>BKCP01006072.1:2175329-2192179 GCA_008636005.1 Striga asiatica
CCGAGGTACGAGATGATGCCCCGCCGCCTCCAAAGAAGAATAGGACGGCCGAGGTCGAGAGGGCCGCCCTCGCGGGTGAGTCGTCGGCCTTCGTTCATCAGGCCGGGTCCTCCACTTATATTCCGGTGAACCCTAGCCGCAAGGCCAACCTCTCCACTTATATTCTGGTTCATCGACTCGAGGTCGGCGATCCCGTAACAAGGCTGAGGAGGTGGCCGCCCGTAACAAGGCTGAGGAGGACCTCGCCACTTCCAAGGGTCGAATCAACGAGCTGAAGGACGAGACCAAGAGAGTCTCGTTGCTGGAGAACGAGCTCGTCCTTCAGCAAGGCGCGGCCGCCAAGGCGGAGAAAGTGGCCTCGGAGGCCGTCGAGGACTTGGCCCGCGAGAGGGCGGCGTGGGCCAAAGAGAGGGCCGAGCTGAAGAAGCGGCGGGCCGCTGAGTTGTCCGAGAGCGAGCGCCGCCGGGCTGAGGAAGTGGCCGGCCTCGAGGTGAAACATAAGGCCAACCTGGCCCACCTCGTCGAACTGCACGCCGCCAAGGTGGCCACGCTTATCGAGAAGCACGAGAAGCAGGTTTCTAGCTAGCCGACTATGGAAAGAGGCTGACTTCTCAGGTCTGCCTCTTGAAAGAGGCCGCGAAGCAAATCAACGGTGAACCCATAGCTCTCCCTCTACCGGCGACCTTCGCCGAGGTTCAAGCCCAGTACTTTGAGGAGATGAGGGAGAGTATGGACATGGCGGCGGCTTACAACCTCTACTAGCTATTCCAGCGGCTCGATGTCGGGGTGCTTTCTCTTGAAGATTTTAGAGCCATACTTTCTGAGAAGGCGGGCCGGTACGACCTAGACTTTGAGGGCCAGATTTGTGAGGTCGATGCCGATGAATCCGTGGTGGTCCGGAGGCTCCGGGGTTGGGCCGACGAATCTGTCGTCTGTTTCCAGAAGTTCGGCGTCGTCCCCTCCTCGCAAACGTGGCGGTTAGCCCCTGGGGAGCTCCTCCATGACTATGAGTCGTTTGGGCCCGAGGTCGATCCGGACCCCGGATTCCAGCCAAGATGCGGCGCCGTGCTGACGGTGGTCGCGGAGATGGAGGAGGCGGAGGAGGCTGAGGTGGCGGCGAAGGCGGCGGCAAATGCCGGTGTGGGGGCCGGCACCTCTGGGACCAAGGAGACCGACGTGGCGAGTGCCGAGGATGCGGCCGGTACCTCCGGCACCAGGGTGGCGACTGTAGACGCCGAGGTGATTGCCGAGGGCTCCGACCTCGCCTCTGGAGTTCCTATGCTTTTATTTTTGCCGGCCTGCGTGCCGTGGAATTGACTGCATGTGGTCTTTCTTGTTTTGAATGAACGACATGTTTGTTTCTTATGTTTGATGGATTTTTATCTTAAATGAATGATGTTGAACGGGTTTTTATGCTTTTTATTTTTACTTACGCGCGTGTTTGCTGGGCTGAGCGCTTATCATTTGGACGGGCGAGCCCCGTGGTTGGGCTCGGCACCTTTTATTTACTTGGTTGAGCCTCGAGATCGGGCTCGGCTCTTTTTATTTACTTGGCCGAGCCTCGAGATCAAGCTCGGCACTTTTTATTCATCTGGCGCGGTACCTGTCCGATTTGTCCATTGAATCGGGCGATGGTTTGGCCATGTCGGGCTTCGCATTTGAGCCCGTCGTTCATTCCTTACATTGGCAACTATAGCCTTACCGGGCTACTTTGCCGAGCCCGGCTCGTGCTGGCTGGGCCATCGTACTGACCCGACCTGCACATAATTATGTGGCAGCTTACCAGACCGGTCTCGCATTCGGACTCGGTGATATTATTGGCCTGACTAGGCTTCCTAGTTGAGCCCAGCTAGTGCCGACTAGGTCATCGTACTGATCCTAGCCAACACTTCGTTCCTTACGTTAATTACGCCGCTTCGACTCGATCTATACTTACCAAAAATAAATGCAAACAAGTGAAAACTACATACTTTTACAGAGTTTGACAATTTTCTTACAAAACATCGTTACAAAAGACCACCCTAAACCTACTGGTAGAACTTTTACAAAAATGCCGAATTCCATGGGTATTGGTGGGGGGTGCCATCCAGGTGTTCGAGACGGTAGGCTCCGTGGGGAAGGACCTCGCTGACCCTGTAGGGTCCTTCCCACTTCGGCTTGAGTGATCCGGGATCAGGCCCCGTGACCCTTTTTAATACCAAGTCGCCGACCTGGTAAGAGTGCGACTTAATTTGGGAATTGATGTACCTCTCACTTCGCCTCTTGTACGCCGCGTTCCTGAGCTCGGCTGATGACCGGTGCTCGTCTATCAGGTCGAGGCTTGCTCTCAGCGACTCGGAGTTGGATTCTTCTTCGAAGTGGGTTACCCGGAAAGTCGGGGCGCCGAGCTCGACAGGTACCATCGCTTCGACCCCATACGCCAGGGAGAACGGCGTTTCTCCGGTGGATGATCTGGCTGTGGTGCGATTTGACCAGAGCACGTTTGGGAGTTCCTCCTGCCAGGTCCCTTTTGCGGCTTCAAGTTTGACCTTGAGTCCTTGCTTGATTATTTTGTTCACAGCTTCGACTTGGCCATTGGATTGGGGATGATAGAGTGTCGAGAAGAAGTGTTTGATGCCGTGCTCTTCGCAAAATGCCTCCAGCTTCTTTCCCTCGAACTGTCTTCCGTTATCAGTAATTATCGAGTTCGGCACCCTGAAGCGGCATATGATGGATTTCCATAGGAAGTCGATCATTTTCTGCTCGGTGATGGTAGAAAGCGGCTCGGCTTCTGCCCATTTTATGAAGTAATCCACTGCGACAACCGCGTACTTCACTCCGCCCTTTCCGGTGGGTAAGGGTCCAATCAGGTCGACGCCCCATTTCACGAACGGCCACAGGCTGAATATCGACTTCAGGGGCTGGGACGGTTGGATGATGTTCGGCGCGAAGGTCTGGCATTTTGCGCACCTTCGGGCCATGTCCAAGGCGTCCTTTTTCAGGCTAGGTCAGTAGTACCCTTGCCTGAGGACTTTGTGGGCGAAGGCGTATCCACCGGAGTGGTTTCCGCATACTCCCTCGTGGATCTCTTTGAGAATGTACTCGACATCTTTCTCGTCCACGCATTTGGGCAGAGACGCCGAGTATCCCCTCTTGAATAGTTCCCCAACCACGATCGTAAATCGAGCTGCCCGAGTACGGAGCTGTCTGGCCTCTTTTGGGTCAGACGGCAACGCACCGGTCTCGAGATACGGCCGGATCGGAACCATCCAGCTCGGTTCCTCGTCTGCGGAGGCCTGGCCGGCACTCAAGACAGAAGCGCCGAGCACCGAGGGTTGTTCTTTATGACCGACTTGGACATATTCGACCCTTTCCATACCGGCACTTGAGGCGAGGCGGGCCAAGGCGTCGACCTGCACGTTCTCTGTCCGGGGAATGTGTTCTATCCTGGTCCGGAGTTTGGCCAGTCTCTTCTTCACCATTCCCAAGTATGGGACCAACCTCGGTTCTTTGACCTCGAACTCCCCGGAGACTTGCTTGACCATTAGCATCGATCGGAGTATATGATGAAGTCGGTTAAGCTCATGGCCTCGGCCAGGGCGAGCCCGAATAGCAATGACTCGTATTCGGCCTCGTTATTGGTCGCCGGAAAGAGGTACCGGATTGAATGGCAAAAGATTTTCTTATGGGGATCCACGAGGACGACCCCCCCGCCTGCTCGTCCGGCAGTGGAGGACCCGTCGACGTACATCACCCAACGCTCCTCGCCGTTCGCCTCTTCGATTCCCGGCGTGAATTCGGCTATGAAGTCCAATAGTACCTGGCCCTTCATTGCTGTTCGGGGTCGATAATGGATGTCGTATTGTCCTAGCTCCACCGCCCATTTCACAAGCCGACCCGAAGTGTCAGGCCGGTGCAAGATCTGTCTGACCGGGTACGCGGTGAGGACGGCGATTGAATACTCCAAGAAGTACGGTCTCAATTTCTGGGCCGCGGTTACAAGGGCGAAGGCCAGCTTCTCCATTGGCGGGTACCGCAGCTCGGCATCATGGAGCGCCTTGCTCACATAATAGATCGGGGAATTGGCTCGAGTACTCCTCCCGGACCAGAGCGGCACTTACAGCCACGTCGGAAATTCCCAGATACAGATAAAGCATCTAACCTGGGCGGGGCTTCTGCATTGTCGGAGCCTGGCTGAGAGTCTCCTTGATCGCTTCTAACGATCTCTGGCAATCCGGCGTCCACTCGAACTTGTGATTTTTCTTGATGGCGTCGAAGAAAGGTTTGCAACGGTCGGTAGACTTTGAGAAAAACCTGCTCAGGGCGGCGAGTTTGCCGGTCAGACTCTGAACTCCCTTGATCGACGTCGGCGGTCGAAGGTCTTGTACTGCCTTGATCTTCTCGGGGTTTGCGTCGATGCCGCGCTGACTGACTATGTATCCCAAGAATTTTCCCGAACCGACGCCAAAAGTACATTTTTTCGGGTTTAACTTCATCGAATAATCACGCAAAATAGAGAACATTTTATTGAGATCGTTTACATGGTCGGATGTGTACACGAATTTGACTAACATTTCATCTACATACACTTTCATACTCACACCTATTAGACTAGTGTTGTAGCAAATTATTATTTTTTTACCGAGTACCGAATCAAGGATTCGTTCCCCGGGTCGATCTCACGAGGAAGACAGTTCGGAATCTAGCTTTGGTGTCGATTACACACGAAAAGAAAATAAATCCTACACACTCTAATCAGATAGGGGAGGAATATATTATCAACTAAGAAATTAACAGCAAACAAAAACGAACCTAAAGTACGAACTAGAAAGCGATAAAGAAGCTAGGGAATCGGGGATAATTTATTCAAGTTCTAAGCAAAATCGGGCAATCAATTGTTCGGTTCGGGATTGACACTCTCGCTTAGACATCTAGCGGTTCGCTCCCAATAACTCTTCGTAACAAGGGATTGAACATAGACGAGCTAGCTCAAGCATACAACACATGTCAATTATCCCAGTCTCAATAACTTTTCGTAACAAGAGACGGGTCATCGGCAAGTGTGTATTTCAATCCAAAACCTATAGACTATTCAGTTACGAAATCATCTATCTCATGCGAGCCTAGGTCTACGACTTCTCCCCTTTCGGTTCTAAAAGTCGCTAATTCAATTAGAAGGTATTTAATCAACTAATCATATAGAATCAACAACCCTAACTCGACAAATTAACATTCAATTGTTACCAATTGCAAGATCGAAGTGTCACCCTTCGATTATATCAAGTTATCAAGCAAGAATTAATTAACCCTAATTAAAACAACTCGCACAAGCATGAACAATCTTGAGCCCGACAATAACGAAATTAATCAAGAATAATCGTCCCTTATCCCTAGCAGAAGGAATTAGCTACGTATAACGAATTCAACAAACATAACCATTACTCTCAAATTAACCAATATTCATGAATTAATAAAGAGAGAAAAACTTACAATAAATCCAAATCTCACTTGTTGAATCCAAAATACAAAGCTTAATCCTTGATAATCTGTTGATATCCGACTTGACTGAATGGAGATTAATCACACTATTGAAGAGATAATCTCTTGAATAGGTCTTATTGTAAGTCGGTATTAATTAAAATTAATTACCGACTTTTACATAGTTACCGACTCCGGAAGGTCTTCGAAAAAACCGATATCTGAAGCTAACATAAATAAACCGACTTCAGTTCAACCGACTATCACGAAGTTTGAATATTCCAACAGAAAGTAATCATTAGAAGCATCTGATTGGACCAACAAAACAAAAAGGCAATCATCAATGTTTCCCACCGCTTCAAGTGAAGCAGCTCAACATTAAATGCATCTTTATCCATTTCAAGGAAGAAGACAAAAACCACCGTACTATAAATAGTAGAATTTATGATAGTACGAGGATCTTTCGATCACATTGTACACTAACTAAAGACAATCTCGGTTTTTTTAGCTTAAAACCGACTTCTGTACTCTTGTGATTATAACGAATAAAATCAAACTGAACAATTATCCTACTTTTCTTGACACCTGCTGTGTTATATTTTAAGTTGTTAATTCCAGACAACAACAGTTTGGCGCTAGAAGGAGGGCCTTTGAATGTTTGTCTTGTATTCAAGATAATACGAAGATGTCAAATTCTGGGGGAAACGAACGTAACCCAGATGCTGAAGTTAATCGTCACCCAACTTACACAACTGGAAATTCAACCGTGCCATCTACATCAATTGATTATTCAGCCTTATTTCAAGATCCAGAGTTCTTGAAAAATTTAACTGATTTTATGGCACGAACAAGAATAGAACCAACTGCAGCGGTTAATCTACAAACCCGTCCTGCACCAGTTCCACAAAGAAATGAAATTCCTGCTGCATCACATGCAACTTCCCATCCACGTACACATACATCACAACATGATATTGCAACTCGAAATCGTGGAGTAGTTCCCGTACAAACACATATTCCTGAAGCAGTTCGATCAGAAGCAACTGCAGAAAGTCATTCTGGGCATCGACCACGACAGCCTACTCCGTCGTTACCAGAAATCTTACGACGTGATCAGCCTTCTGATTTACGACATACTCTTGAACAGAACCATACTCGTCGTGGACAAAATGAGTTACGTCGTCTAATCGAAAGAAATCGTTTAAGACGTGAATCAGAAGAGCTGGAGATCCTTAGAAAGAGAATTGCTGAGTTAGAAACTCGGCAAGATGAACATGGAGAATCACCACGACAAATTCCCATGACAGAAGAAATGTATCAAGAGGTTGGAACTCCTCTGGCCCCTCATTTAGCTAGGGAGCCTATTCCAACTAAAGTAAAAGTCCCACAAATTGGCTTATATGATGGAACTTCCGATCCTGATGCTCATCTTGGTCAGTACACATCTTGGATGGATCTCCATGGAGCAAATGAAGCACTAAGATGTCGGATGTTCTCCTTAACTTTGGGACCTCGAGCCCAAAAATGGTATCATTCCCTATCTCGGTATTCAATCTCTACATGGCAGCAGTTGAGAACGGCTTTTCGCTCTCATTTTATTGGGGCTCGAGTTTCTTTAATTCCCAAAGAATCAATCGCAAATATTGTACAAAAAGATGATGAAAGTGTGAAAGACTATATTACTCGATTCAACGAACGCATACAAAATATGGAGCAATGCCATCCTGAAACGCTATTGGTCACAGCCATAGCCGGATTGAAGCCAAATTCGTTGTTCCGATGGAGTATATGTCAGAGTAAACCAACTTCATTTCAAGACTTTCTAGCTCGGGCTCAACAGCATATTTTAGCTGAAGAATCAATGTCGGTTCCTAATATCGACTTTTCCTCGCTGAAGCCGGAAGTCGGGCAAGAGTCAAAAAAGAAGAAAAGTAAATTCTTCAAACCAAATAAGTCTCGATTTGGGAATCCAAAGATCCCTGAAGTGCAAGAAGCCAGAACTAAATATCTTAATGAAGTCAAATCCAGCTACCAGACAGTATTCTCGGCAGGAGCAGCAACTATATTTGAAGAACTGAAAGGGAAAGGAATTCTTCCTGATCCACGACCTGTCAGAACTCCTGAGGAAAAACTTGATAAAACGAGATACTGTTCATACCATAAGTCGGTAGGCCATAATACTGATGAATGCCTTGGTTTACTTTCCGCCTTATTGCGACTTATTGGACATCCTCAAGTCCAACGATTCGCTAAAAATGCTGATTACAAACGAAAGGGAAGAATATCGGATTTACCAGATGATGATGATGATGATGATGGACATCCAATTAATCCCAAACGGGTGAGGTCAAATGATAAGGAAATATACATGATGAACCAAGAAAGTAATTTGATGCGGGAAACTGAAATGATGTACAAAGAAGGGTACTATAATCCAGACGATTCTCATCATGTTACTCGGGTTAATAACAGTAGTAATGTAATGTCCGAATCACGGCGACAAATAAAAGCATATGCTCGGAAAGCTTTCAATTCGGGCAAAACTGTTCTGACGACTGACCTCCGAGATAAAATTAATGCTCGAAACAATTGTTCGATAACATTCAATGTGGATGATGCAAGTTACTTTGCTCACCCTCATGCTGATCCCTTGATAATTACGGCGCCCATCTGCGGTATACCGATACATCGCATGTTGGTGGATACAGGAGCATATTCAAGTATCATGATGTTACGCACATTCGAACAAATGGGAATTGATCCAGCCGAGTTGAGACCCTGCAAGGATCAAGTACAAGGCTTTAATGGAACAATAACATCAACCCTTGGTGAAATTACCATGCCAATTCGGTTCGGAATTCCTGGACAAGCTTCCAAAGTTATTATGGAAACGTTCAAGGTGATGGATCTTAAAAATCAATATAATGCCATCATTGGAAGAACAGCTTTATATAAGCTTCGTGCAGCTGTCTCGATATTTCATTATGCTTTGAAATTTCCTACCAATAATGGAGAAGGAACTCATTATGGAGATCAGTACGAAGCTCGCGGAATGGTCTGGGTTAAACCTTGGCATGAACCATGTATGCCCATGCACATGATGGAGAATATCGTGGAAAACCAAGAAAGTTCAACTGTCGACAACTCGGAATCAAACAATACCGAGATTGAACTTGACCCAGTGAAATCAAATAACGATCTGGTTAGTGATCGTGGACGACGTTCTGGAAAAGAACCAATTAAAGAAGAAGATGAACTTGATCCTCGAATCCAATTCAAGGAAAAAAGCAAACTTGAACGAGCTGAATCATCAGAAGGAATTGAAGTAATATTCATCGATGATCCTGTCTGTCACAAGGCAGTGCAAATTGGGGCCAATCTTCAAGAACCAATACGAACTCGGCTCATTCAATTCCTCAAAGCCAATTCTGATGTATTTGCTTGGAAACATGACGATATGAAAGGAATTGATCCAAAGGTCGCTTCTCATCGACTCAATTTGGATCCAACAATAAAACCGGTGGTCCAAAAACGACGCAAACTCGGTCCTGATCGACAGAAGGCTCTTGAAGAAGAAGTTCAAAAATTGGTTGATAACAAGTTCATTCAAGAAACAAAATACCCGACTTGGGTATCAAATCCCGTTCTGGTAAAAAAGAGTTCCGGTGCATGGCGACTTTGCATTGATTTTACCGACTTAAATAAAGCTTGTCCTAAGGACAGTTACCCTTTACCGCATATCGACTACATGGTGGATGCCACAGCCGGACATGAATTAATGAGCTTTATGGATGCCTATTCGGGATATAATCAAATTCCCATGGATCCTAAAGAAGCAGAGCATACTTCTTTCTATTCAGCCAGAGGATTATATTGTTACACAATGATGCCATTCGGCCTTAAAAACGCTGGGGCCACATATCAAAGATTGGTTAACAAAATGTTTGCCAAACTCATCGGGCATACTATGGAAGTTTATGTGGATGACATGTTAGTCAAGTCGGTTCACGCGGTCGATCACGTTGATCACTTACAGGAAATGTTCAACATCCTGAGAGAATATTCCATGGTGCTCAATCCAAAGAAATGTACTTTTGGAGTCGGTTCTGGTAAATTCTTGGGGTATATTGTTACTCAACGTGGCATTGAAGCCAATCCCATGAAGATAAAAGCCATTATGAATCTAACACCTCCCACATCGGTAAAAGGAGTTCAAGCTTTAACCGGCCGACTTGCTGCTTTAAATCGGTTCATATCAAAGTCAACCGACCAATGTAAACCCTTTTTTGAATCTATAAGGAAAGGGAAACACTTTAAATGGACCAAGGAATGTCAACAAGCTCTGGACAAAATGAAGGAAACACTTCTTCAAATTCCAACTTTGCAGAAACCGATTCCTGAAGAGATGTTGTATCTATATTTGGGAGTAAGTGATTCTGCAATCAGTGCTGTTCTTATTCGTGAAGAAGGACGTCAACAATATCCAATTTACTACATCAGTAAGGCCTTACATGAAGCCGAATTGCGATATCCAGCGATGGAGAAGTTAGCATATGCCCTCGTTATTGCTGCCCGAAAGTTACGTCCTTATTTCCAAGAACATTCAATAACGGTACTTACTTCTTATCCCTTGAAGTCGATCTTACACCGACCGGACACATCGGGAAGACTAATCAAATGGGCTATAGAACTCGGTCAATATGATATTCATTATAAACCGAGAACCGCAATAAAAGCCCAAGCTTTATCTGATTTTATTGCCGAGTTTACTCCTGCAATTGAAACAATCAACGAAGTTCAACCATGGACGTTGTATGTTGATGGCTCCTTAACTCAACATCGAGCTGGAGGAGGAATCATTCTGATAGATCCTCAGAACAAGATGTTTTGTCATTCTGTCAAATTTCTCTTTCCAGCAACAAATAACGAAGCGGAATACGAAGCCTTCTTGTCTGGATTAAATCTTGCAGATTCTATGAACGTGAAGAAGTTAAAGGTATTCTCCGATTCACAACTACTAGTAAATCAAGTCCATGGAGATTTTGAAGTTAAAGAACCTCGGTTACTTTCGTATTTGACACTCGTGAAACAGAAGATGTCTCGATTTGATATTCAGTTGGAACACATTCCTCGCTCACAAAATGTTCCAGCCGATGCATTGTCTAAACTCGCATCAAGTACAGGATTAGAAGATGTCGAGTATGTCCAAGTCGGTCACCAAGAAATGCCTTCTATTTCTGTTCCCGAAGTCTTAAATACCGAGTTACAGAAATCACTGACTTGGATGACACCGATTATAACATACTTGGAAACAGGAACTTTACCTCAAAATCCAAAAGAAGCCCGAACTCTATGAATTCGAGCTGCTCGGTTTACACTGGATAATGGAATTCTTTACAAACGAGGATACTCGCTTCTTTTGCTAAAATGTTTAACCGAGCCAGAGTCAAGATATGTCCTTGAAGAAGTTCACGAAGGAATTTGTGGAAATCATCATGGAGCACGTACATTAGCGTATAAAATACTTCGACAAGGATACTATTGGCCGACTTTGAAAGCAGATGCACTCAACTGGGTACGTAAATGTAAGAAGTGTCAAATATTCGCCCCAAATGTTAATCAAAGCCCAGAATCTTTGAAATCAATCTATAGTCCGTGGCCATTTGCTAGATGGGGAATCGATATAATCGGTCCACTCCCAACTGCAAAAGGTGATGTTCGATTTGCTATTGTAGCAGATGATTATTTCACCAAGTGGGCTGAAGCTGAACCACTAACCACGATAACCGAACAGAAAGTGGTGAATTTTATTTGGAAATCGATCATATGCCGGTTCGGTGTACCGAGTGCAATAATAACTGATAACGGTCGACAGTTTGAAGGGAAACGACTTGAAGAACTCTGTGAAGAATATCAAATTAAGCATTTCTTCTCTTCACCATATCATCCTCAATCCAATGGACAAGTCGAAGCAATCAATAAGATTATCAAAAACGGTTTGAAAGTCCGTCTTGATGCAGCAAAAAGTTCATGGCCTGAAGAATTACCAAATGTACTTTGGGCCTATAGAACAACCACTAGCCATGCTACAGGAGAAACCCCGTTTTCTTTAACTTATGGATCAGAAGCAGTAATCCCTGTTGAACTCGGATCTCCTACTTATCGGGTAATGAATTTCCAAGATGGTACCAACTCGGAAAACATAAAAACCAACCTAGATCTTTTGGATGAAACACGTCTCATAGCGGAACTCAAAAATACAGCATATAAACAGAGAAGTGAAAGATATATCAACTCAAAGATAAAGCCTCGATCATTTCAAGTCGGTGACTTGGTACTCAAGAGAATTACTGGACCAGATCTGGGGCCTTTGAAACCGAAGTGGGAAGGACCATTCAAAATCAGTCAAGTACTCCCATAAGGTACTTATCGACTTGAAAAGCCAGATGGACTTGTTCTTCCATATCCTTGGAATGCCGTTTATCTGAAGAAGTATTTTCAGTGAATGTACTCGATGTAATAGTGACTCTGTACACATTTTGATGTATATAATAAAATTGTGTGCTAAAGAGTCTCTTAAAAAGAGCCGAGATACTTTAACTTGGCATATCATTAGTCTTTATTTAGCCAAGGCTAAAACTTGGACAAGACTAATGCTTTTTTCTTCAAAAGAACCGAGATATTTTAACTCGGTATACAGTTAGTCTTTATATAGCCAAGCTTGTAACTTGGACAAGACTAATACTTGAAATTTCTGAAAGATATTCTGAATTTAAAACCGAGTCTTATTAACTCGGTAAGTTATATCTTTCTCGACCAAACTGATAACCTTCGAATACCAAAGTACAATGACTTGGGAAGGTTATGGACAAAGTGAAATTGATATCGGATTGCCTTGAAATTCAAATCCTGAAGATTGGTTTGAAATAAGATAATATCCGAATTTCCATCTGAAAAGGTGGTGTCCACTTAAAAATTTAAAGTTTGGCCGACTTCTTAACACTTGAAATATTCAGCTAAAGTAAAATATCATGCTGGATATAAAATATGAATGGAAATGCTTAAAACGAAATTTTCATTCATGTTACTTAAACAAAATTATCCATTACAATAGAAATATTGTGTCTCGACATACCGAGAACACAATTTAAAATAAAAAACAAATACAACTAAGCTGAAAAAAAATATATAACTAAGCTGACTTCGCCGGATCATCAACCGTCTTGGCTGCATCAACATCATCTTCATCCTTCGCTGCTTCCTCAACATCATTCTTGACAATTTGTTCATACATAACACGGCTGATGATGTCGAAGACCCGATCTTCTTCAACTTTAGCAGCCTTTTCAAGCTCAGAAGGAGTCACGGGAACATGTTTGTTCAAAATTGTATCTTCTTCCCCGACTTCGGCCACCTTGGTCACCACCGACTGATCATCCTTCTGCGATAGCTCAGCCACTTTTCTTTCGAGGAAGGCCACGACCGACTTCCGAAGCTGCTCAGGAGTCATTTTCTCCAGTTCTTCCTGCAGGCTTACTTCGGTTAAGGTCTTAACGAAAACATTAGCAAGCTCTGACTTCTTTTCCTTCTCACCCTCAAGCACCATGTTGACGAAGGCACGACGCAGACGAGCCTCCCTTTCTCGATCTGATTCAGAGGTTTCAAAACCAGCTTCAGCTCTGATAGAAGCAAGAAGACCCTCGCAGAAGCCTTTCTCGTCCTCATCAGCCTCAATATGAGTTGTTGCAATGGAGGGATTGAAATCATGACTTTTAATCTTGTAGAGGAGGAATTGACGGATCACCTCGATGTCGTATAGGCCGTCATCAAAGCGCTCAACCATCCAGCGCAAATTCAGACAGGTGTTCATTTCGAATTCCCGGTCTTCATCTTCAGAATCTGAATCGGCTTTAGCCTTAAGCCGGTTAGCCTCTGCCTCGAGAATCCTCCCCGCTCGAAGACCATCATTATATTTCTCCTCAGCAAATTTAATCTTCTCTTCCTGGAGTTTGCCGAGTTTGGCCAGATGAGCATCTCGATCCTTCTTCAACAATTCTTCAACCTCGGACCGACTTTTCCGAGTAACCTCATGAGCTTCTTGCTCTTTGCGAAGGAGGCTTTCACACCGAGATAGCTGTTCTTCAAGCGTTTTGACGCGCTGCTCTGATGTGATTACTTGACTTGTCAGTTTTAGCACGTCCGAATCGAGGCTAGATTTATCCACTCTTAAAGCCTCAATTTCGCTCTGAGCAATTGTCAGTTGCTCGGCTTGCTCATCAATCTTAACCCGCAGCTCCTTTTCTTTAGCTGCTGCTTCTTCTCTTAGAGATGCAAGAGCTCCATCTCTAAGTTCCAGTGTGTGTTTCTTTTCATCAACTTGAGCCGCATTAAGACGAAAATCATCCTCGGCCATTATCAAACTTATGAGAGCACGACCAAGACAAGCTTTTGCATATCTGAACTTATACGTGCTCGAAAGTGAAGACACACCAATCTCGGACCTCGGATCCCACGCCATCATAGGGACCCGAGCAGCATCAATGACATGGTTGGGCAGTTCAACCGACCTCGAGATCTCGGGAATCTCAACTGATTCGAAAGCCGAGAACCACTTCTCAACTGATTCCCGAGGCTCTTTAAAATTTAGAAATCTCTCCTCATCCATCGGCAAGAAGGACCGATCAATAAGTGGTTCTTTCTTCTTTTTCTTCTCACGATCACTGGCATCATGTTTTTTCTTCATTCGTTCCTCGGCAGCAGGAACGTCTTCAGCGCGTCTTTTTCGTGACCGAGTCACGGGCACTTCACGCTCAGCAATAATCTCTTGACCACCATCAGGCTCGTCCGAGGCTAAGTCGATAATAGGTGGATTTTTTGCTGGAATAGCCTCAATAACCAGCTCTTTAGACACAATAGCAGTAGCAGCAGCAATGGCAGCCATCGGACCTTCTGCTGCAATAGCCAGAGGATTCGGCTGCGGAACCACAATCGCAGCCGCCGACGTCGCACCATCACCGACGTCGGTTTTCGGCGGATTCATAATCGGGTTCTCCAGGTAAGCTTTCACCAACTTCTTACGACCCATTCCTGTCAGACGCAATTCTTTGCTCTTTCCGACTTTAGTTCGAAGCTCCAAATTCGGACTCCTTTGACGAAAAGCTCTAGCGTCACGAATGGTCTTAAAACCGAGAACTCCGAGAAGCGGATAGTACACTACAATTATAAAACCGAGTTATTATGACACCCAAAAGCTACCGACTTCAAACAAGATTGAAAGATTCGATTCGAATTTACCTGGTTGAAAAGAACCGTCTAAAATTTCTGGACACAATCCAGCAGCTTTCAGCCTTGAATCCTTTAGAAGTAACTTGAAACCGCGCTGTACTTTCTTGAGTTTGAACAGCTCAGAAATTCTTTCTCTTAAAGTCGCACTGAGTTCAAGTCCTTTGCTTTTGGCTGCAAATAGTAAAATTGCTGACCTGTTAGTACACAGATAAAAAGCAAGTCAGAACAAATTCGGTCTGATGGAAGAAAAGACAATACTTACAAACTGCAGAATTAATATTAATCGGAATCGACATTCCATCAATCAATGGTTTATTGAAATTCGGAGTCTGCCAATCCCCGCCAACCCAAAGCCATTCCTCTTGGAACCCATGCAGTGAATCTGGGATTTCTGTGATTAAATCACCAATTTTAAATCCACTTTGAGGTCTTCCCGCGCAAGCGTAACAAATTAAAGGATCTGCTACTTGCCTATCGGCGCATCTCCTAAACGAGTAAAGACTCCTTAATTCTTCAATGGTTGGCATATCCCAACCCTTTTCTTTCAACAATACCAAAAGGCCAATGATTCTCTTCCACGAATTGGGCGCTACTTGGCACAAATTGATTCCCCAATTCCTTAAATAATCCGTGATTAAAGCGGGAAGCGGGAACCTTAAGCCTGACCTCAATGAGTCGGCAAAAACACCAACACAACCTGGTGGAGGAAACGTTATTCTTTCACCCGGATATGGAGCAAACAGCTTTACCGAAGAAGGAATATAAACTTCTCCTCGAAGCATAACAATGTCGGCATCGGTAAGAATACTCGGTTCGCCCCTATACTCGTCAATTGGCTCCGGCCACCGACGAGCAGGACGTCTCCAGTAATCCGGAAGCGACATAGCGTCCTCTTCAACTCGTTTGTCCTCATCGGTTAAAATCGGAATATCGGAAATTGTCCGACTACTACTATTCTCAGTTTGAGCAGACATTTCTTTCGAACTCGATGAAAATAAAGGAAAACTCAACACAGAACAAAGCACAGAAAAATCAAAGAAAAAGCTTACCGAGAACCAAGAACAATCAATTGATGAAGGAATGAAGGAATCACGCAAGTAATGTGAATTGAAGAGAGAGAAACTTAGAAAGCGACGAACAGAGAAGTGAAAACGAAGAACTAGAAGGTGAACAGTGGAGAAACCCTAAATAGTTACATCAACACCTATTTAAAGGTTTTGATTTATTACCGTTGGAAAAGTCTCGAAACGGCGCTTGTAACGGACGTATCTTAAAATGGCGAAACGGTACAGTAATAATTAGTACACGTGGACACGTTCAGAAACGCCATGTTGTTACACATATGTATCCGTTGGACCCATTAAATGCGGACACACCTTTTGAGAGCCGCCATGTCAGACCACGTACTGTACCAAAAAGGTTACATAAAACCAAAGTGTATTCATGTCGGTAAACAAAGCAAATCAAAGTCGGAATAAAGCCGAACCACAAGCGACATCAGCAGCTATTCAAAAAGTCCTAAATACCTACTAATGTCGGGGGCCTCACTGTTGATATCCGACTTGACTGAATGGAGATTAATCACACTATTGAAGAGATAATCTCTTGAATAGGTCTTATTGTAAGTCGGTATTAATTAAAATTAATTACCGACTTTTACATAGTTACCGACTCCGGAAGGTCTTCGAAAAAACCGATATCTGAAGCTAACATAAATAAACCGACTTCAGTTCAACCGACTATCACGAAGTTTGAATATTCCAACAGAAAGTAATCATTAGAAGCATCTGATTGGACCAACAAAACAAAAAGGCAATCATCAATGTTTCCCACCGCTTCAAGTGAAGCAGCTCAACATTAAATGCATTTTTATCCATTTCAAGGAAGAAGACAAAAACCACCGTACTATAAATAGTAGAATTTATGATAGTACGAGGATCTTTCGATCACATTGTACACTAACTAAAGACAATCTCGGTTTTTTTAGCTTAAAACCGACTTCTGTACTCTTGTGATTATAACGAATAAAATCAAACTGAACAATTATCCTACTTTTCTTGACACCTGCTGTGTTATATTTTAAGTTGTTAATTCCAGACAACAACAGT
>BKCP01006072.1:2193478-2209562 GCA_008636005.1 Striga asiatica
ACAAGAAATACGGTTCAAGGCTCAACGGGCTACTAGTGAAAATATAAGTTCAAGGGTCAATGAAAAGGGCTAAAACGAGCTATGTGAAAGAAATGCCTCAATCATTTTCACAAACCACAACTTCAATCGATTATTTCAAAACAGACTCAAGCAAGTTCTGATCAACAAAATTCCGACCATATCTCACAGAAACAGAATAAGGCTCAATCCTCACAAGGTAAATAATATCCAATCAAAACGACCAATCGAGTTCATCAAAATATGCCATCATGATCAGTATTACATCTCCTCAACTTCATCAACAAATATCAACAAAACTTAAAATTCACCAATATCCATACTCACAAGACACAAAAACCTAAAACTAGCCCGGCCCACCATATAAGCATGCGAAAATCCGAATAACTCCCCCACACTTAAAATGAGGCAATGTCCTCATTGCTTCAACACGAAACAGGAAGTTAAATAAAGGACCTAGCACTTTCACATGATGAACCAAACTAGTAGCTAACACAAGACACAAACTCAAAAGAAAAGACAAGCGAAAGAACAAATCAAAAAGGATAGAAAGAAAAGGGAAAAATGGTGTGCAAACCGAAGTGTATCGAGGAGAGTAATCATTCACGTGCAAGCCATTCGTCTATGCTCAGCCTAGAACCTCGAAACTCTTCATTCAACTAAATTCTCCTGCCCGAGCTCGCCATTAGTACCTGCCAAGAAAAACACAGAACTCCAAAACTCCATTTATTAAAAGATGAAATAAAAAGCAAAAAGAAAATAACTAAAAAAAACTATAAATCACTTGGGTTGCCTCCCAAGAAGCGCTTGTTTAACGTCATTAGCTTGACGAAACCAGGGTACAAATCAGCCAGGATCCAGAAAGAAGTGGCGATCGTGCCATGCCTTCGTATTTTCCAGAAGTGGTAGCATGGGAAGATTGGCGAGAAGGCTGGCATGGTGGATCCGGGTGGCTATGTTCTTGGTGAACCGGGTTCGGGCACGAGAAATCCCCAATTCTAGACGCAGAGCTTTTCCCACGCGAGCTCTGTCGTCAACCTCCGGGACTATAAGGATATCTGTGGAGCAAGTCGAACTGAATTCTCCCCACTTCGTAACACAGTACAACGGCCTTGAAGAAGGATGCTCCAACTCGAAGGTGGGAGGTGGGACTTGAGAATCAAGCCCATGGATCTCCTCTTCTGAAATATCATCAATGTCTGGCTGGAGCTCATCATCTTCTTCTTCGGCCTCACACATTTGTTTCATCGTACGGGCTTGAGTATCAAGCATGAAGTGGGGGTCGGCGACTTGTGCCTCGATTGAGTCGATGTGTGCTGTAAGAATCTCTGTTTGTGTGCCCAGTCGAGCACATCTGAGCTCAATCTCCACATCTCGAGTGGCCTGGGCAGATATGTGAGCAAGGATGAGGTCGAGCTTTTCATCGTATGTCAAAGCAGCCTCCCGAGGTTCATCACTATGTATAGATTCGCCTTGAGCGGTGGGCTCGGGAGTGACATTGTTAACTTGATCCTCTAATGCTTGCACGCGCTCCACAAGGTTCTCGATTTTGGCCTCAATATTGCTCCTACGTGCCGCTTGGGAGGCTAAAAGAGCGAGGGCCTGGTCGAGCTTGGCATTGTACTCTGATGAGTCCTCGAGGGACTCACATGACTGCTCAACAGGTATAGACTCCCATTGCTGCTCGTAAGGATATGACCAAGTCTGGCTATAGTCCCAAGAATCATGGTATGGAGGTGACTGATGCGCATGCCTACACTGGGTTGCGGTCTCTTCATCCTGAGCTAACCGGGATGACGCGAATTCATAGATACGGTCGAGCTTCTCGTTGAAATTCTGGGACTCATAAGCTTGCTCGACTGTGTGGGGATCCCAGTACTGCTCGGAAGAATATGAATATGATTGGTTGTGGTACCCGGTGTGATAGCTCGGCTCGTAACCCCAAGGTTGGGTGTGCGGATAGGGAAAAGTACGGTTGAAGTTCATATCTCCTGCACACCAAAATAGAACAACCACACGTAGCCATGAAAAAGAAGGAAAAAGAAGACAAAAACAAAGAAGACAAAAAGAAAAACAAATATGCACAAAAGAGAAAACAAAAATCCCAAAAACAAAAAAACAAAGAGAAACACGGAAAATTAAATCAATACCAAAATTAAATATCCTACTTGCCTTCCCCGGCAACGGCGCCAAATTTGTTGTAGCAAATTATTATTTTTTTACCGAGTATCGAATCAAGGATTCGTTCCTCGGGTCGATCTCACGAGGAAGACAGTTCGGAATCTAACTTTGGTGTCGATTACACACGAAAAGAAAATAAATCCTACACACTCTAATCAGATAGGGGAGGAATATATTACCAACTAAGAAATTAACAGCAAACAAAAACGAACCTAAAGTACGAACTAGAAAGCATAAAGAAGCTAGGGAACCGGAGATAATTTATTCAAGTTCTAAGCAAAATCGGGCAATCAATTGTTCGGTTTGGGATTGACACTCTCGCTTAGACATCTAGCGGTTCGCTCCCAATAACTCTTCGTAACAAGGGATTGAACATAGACGAGCTAGCTCAAGCATACAACACATGTCAATTATCCCAGTCTCAATAACTTTTCGTAACAAGAGACGGGTCATCGGCAAGTGTGTATTTCAATCCAAAACCTATAGACTATTCAGTTACGAAATCATCTATCTCATGCGAGCCTAGGTCTACGACTTCTCCCCTTTCGGTTCTAAAAGTCGCTAATTCAATTAGAAGGTGTTTAATCAACTAATCATATAGAATCAACAACCCTAACTCGACAAATTAACATTCAATTGATACCAATTGCAAGATCGAAGTGTCACCCTTCGATTATATCAAGTTATCAAGCAAGAATTAATTAACCCTAATTAAAACAACTCGCACAAGCATGAACAATCTTGAGCTCGACAATAACGAAATTAATCAAGAATAATCATCCCTTATCCCTAGCAGAAGGAATTAGCTACGTATAACGAATTCAACAAACATAACCATTACTCTCAAATTAACCATTATTCATGAATTAATAAAGAGAGAAAAACTTACAATAAATCCAAATCTCAGTTGTTGAATCCAAAATACAAAGCTTAATCCTTGATAATAATAAAAAAGAAGAAGAAAAATGGAGAAGAAGGATGAAGAGAAGGGAAAAAAATGACGAAGAAGAAGAAAAGGAGGAGAAAGGGATATTTCGTGTTTTTCCCGACCCTAGGTTTTCACCCAGGAGGGGGAGATGTCTCGTGAATGGGGACCCGTACATATATTTATAGAATAGCGCATCACGGCGCGGGGAAGGGTGCATCGCGCCGCGGAAGAGGGCAGCCTCGCGGCGCGAAGGGCTGTCACGGCGCGGCACAGTGCGGACGTCCTCTTCTGTTGGCCTCGTGGCACGGGCGCGGCGCGACAAGGTGGTGTGGCGCGGCGCAGTAAGGCACGTGTGGCGCGGCGCGGGGCCTGGGCATGTGGGCAGCTCGCACAGCTTTGCTTCTCGGGTCCGTTTGAGCTCGTTTCAACTCGGAATTCGATTCCGCTTTTTCCTGTGTGCTCCCAACGAACTCCTCTATCTAATTACGCTTGCCCGACTAATTTTTGCCTGAAATCCTGTCCTCCCTAAGCTTTCGATCTACACACCAAAAATGAAAGAAAAACGAAGGAAACCGAAAAAATACACGAAAAACACATAAATACTCACAAAGACGCGAAACACGAAATAAACAACAAAACGACTCTATAACCACATAAATGACTCAAAATGGGGGAAAAAGAACGAGAAAACAGACACGAAAAACGTAACAAAAATGGGACAAACAACTAGCAAACATCTTATTCACTAAGCGTTGGTAGGTGGCCCCGACGTTCTTCAGCCCAAACGGCATCATCGTGTAGCAATACAGCCCGCGCGCCGAGTAGAAGGAGGGTATGTTCCTCATCGTCTGGATGCATGGGGATCTGGTTGTAGCCGGAGCATGCATCCATGAAACTCATCAGCTCGTGCCCCGAGGTAGCGTCGACCATGTAATCGATGTGGGGGAGAGGGTAGCTGTCTTTGGGGCATGCCTTGTTCAGATCAGAGAAATCGATGCACAGGCGCCACGCTCCGCTGCTCTTCTTCACAAGTACCGGGTTGGCTACCCAGGTCGGGTACCGGACTTCACGGATGTATTCGTTATTCTTGAGCTTGATCACCTCTTCTTCCAAGGCTTGTTGTCGGTCCGGGCCGAGCTTCCTTAGTTTTTGCACGACCGGTTTGACCGTGGGGTCAACCTGCAACTGGTGGCAGGTGACCCGCGGGTCAATGCCGACCATGTCTACGTGGGTCCACGCAAAGACGTCTGTGTTTTCCCGGAGGAACTTGGTCAGCTCGGCTTTGAGCGGCCCCGGTAACTTGCTCCCGATCCGGAGTTGCTTTTGGCAAGTCTCCTCGTCGACGAAGATGATTTCAACTTCGTCCATAGGCTCGGCCCTCTTTGTCCCCCGTTTCTCTTCGTACTGGGTCCAGGGGTCGAGCTCGTCTTCTCGATGACCGGGTCTTTGTCGGCCCTTCTCCCCCTGTCTAGGTCCAGGTCGACCCGGGCTCTTCTTCGGTTTGGCCGGCGTCAACCCCAACCGAGGGGAGCGGACCTATCTGGTTTTCCAGCATGCGGTCGTCCTTCCGGCTGGGACCATCCGGCTCGGCATCTGGGTTGGACATCACCGTCTCTAGTCCTGTGTCGGCTGGGGTAGCACTCAAAGTGGTCAAAGGGTGTGAACCTATCTGGTTTCCCAGCATGCGGTTGCCCCTAGGACCATCGCGTGCCAGCTCGGCATCTGTCGCCTCGGCGAGAGGGTCTGCCGCATTTATCTCGGCGCGCGGGATAGTCAGGACGCACTCCCGCGCCTCCCTTTGGTCCCCGCGGTGAGTACCCTCTCCGTCCGAGGTCGAGAACTTCAGGGAGTAGTGGAATATGGAGACGGCGGCCCTCAGCTTGTACAGGGTCGTCCTGCCCAGGATGGCGTTATACTCACTTGGGCAGTCCACGATTTTGAAGGTTTCCAGAATCGTTTTCGTGGGCTGCCCCTTCTCCCCAAACCGGATCGGCAGCGTGACTTGGCCGACGGGGGCGGTCGTTTGCCTGTTAAAGCCTTGGATCCGCTCGCGGCAGGGCTGCACCTCTTTCCCGTCGATCCCCATCTTTTTAAAAGTATCATAGTAGAGTATGCTCGCGTAGGCCCCGGTGTCGACCATGGTGCGATGGATCTTTATCGCCATGATCGGCGCCGTGATCATCAGGGCGTCGGAGTGGGGGTGGTCGAACAGAAAGGCATCCTCATCAGTAAAGGAGATTTTGTTTGGGGTCGACTCCGACGCCGGCCTGCTACCGGTGTACATCACCCTTTGCCCGGCATAATAGACCTGCCGGGCGTAGGCCTTGGTCTGCCTCCTGGAAAGGAGGGATTCACCCTGGCTGGTGTTGACGCGTCGGGTTGGATAATCGGTCTGGTAGGTTCCGGCGGGCAGGGACCGCCCTCTTTTCCTGCCCCTAGAGGTGTCGGCCTCATTTTGGTCGGCAGGGCAGAAGGTCATTATCTCGTGGGGGCCGCCCTGCTGGGGTTTCTTCTTCCTAGGGTTCACGTCGGCGTCGTCATCACTGTCGAGGTCTTCCTCGAATCGTCCTCCCTTCTTTCTCTTCTCCCCGGAGTGGGTGAATCTCTTCATCTGGGGGTCGTCGATCAGCTTTAGTAGCCCCGAGATCAAGTTGCGGCACTGGTCAGTGTTGTGTCCATGCGCCTTGTGATAGGTGCAGTAACGGGATTTATCCACCTTATCCTTGTCAGTGAACATCAGCTTCGAGTCCGGCAATAACCCTTTCGCCTTGATCTCCTCGTAAATCGCGGCGGCTCCCACCGAGAAGACACTTTTATAGCTTTCCTTCAGCTCCTCAACTCTTTGTCTCCGCTGAGCTCGGACTTCAGCGAATGATTTGCTTGTCTTTCCAGGTTTTTCCTCCTTCGCCTTTGCCGGTGCCAGCGTGGTGTCAAACGTCGGGATCGACGAGGACTCCTCCGCCATTATGTAGTCCTGAGCTCAGGAAAGGAACTTCTGGTAAGTAGTTGGCTTGTTCTAGCACACATGGACCATTTAAACAGCATTTTTGGTCTCAGACCGCCCTGAGCGGTGATCAGTAGGGCGTCAGGGTGGCACCGCTCTATGTTTTGGACTCAGTCGTTGAACTGAGCGATGTAGTCCTTCAAGCTCTTGTTCTCGCCCTGAACAATGTTGGCGATGGACTCCTTGGGGGCGAGGTTGACCTGCGATCCGATGAAGTGTGACCGGAACGCCGACCTGAGCTGTCCCCAGGTGGAGATGGAATGGGGGTTGAGAGAGTGATACCACCTCTGTGCCTTCGGCCCCAGTGTCAAGGAGAACATGCGGCAGTGTAGGGCGTCATAGGCGCCGTGCAGGTCCATCCACGAGGTGTAGAGGCCGATGTGGGAATCGGAGTCCGAGCTCCCATCATAAAGGCCGAGCTGGGGCACCTTTATCTTCTTCGGAACGACTTCCTGCAAGATGTCCGGCGACAGTGGCGAAGCGTGATCCACAACCCGGGGAGTTGATCGTGCATGGGGGCGAGGGGGTGGCACCTCCTGGACGGAGTACCGTCCCTCCAGTTCGGCGATCCTGCGCTTAAGAGTCGTGACCTCGTCTGAATCGCGGCCGACGGCTTTCCCTCATTCAATGACCTCCCTCAGGTCGCGATTAGCTTGACTTTTGCCCCCTAAGCGCTGGTGAACGGGCTGGCGGAGGACTCGCACGCTCTGGTCTGGCTGGCTTTCGCCAGTCTGTTCGGTGGGTGCAGGGCCATTTTCGCGGCAGTTTCGGGCTTCTAGATTGGGAGACTGTGCTGTGGTCTTGGACTCTGTCCCCCGGCCCCCTTTTCGGGGGTATGAAGCAGGGTGTTTCCGGGATTTTCCGTGGGCGCCACGGTGTTTCCCCCGGCCGCCTGGCTGGCGAGCGCCTTTGCGAAGACCCCTTCCAGAGCCTTGAGGACGTCGGGGTGCTGCATGGCCTCCGCGAAGGTCGGGACTGGAGGGACAGAGACTATGGGCCCCTGCTGAGCGCGGCGAGAGGTCTCTCCGCCGTTACGCCGACGAGACTGGGCGCCGGACTACTGAGTAGACTCATCGCGGTCGGATGAAGGCATTTTGAGCAGCTTAGCTTTCGGAATTGGAAAGTAGGAAAAAGATGGGTGTGATGTGGGGTCTCACAAGGTCGAAAAATTGACACCAAGTAACTTATGGAGCCCTCCTTCTAGCGCCAAACTGTTGACGGGCGTTTTCGGTCAACGGTTAAAGAAGCAAGATGAGAAATATGAAATAGGAAAAAAGGGAGAAAAATACGGTTTAATTATGATTTTATTAGTCGATCACGAGGTCGTCCTCTCGTACGAGATCGGCACTTGCGATATCCCTACAAATTCTTACAGAGGTTTTACACGAGTCTAGAGAGAGAGTCTGAAAGTTGGAGATTCAACAACCCAGAAATAAATGAGGTGGGCTGTTATTTATAGTGGCCTTAAATGTGGCACTGTTCAGGTACTATTCACCGGTCTTGTCGTACAGTACTCCGGCTAAGCAGTTCGGCATCTTTCTGACAGACATTAAATGTGATTTGAGGTTTTCCTCATCATTGCCTGGCAGACATTTTCACACATGGGGGTCATTTAATACTGGCAGGCTTTATGTCTTGGCTAGCGGATGTAGACCTGCAGGCTATGGCACCCTGTCCAATCACCAATGATTGCTCTCCAAGTGGCATTATTATATTATTATTGGACTCGGCCTCCGTCTCTGGGGGGACCGTCCTGGAACCTCAGACCGGCTCCCGATTCCGTCTTGTTCTTCCAGCCACCGGGGAGCCTTTCTCCAGCCCGTCACCCACCAAGCCAGCTCCGGTACTTGGATGTCGCAAACGCCGGGCTCGTGGATGAACCCGCGGGGGTGTCAGGGTCAATCAAAACCGGAATTCAGCTCGGCACTTGTGAGCTGGTGGGAGAGCCGGTTCGGGTTTGCGAGCCGGTTCGGCTTTTGGGAGTTGCCGCATGTCCGGTTTCCTTTTGAGGTGAACTCGGATGTCAACAACCGAACCCTTAAAAAATTATGTACACAGGTGCTATAATAATAATTTTAATTTTATTGTATCTAATTAATCGTTTATAATCAGCAAAGAGTGCAAAAATTATATTATTACAACTAATATAAAGATTAATATGTAAGTTAAATAATTTATATTTACATCATTCATTTTTAATAATGATAACATTTATAAAATATAATATTCTCTTATCTTAACTTATAATTTGAAGTATTACACACAAAAATATATAACAATTGTTTTTATTTTTTTATTTATTTATTTTTTTTTTTGTATGTATTGTAGACGGGTTTATCAGCTTTAAATGAATATAAATGTGAGACAATGTGTTTTAACTTTTTTCAAAGACAAAAATATAAACTTTCAAGAGAAATGTTATAGGTACATAATATTGTACATAGGGGTTTACATAACACTCACATTGAGTAGGACCTACCAAAAATAAAAAATTAAGTGAACCCCACTCCATATGAGTGTTATGTACCCTCTATGTACATTTATTATGTACATGTAGCATTTTCCATCTTTCAAATAGTTGGGAATTAAGGGACAGAAAAAACAAAAAATTAACTCTAGAATGTAATTAATATTTTTTTTTTCCAACGAAAACAAAGAAATAGCCTAAAACTCAAAGAAGAAGTACAAACGTGCAACCAACTGATTACAAACCGAAGACCACACTAAGCACACAAACGGCAAAGCAAACTTCAAAGTAAACACTACTCCCCCCCAACAGCCCCTTTGGCTACACAAGAACAGACATTACACCTAGCACCGCCTAGGAAAAAAAAGAGAAACAAGATGGAAAAAAACTGGCCTAACTCAAAGATGTCTTCACTCTTCAGCAACAACCATTTCAGTTTCAACGTAATCTTGGAAAGAAAAATTACTCTAGAATGTAACACTAGCATCGACTTGTTTTTGTACTTCTGTTCATCTTCTTTGTAAAACCATACCATATCCGACAATTTTCACATAANNNAATCCTGACAACAACCTATCACGAAAAGACTCGATTACCTTTTGTAAATAGAGATATCTCTGGACATTATTTATTTTCTACCAATTGCACCATCCAAAGGGGGGATGATACTTACTAGACAAACAAATACAAACCACAGGCGATTTTCCATAATCAAGGCAAAACAACAGTAATACGAAAAATTGACTACTCTACTGAAAAGGGACTGGTACACCTTGGTTCTTGTTCACGATGGCCATGGCCAAGTATCTGTTGCCCATCCCAATTGGAGATTGATCATCGGGACCTTCCCAAAATGGGGCTTCGCCATCACCCACCAGACGCCAATATCCCGTTTTTAAACACTCAGCCTGTTCTTCACTACAATTTTGTAAAAGTGCTTCAACCCGGAAGTTGATTCCAAGAGAGCCAAGAAACTGAGATTGGGTCATTGGACCATGTACAGATACATCTGCACCAAAATTAATTGGCATTTCACAAAATGCTTGCAGACAACAGAAAAGAAAGGGAGGTTGATAGATTTTAACTCAACAAAAAAGTAGCTCATAAAAAAATAGTGTTCAGATTTATTGTATTCCAAATGTCCACTTCTACGGTATAGTTTAAGTGGGAATCTAAGGGAGTGATTGGTAAGCACTCATAATAAGTCATAATCGATCATAATTTTTTTACTCATTTTAACTCAAAAGCTAACTCAAATTTAACTCAAATCCCACTATTCTCAGTATTATCAATATAATTAAATAATATCAATCATCTCTCCTACATCACATCAATTTTAATTCACTATTTATTCACCCACATATTTTTAACTGCCATCACTTCCAATCATCTTTCCCCTACTTTCACGTCACATCAAATTTAATCATTACATTATTATTTAATTATTCATCCCACTCTATCAACTTTATTCAAAATACCTCACTGTTACTCATTATCCAATCAAAATTGATTTTTACTAGTTATGAGTGCTTACCAATCACCCCCTAAAAATCGGATAAGGGTGCCTCGCATATCTGATTGTTCCTTTAATTTTGAACTCTTAATTACAGAAACTATCTCTTAGTTTGGTCAGGATTTTAGATTCTATATGAAAATATTTATAACTTCAGATTTTTACTAAAATCGGAAGTTTAGGCAAACACTCACCCAGAAACCTTTCCACCATAAAGGATTTCTGGGGAGAGTTCATACTTCATATCAAGAATGACTTGGTTTGTATCAGTCTCTTACAAAGAAAGTGTGAGCTGTATGCTGTTCTGTTTCGCCTTTTTCATTGAATTACTATCACAACTTCACGAATAGAACATTTAGGCACACAAGATTGAGCCAAACCTGAAATTTCTTCAGCAGAATGCCTAATTGCAGCAAAATCAACATATGCACTGAGATCAGCAGAACCGGGATCATCAAGTATGTCGACAAACTTATGCTTTCGAATGGCCTGTCATTGAACTAAAATCAGACTTCTTCTCCAAAAGGTATGTCCATGGTGAATGGAAAATAAAATTTATATATTATATACTTAAATAGTGGAATTAATCTTTGTAAAGCATCAACTATATTACAAGCTTGCGGCACATCCTTTTGGTGTACAACCAGAACAAAACAGTTTGAAGCCAAGTTTCTCTATGTCAATACATGGTGCAAAATTGAAACAACTAAGAAAAATATATGATAAGAGAAAAGTTATGAGGATAACGAAGAAACTATATATTTATAGGGCGCTGAAATTTTAGCCTAATATACATCAAAAACAACAATTATCTCTGGAGCATGTACTTACTCCATAAATAGTTCATCTTGACCGTGCAACTTGTAGAAGAGAAATAAGTGCCAATGTGATCTATATTTTCTGAATTATTTGTTGCGCATAATCAGGTAAAACCACATAATTTTAATATCTAAGCCTGAACAGAAATCGATACTCCTAAAGAGAGAACGGGTTCTGTACTTTTTTATTGTATCTATTGTTAACTTCCTCTATTTATGAATCCATAACTACTGAACTCAACTAGTCAAAATTAAATTAAAAAAAAAAAAAAGGCTATTTATGATTAACTCATAGACTTTTCAAGTGTTAAATGTGTTAGTTTTAGACCTGTAAACTGTCTGATACTATTCCATTGAGGCCATAATCAATTATGAGAGCCCCACCACCATCTGCGCCTATTCTATTGGCGATTTCTTGACTTAAATCCATTGCCTTAGGGCAAACCTCGATCTGATTAACTCTAGCAATTTCTTCAGCCTCAGCCCATTTGCAGCGCTGCATGAGATAAAGAGTCGCAGGCGTGTGCTGCGGAGATAAAACTAAACGAAACCTACCAAATGAATTTCAAAGTAAAATGTTAAACCCACATTATATTTAATTAAAAATCACAGCGAAAATTTATAAAACTGATATAGGTAGAACTCAAACTGCTTACGTTGAGTCCTCAGCAACATCAATCATCTTCTCACACCACCCACGAGAGGCTTTCTGCAAACAAATTTTGCATAGTTAACAAGTCCACTTTTAGGTACTAACTTATAAATTTCGGACAACACAACTACTTAGTATAAGTCAACCTCAAGGGGCAATACTTCTAGAATAAATCATAACAATTTCAGCTCTTAACCAAGACCAAGGAGATATAGTCATTCACCTTTGTAACAATTAGATTAATACATCAAACCAATTCTCCACAGATAGAACCCAAGTTATAAAATTACATCCAATGGTTAGACAAACCTGAAATTGGTGCACTGGCAAAGCATCATAGAACTCATGAGCAATGACGATTGTAGGCACTGAAACAACGTAGAGTTTGGTCAGACAAACAAACAGAAAAACTTCACAAAGAATTCACATCTTCTGGTTTCACAAAACAAAGCGAAAAAAACAACATATTAGGGTAGGGTGCCTTCCATGATTGATACCTCCTGCACACAAGAAGTAAACATGCTATAGCTCACATCACGCGTCAATAATTTAAACCAGAAAACATGTCTGGGTTGTTACTGATCGTCAACTATATATATAACAGATTAAAAAAGTTCACCATACACATGGAAATACAACTTAGTAGGCAGCTCACCAATCACTGTCAATGGCCGTGAGGAACAAAACAGAAAAAGGAAAATAAAAACAGTTAATAAAAAAGTATAAAACTTACTAAAATATGTTCCTTACATCCTGTTGGAACCTGTTCGAGAACTGCATGCCATGACACAGGTGCCCCAACTATAGAGCTAACACATCTTCCCTCTGAATTCCCATCCTCGCCATCTTCAGTCGTGCACTTCAAGTTTTGGTACTGAAGTTTCTGCAGTACCGGGCTACATTCAACCATGTGTATTTGCAAAGATTCGGTGAAACTCTTGAACTTTGAAGCACCCTACAGGATAGAATTACAACTGTTAGATTTTGAATTGTGGAATGACACAGATGAGTAACATACACACAAAGTGTGAAATTAAAAACTTTCATGCTGAAGACATACACGCAGAAGGTCGGCCAAAAGAGTTCCTCTGCCTGGTCCAAGCTCAACCAAACTAACTCTTTTCGGCTGTCCCATTTGCTCCCACAGGCACATTGCCCAAATACCCACCATCTAAACCATGAAAAATGTATCAACAGACTGAGTATACGAAAATAAAATCAATTACCGGTGAGCAACTCATCTATATCTATAAGACTTAAAATAAGCTCGGGCCACATTCTTTGTCTTAAGGCCTAGCACAGGAGTTAGCACAAAAGCTTCAAATTCTCATCAACTAGAGACAAAAGATATTGTCTTTTTCTTATTTTCTTTTTCCATATTGAGGGACAGTGCAAAAGAGTACCTCTCCAAACATCTGGCTCACTTCTGGTGATGTAATGAAATCACCTCCGGCTCCAAATACATCCCGATTGATATAGAAACCTGTTTTTGGATTCGTTAACACTTCCTCCATGTACTCTGCAATTGTAATGGGACCCCCTCGGAACTAAATATTCTTCAAGTTAGTCAAACAAAAACAAAGCTGATGCAAGATGATACCAACTACATACAAAGCAGAGATAAATAAGCATATAAAAGCAATCGCACCTTGATTAAGTTCTTAAGGTGCTTGACAAGCTCAGATTCAGAAGACGGTTCGTGAGAATGTTCTGTATATATGACTAAGCGTAGCTTGAATCACATTTAAGTTCCACAAAAAAAAGAAAGAAAAAATGATTAAGATGTGGATGACGAAAAAATACCGGGTGGATGGTATAAGGCTGAGCGATCGACGGAGATCGACGCAGAGGGCGGAGACTGAGGTGAGTCCTCCAAGTGTTCGACAGAATGCTCGTTCTGAGATCCGGAGGACGAGGAAGCAGAGAAAAAGCGTCGCTGCCGAGGTCCGAGGTATAGTGGGGATGAAAAAGGCAGGTGGCGGCGGGTGGAGGCTTGAAGCAGCACCCTTTTCAGCATTTTCTATGTTGAGCTTGTGAAGAAGCCGCCCCAAGCTATCTTCTTCTATGGAATTGGATGCAATCTGCTACTCTGCTAGTGGATTTCTGGGAATTTCCTATTTTCATATATAAAGGTTACCAAAAACCGGTTCCGGGCGGTTCCCGTTTACATTTTATGTGAACCTGCAACGACCTCAATATATATATTGGCAATTGACGGTTCAGAATCTATCAACCAGTTCCGGACCAAAGTGGCGTATTAAAAAAGGTAATAGAAATTAATATTTAAATTCGTCGAACCGCCAGTTCCGATTCAATTTGTGAAAATGCTTGAACCTGAACCAGCCCGGGTAAAACAATGGACCAATTCTCGGCCTGTGGTCAACGGGTTTGACTGAGTCAATCCACACATGTTTCGAACCGAATCGATTGAACGGTTTGGCCCATGATCACGTATATTCATATACGATTGAGGCTATGTATGTCTCATTACTCATTTATATGTATATAATTGCTAGGAATAAAAAAAATTTCTCTCTTAATGGGAGCCAAAAATTTCTCTTCACGAGCCACCCATCCCTGAAAATTCAGCGCATAATTTCCTCAATTGAGGGGAGTATTTTGATCATGTGAGTTTGGTTTTCTCTTCTTGGTTTATCTTTCTTCTTTATTTGTTGTACTTTTGTCTTTGCCTTTGTTGTGGACATTTTGGTGCAGATTAGGGTTCTTGATTTTACCCCCTACTATTGCTTCATCTCAAGCGATGGAAGAGGAAGAGGATATAGTCCATCAAATGGGCTCCTTTCATCTATCGGAGAAGGAGGCTAATGTGATCCCAATTGTCAATGACGACATCCAACTCAGTGCGGAGGAATGCAGAAAGAGTCTTGTGGGGAAAATTATTAGCCAGAAAAAAGCTCATTTAGCGGGTATCAAGTGAACGATTAATCAAATCTGGCAAATTAAAGGCACGGTGGGAACTCAAGAACTTAGCCCAAACTTCTTTCAGTTTGTCTTTTCCGATCTTGAAGACAAGCTAAAAGTTGCGCGAGGGATAGGTTGGACTTTTGAGCACCAAGCCCTTATTCTGAGAGATTGGGAAGAAGATATATCAGCGGATCATCCTGCCTTCAATGAATTAACCATGTGGATTCAGATTTGGAATATCCCGGTTCATGGGATTACTGAAGAATTGGGAATGAAAATTGGTAGGGTGTTTAACAAAATCAATGACGTCTCTATACCGCAGGGAGGGCTGCTCGCCGGAAAATGTATCAGAATTCTAGCGAAAGTGGACATTACCCAACCGTTGATGCGTTGTGCGAGCCTTCAAATGGGAGCTAAAAAAATAATTGTTAATTTTAAATATGAGAGGCTACCAACAGTTTGTTACTACTGTGGAATGTTGGGACATCTGGAAAGAGCCTGTGAACAGAGAACTTCCGATATTGCAACAGGTAAACTAAAGAAAGGAATGTTCGGGGATTGGATTAGGGCACAGGACAATCCTTCTTCGGCCGCAAGCCAACATAATTTCAGTGGTTCTGAATCACCTAAATCCCAAGGTACTAACAGTCATAAACCTTCCACAAAAACGAGTACCCATCCTAATACTTCACAGCACCCTCTGACAACACTTAACCAAGATATCCCAGAAATTCAACAAAATACCAAATCCCTCTCACCCTACAGCAAAAATTTGGAGACAACACCTCTGCTAAAAAATCCTCAAAGCTCATCTCAGGAAATAGTCCCAATCCAGATGGAAACTGAAGAACCAATCCCTCAACCACAAATTCATAAACCAATCTTACCTGACACAACCCAAGCCAATATCACAATGCCTAAGCCCTCTGAGTACCTTCCATTCTGTTCTTTTGATCCTGTTCAATCTGTCACCCCGGCTAAGAAAGGATGGAAAAGGCAGGTGCAGAACAAGAAAATTGAAACTCCTAGCATTACAAGTCTCAATACTACAATGAAGAAGAGGCAATTAACCATTCAGGAACCAAATCATTTGGAAGGAGAACAACATCAGTCAAAGAAATTAAAGGCAGAATCACATGAGGTGGGGGAGGCCAGCCTAAATTGGCCCCAAGGGCATCAATGAAGATCATCATGTGGAATTGTAGAGGGCTGGGTGGGCCCTCTACAATTTCCCAACTGAAGGAGACATGGAAGCTCCATCACCCAGTTTTGGTATGTCTATCTGAAACCAAAAAAAATAGGCACATTGTAAATACTGTTAGTAGATCCTTAGGTATTGAGGGGAATTGGTCTACAATTGAGCCTCAAGGTAGAAGTGGAGGTATAGCCTTGTTTTAGAATGACTTTGTAGTTATCAAGCAAATTATTAAGCTCAATTTCTGTGTTCAAGTTGAATTTTGGGATTCTGATAAAAATTGTTGGGTTTGGGGCATTTTTGTGTATCTAAGTACTGATCTCAGAGTGAGGAGGATTCAGTGGGAGTGTGTGGAAGTAGAAAAAGCCAAATGGGGGAGCAAT
>BKCP01006072.1:2209599-2224274 GCA_008636005.1 Striga asiatica
GATAAGAGAGGGGGGAGGGTGAGAGCTGAGAGTTCTATGCAACCATTCAGAGAATTTGTAGGGTCTATGGGGATGCAAGAGGTAGGCAATCAAGGATACTATTTTACATGGGGCAATAATAGGCTTGGGGAAGGGTTTGTGGAAGAGAGAATTGATCGAATTTTTGGGTCTCTTCAATTTTCAGAAAGATATCCCAATGCAGTGGTGTCAAATATTTTTAGGAGTGCCTCAGACCACAACTTACTCTTATTATGCCTACAACCTGAGACCACTGCACAAAGCAAAGATTCTTCTTCAACAAGACTTGGCTGGGGAAGCAGGGGATACATGAAGTCATTGAGGGAGCATGGAATACAGAATCAACAGCCACTCCTATGTTCAGCTTCTTATCCAAGATAAAGCAAACAAGAGTGGCTCTTCTCAAATGGAGCAGTGGATTTAGAGCTGAAAATGCCAAAAAGATTTCTCTATTGAATGCTCAACTAGCAGCTGAAAGAGATAAGGGAGGCCTCAAAGATTGGAATTTGTGGGACTCACTTAAAAAGCAGTTGGATGAAGTCCACAAAGAAGAAGAGAAAATTTTGGCAGCAAAAGTCTAGAATATCTTGGCTTAAAGAAGGGGATAAGAACACAAAGTTCTTTCATGCCAGCATAGTTCAGAGGAGGAAAAGAAATGCCATCACTAAACTCATCAGAAACGATAACACTGTGTGTTTTCACCCCAAGGATATTGCTGAGTGCATTGAAGGATTTTACAAAGACTTATTCACAACAAAGCTTGATGCAACAAGGGTTAATTTCATCCTGCAACTACCACCAAAAATTTCAGAAGATCAAAACAAAAAGCTGATAGCAACAGTGGGGGTGGAAGAAATCAAGCAAGCCCTTTTCTCTATAAATCCAAACAAGGCTCCGGGCATTGATGGTATGACTTCTTTGTTCTTCCAAAAATTTTGGGATATTATTCAAACTGATTTGTATTTTGCTAGTTTTTTTTGAATCTGGACAAATTCTCAAAAGTCTAAATCACACCCTCATCACTCTCATTCCTAAAATTCCCAACCCAGAAAGAATCTCTCATTTTAGACCTATAAGTCTATGTGGCACTACTTACAAAATCATATCTAAAATTCTAGCCACTAGACTTTTGCCTTCATGCATTTCAGAAAATCAAGCTGCTTTTGTTAGAGATAGGCAAATTTTGGACAATATTATTATTGCTCAAGAAGTGATGCACTTTCTCAACGCTCACAGACAAGGAAATACCTATTATATGGCATTGAAACTTGATATGAGCAAGGCATTTGACAGGGTGGAGTGGCCATGTGTTCACCATACCATGATTAATTTGGGTTTTCATCCATCTTTTGTTAAATGGATCATTGTCTGCATTTCTTCACCTACTTTCTCATTTAACCTAAATGACACTCCTCATAGGTATATCAAGCCTTCCAGAGGAATCAGACAAGGGGACCCACTGTCTCCTTATATATTTATCTTAATATCTGAGATTCTCTCTAACCTTATTAAATCTGAGTGTCATTTGGGTACTTTCAAAGGGCTTAAACTCTGCAGGAATGGTCCTACTCTAACCCACTTGTTTTTTGCTGATGACACCTTACTTTTTGGGAAAGAAAATGAAAAGCAAGCATACTTGATTCTGCACATTCTAGACCAATACAGAAAAAGCTCTGGTCAGCAAATAAACCTGCAAAAATCCACAATCTTCTTTAGCAAAAACACCCCTACTCACATCAAAATCCAAAACTGTGAAATCTTGTTGGGCATTACTTGTCATAATTCAGTGAGATATTTAGGACTGCCTTTGGGGATTGGGCATTCCAAAATTCAGACATTTCAATTTATTCAGGAGAGAGTTGCTAACAAAGTCTCTTCTTGGAAGAATAGATATCTCTCTCATGCAGGTAAAGAGATCTTGCTCAAATCAGTCCTTTCAGCCTTGCCCTTGTATGCTATGTCATGTTTCCTGCTACCCAAAACTTTGTGCCAGAGTATATCTCAAAGCTTTGCCAAATTCTGGTGGAAAACAAATGCTGCCCAGAACAAAGGAATTCACTGGAAATCATGGACTTACCTCACTCTTACAAAAGATAAAGGTGGTCTGGGTTTTAAGGACATTCTTTTGTTCAACAGGGAACTCATCTCTAAGCAACTGTGGAAACTTATGACAAGACCAAACCTGTTGGCCAGTAAAGTTCTCAGAGCCAAATACTATTCAAATGAGAGCTTATTCACTGTGGCAAAGAAGAAAAATGGATCATGGATGTGGAATAGTTGGATTGAAGTTAGAGACTCAATGGAGGAAGGGGCAAGATATGAAATCAGGGATGGGAACTCAGTGAAAATATGGAGCTTTCCATGGATTCCAACCCTGCCAGCCTTTAAACTCCCATCGCCTCAGACTGACACACTAGCTCATCTCATTTGGGTGAAAGATTTGATTGACCACACAGGCAGACACTGGAACACTCAGCTTATTCAGGAATCCTTCAATGACAATGAAGCTCAGGCAATTCTTAACATCAAAGGACTGGATCCCTCATCACCTGACAGATTAGTGTGGGATAGTGGTACCAATGGAGCATTTTCAGTATCCTCTACATATCACAAACTGGTAGCACAAAAATGGAAAATCTTGGATTATGCAGAAAGCAACAGAGGTCAGAAAGTTCAAATGGCAACAAGGAAAAGAAACTGGGATCTAAAGGTGAAAGGAAAATTAAAGCACTTCCTGTGGAGATGCCTCACCAACACTCTGCCTGTTAGTTGTAACCTTATCAAGAAAGGGATGGACATTGATTGTATCTGTCAAAGTTGTGGAGAAATGCCTGAGACCGTTGAGCATTTATTTTTTGAGTGTAGCAGAGCTAAAAGAATATGGAGACTTGCTCAAGTATCTTGGGATGGACTGCACTCATACACTGATTGTTTCCAAGAATGGTGGTCCAAAGTTTGTAGCATCAACAAATTGGTAGTTTCTGAAGCTATAGTACAGCTTTCCACATACATCCTTTGGTGGTTGTGGAAAGCAAGGAACTTATGTGTTTAAAAAGGAATGGATGGGGGACAGAGTGGTTGCTGAACTTGCAGGGAAAGAATGGAGAGAGTTTGCAGTTGTGTAAGGAGATAGGCTCTGTCCTCATTTCTGGTTTTGCTAATCTAGTGGTTGTTGCTTATTAGTAAATAGTTTTTCTGACCCTTCTTTGGAGTTACTTTTAGCAGTTTGTATTATATTTTGGTGCTTCTGGGCTGTATTTTGCTTGGGGGTTCATCTAGGCCTTCTTGTGCAGTGGTTGAACACCTTTTTGAAGCTAAAGTTTGGGACTAGCTAGTGGATTCAATGGGAAAAGCATTGTCACTAGCTATCTTACAAACTTTTTTTTGTTTTAGTTGTGATGGTTAGTTGATTTTGTGCCTATGGGCTTTCCTCACCTGTGAGGATGATTTGGACCGGTTGGTCTCCGAAACGTACAAACGTTGTATTTTGTTTGTCGAGTTATTCAATCTATCGTTTCGAAAAAAAAAAATTGCTAGAAATAAAAATTAATAAAACTAAGGGTTTCCCACCTTTTTCTATTACAAAATTCAATCATTAATTTCATTATGTTTGTTTTTTTCCGTTTTACTTTATTCAAGTTCTTTTAGTAACGTTCCTAAATCATTGAATTATTCCAGTCTTTATTTGTAATGTAATATATGATCTTACACTTTTTAATTTTAATTCTTGATTTTGAAATAATTTGTTGTTGAATTAAAGCAACCAAATTGATTTTATAATATTTCAGTTTTTTTTTCTCTCAACATTCCATTCCTCCTCCACACATTGTCATCAAAGCAGCAATGTCAGATTGGAGGGACTTTTCAGCAGCAGCTCGAGCTCCATATTAGTGCTTTTGTTTTGCTTTTGTTTGTAGTTTATTTTATGAGCAGAGATTAGCTAGGCTTTGAGGCAGTGGCTTCATTTCTGTTCTTTCTTATTTTTCATTTATGTATTTTGTAGCTTCTTTGAGGTTCTAGGCCATCTTGTGGATGTGCCTCCCATGTTGTTCTGTCTTAGTTGGTTGTTTGTACATTGAACTTTGGTTTCTTCAGTTAATAGATCTCTCTATCGTTCCGGTAAAAAAAAAAATCGGATTTTATTTTTTGTTTTAAAAAGGTATAACTAAATTATACAATAATATTGCAATTTTTGAGAATAAAAAATTAATTAATTTAGAAATAAAAGTAAATCTCCGATCATCTCTTCTAATGAAAAATATCCACCTGCGGCTGCATGTTAACAAAAAGATATAATTATATAATTAGTTAATCTATATATATATATATATAACTATTAGGAAAAAAATTTACTAAAACTATTTTGTTTCTCACCTTTTTCCATTACAATCCAATAATATATATTTTATTTTATAAAACTTGTAACTGAATCTAATGATTGACACTTATTAGCGAATTATATACACCATTAATTACTAATTTATTATATTTTCAATTGTTCAGTCTCGTTTTTTTTTAGGTTATGAATATGAAAATCTGTAAAAGAATTACACACTAATATTATAGATTACAAACCATATACATAATCGAATATGCCATTAATTTTAGTAAAAAATTCAATCATCTCTTGCAGAAAATAATAATTTCAGTTACACATGATTTCAGCACAACAACAACAACAACAATAATAATAATATTGACAGTCTACTGCCAACGTTACGGTGTATATAAATTGGGCGATTTAATCAGGTTACGACATGCTTATGGTATAATTGAGAGCAATAAGTCAATAGAGAATATGAACAATTTTATGCAAATTATGAAAGTAAATATGCGTAAAAAGAAAAGGGATGCCGTTATTGTCGATCTGTTGTGGAGATCGGCAAGGAGAGTAGTTCTTCGGATTTTTTATTAAGAGACTGTACAGAGATACGTTACAACTATATGAGGGTGTATGGTATTCTATGCTCTGATATGATTTGATGTGATGGGATCCCATCTCTAGAGGACCCGAAGGGATCAAATTTATACAAAGGAAAAGTAAAAAAAAAAATGCTCTGTGCCAGCTATGAGCGTAGGGTGTCGCTGTGTATCCATGCAAAACTCTTTTTTTGAGAATAGACAACTTGAGCAGTGGCCTCAGCTTTATCGATTCGTCATTTAAGTGGGATAATTGTCAATTCTTCCTCGAGAAACCCAGGGGGAGATCGACAACGAGAGTTTTCTGCCGATCAGAGGATCGACAGATCTAATCGCCACGATATCTTGGATCGTTCGCGAGACTTTTATTGGTGGTTGTTTGCGTGCTTTATGGGTCGCTCGTTATGGGCATAGGCGTAGGCCCAACTTCTTACCTAGACTTTATCTTTGGTAGGTCGTGTCTGGGAAAAATTAGGCATAACAAATAATAATAATAATAATAATAATAATAATAATAATAATAATAATAATAATAATAATAATAATAATAATTGCTAATCAATTATTTGGTCGCGATCTTTCAAAAATTATAAGAAAAAAAACATGTAGTGATTCTTATGTATGTTGTTCAATTTATATTTATATTATTTGTTTTTTACTAACTGTTAAATTTTTAAAATGTGATATATTCATTATCGAACTTATAACTTTAAATATTATATAAACAAATATAATGTATAATATTTTATTTCCATCTGTGCATGTGCGCATGATCGACTACTCGAATATATAATTGTAGGCAAAACTTTTAATAATTTTTTTCCTTCATTTTTCGTTAGTTTTGTATTAACCAAGTAATTATATTTTTTGTTTATTTAATTATACAATATCTACTATACTTTTATATTGATAAAGTAATTGTGTTATTTATTCATTTAATTATATAATATCTACTACTAACTAATCATAAAATTATAGTAAATGATATTCTATTCTAATTATTTTTCAAACTATTTATTTAAATATAGTTTTTTCCAACTCATTAGGCAAGTTTTTTATATTAAAATTAGTTAATTATTTTTTATGGCATAATCATGCCCTTAAAGTTACTTACATAGATGCTATAATAATAATTTTTATCTAATTAATTTGCCATAATCATCCAATATTGTAAAATTACATTATTGCAATCAATATAAAGATTAATATGTAAGTGAAATAGTTTATATTTATATTTACTAATGATAAAATTTACAAAATATGATATGTTCATTATCTAACTTATGATTTTAAATATTATATACACATAAATATAATATATAAAATTTTATTTGTATCATGTGCAAATGATCGAATATTTATCAAGGCATATTAGCTAAACTATTAAATATATTGAAGAACAAACAGTGTATAAATATATATATATATATGTATATATATATGTATATATATACATATATAAATGCTCACATGCCCACGGTGGGCACATGTTAATATGCCCACCGCTTATGTGGCATGCACACATTGGTGAACGGTGGGCATATTAACATGTGCCCACCGTTGGGCATGTGAGTATTTCCCTCTATATATATATATATATAGAATGTGGTTGTATGTGTGTGTGTATGTGTGTGTGTGTGTGTGTGTGTATAGAATGTGGTTTAAATGAGAACCAAGTCTTGGCGTGAGAACCGTGAAAACTGCTATTTTTAATTGTACGTAGTGCTATGATTGATTGTGTTTCAGTGTGATTTTTAACATGAATATATTTTATTAAAAATAGCAACACAGTTTATATTAGCATTTGTAAAAATGATAGCACCATGTGATACTAAAAATAGCATCATACACAAATAAAAATAGCATCAAATATGGGTCTCACGTTTCTCACAGCAGGACTAGTTTTTATTTGAACCAACCTATGTATATATAGAAAGAGATCGATGGAGAATTCATTTGTGGAAAGTTGAAAAAAAAAATGGGTCAAAACTGTTACCACTTATGGAAAAGCAGTTCATATTTTGAAAATCTGTTCAATTTTCAAATAAGTAATTTTTTTTTTTAAATATGGAATCAACTACATTCTATATTTTACGTATTAGATTTATTATATATCAGTTTTAACAAACGTGTTCTAAAGTTTCAAAAATCCAATTTTATATCATAATAATAAATATGTAAATCAAATCACAATATTTCTCTATTTTGACTAATATTATTCCAAAAATATATTTAAAAAATGCGTGAATTAAAAATATGTTGGTACAAAAATATTTTCATATCATAATGATAATTATGTAAAACAAATATATCGTTTTTATATTGATGTTATACCAATATTAATTTAAAAAAACGTGTGAATTAAAATATGTTGATTCAGAATCTTTTGATTAAAACTCTTTTTTTAAGAATCCTAAAGCTATAAGGTATCAATAAATAAATTGTGAAGATAACATTGTTTTTCATATATATCCATTTTTCGGTTTCGAATTCTTTCGGATACATCCACATTAAAATTTAACTTTGGGAACCATGCGATTAATGGAATGGATGGGTATAATTAAAAAATTTGAACCAAAGATTTGATTAAAAAAAATCATTTTAAAATAACCCTCACGACATGGAAGGGTATAAGTAGATATTTACCTCACTTTAAGAAAAATGAATTGGATTGCCATATGCAAGTCAAGACTTGCACAAATTTGTTACCTAATTTAAATGATACATCCATATTAAAAAAGAAATCACATTGACATAACATTTCACGTAAAAAAATGATAGGGTCGGCCGCCAATTTATCCAGACAATGATAGAAAGGATATGATCGGTTGTGCCACCCTTCATCTATTAAGGTTTTATGAAGAAGATGAAAGGAAAAGGGTGTGTAAAACTCTTTTCCGGGCTTGACTTTTTATAGGAGCGAGGTCTAAATGTAATCCTTGATGACCTCTCTCCTTTTAGCGCCATTCTGTTGACGGTGGGTAGCCAACGGTTACAAAAATCATGTTTAAAGCGGTTTAATCGGGAGGTTACAATATAATTATAATAAATCTTTCGTGATGTGAAATATAAAGAGATCGCAAGAATGTTATGCGTAAAAGTAAAGCAAGACACCGATTTTTTCAAATCGGTTGTGGCGATCGGCAAAGGGAGAGTTTCTTCAAAATTTTATTAGAAATTGTATATGAAAATTACAACGGGATCTTTTGTATGTGATTTTTGGGAGATCGGATGTAATAATATGAAGTATAGTAATAGTGATCGTGATTATCTTTTGAATGATTTTCCTGGGTTGACTTAATATTGCTTAGGCTGGCTTTTTTTAATTGCCTTATTCCGGGCTTGAGGGTCGGTATTTATACACAAAAAATTGTGTCGGTGCATTTAAATGAGGAGTCCCAAATATGGGCGTAGGATGGTGACGCGTGTTTTCATGCAAAACTTCATGGGACATCTCGAGCGGTGCTATCAGCTTTATCAGGTAGTGTTCAAACTGTCAGGGTGATCGTCAGTCTTCCTGGAGAAGCTTCCGCAGGTGATCGCCATGCCGATCAAGCGATTAACAACTATAACAACTATCGCTTGGGCCGTCACAGGGATGATTTCCGTGTTTTGGGCCCTGTCCGTCCACTTGGAAGCTGAGATTTGTAAGCGGGTCATGTCATTTCTTGTGATTAGATATTTTTGGGAACAAAATATACCAAAAGTGAATACAAAAATATTAATTTATGTATAAATCACTTCATGATTACGAAGCTAATTTCAAACCTAACTATGATCACTTCATAATTTATATATAAATCACTTTCTTGTTTTGGGCACACTTCATGTTTCTTGCCAAACCTAATTTCAAAACAATAAATAATACTAATTTATATATAAATCAAAGTACGAAGCACAAATTATTGCTAAATATGATTACGAAGTGTGCAAGCTAGCCACTTAGGCCCAATATGTTTTGCATTAGCATATAGGTGGATTTGATAAAATACATACCACAAACTTTTATTATTAATAGTTATAATGATAAGTTTATATATAGCACGAAGTGGTTCTCCCCCAAAAGTATTACTCTATCCGTCTCATCACAAGAGGGATAGAGATCTAAATGCAACTAAGGGCACCCGCAACGGGGCATTAATTTGCCCCGTTTAAATGATAGTTGACCGTTCAAGCCAATGTCGGCATCCATTAATATGTGAGACCTTTTTGTCCGTTCATTACTTTGAACGGCACCTTGGGTGTCTTTTTTTTTGTTTTCATTTACTTTTTTTTTTCTTTGTAAGCTTAATTCTACTATTTCTAATCTTTTTAATTCTACTAGTTTTGATCTTTTTAATTCTATTATTTTTGTGTTGTCTAATCTTAATTTAAGTTATTTTTGTTTTGTAGTGTTTTTTATTTTATGAATTTAAAAATTATTATTATAATTTAAAAAAATTAAATTTTTATTTTTATTGAGAATGGAATATTAAAATTTATATTGAATGAATGGATAATGGGTCTCATATATGTATTTAAATGAATGGATAGGAATGTGGGTGTGTGTTTAAATGGAGAGAGAATGATGTGGAGATGATGTGGATGAGAGAGAGTGTAATTTTTTGATTGAATGAACGGGAAAGAAATTAACGGATGTGGATGCCCTAAAAAAGAATTATTGCTTATAGGATTTAAGCCTGGCTTTCCAGAGCATGCGTGTCATTTTTACATACTAAGCCAGGGCTATTTTATGACACACCCATTTTTATATTTAAAAAAATGGGGTCCCAAATATACAGCAGGCGAATTACCACACCTGGGTCATGGGACAACAAATGGACAATAAATTAAAAGAAGGGATTGCGCACTTGCTCATTTTGAATAAGTTTACTGAATATAAGATTTTTGTTGTATGTAATAATTTTAATTTGTCGGTAGCTATAACACAATTTAAAGATAGTGTTTGGGGCACGTAATATTCACTAAGAAATAATTTATCAATTTTTGATATCTTAATTTACTTTAATAGTTAGCATGAGCTCTTGTAATTTTGGGCAACTATATAATTTTCTCCCAAATATTACATGAAGAATCAAACAATTTTCATATGTTATTTATTACTATATTGTTATGCAACTACTTTATATTCGAGCCACGATATGAAGCGTGGATTGATGCTCAATAAGATTTCGGAACATGCAAGTTTGCTACTTTTCATTAAAACAACATGCTTTAGATTATTGTGGAATTAGAATTTCTAACAAACCAAAAAACATAGACTTTGAGTATTATTCAATTCGAGCCGGAAAAGATGCTCATTTAGTAAATGAGCCAAAGGCTCGGATCGACTTATTTAACAAATTTATAATTGTAATGAGTTATTTGTAAATATGATCACAACCATGCTCGATTCAAATCGAGGTGTATTTTGGAAGAACTTGTAGCTTATTTGATTAGCATATAAGCTTTTTTGTATATAAATAAGTTTGGTTTGGTTGGACGAGCTTATTCGAGATGACAAGGATAGATGGACTATGGGTTTTCTTATGAATATAGGATAATGTACCATCATCGGGGCTTAACTGTGGGGTCTCTTTCAGGGACTTCAGCTTGTGTGGGCTAAGGTTGTCGCCAAGTTATTGTGGAGGTTGATAGCCAGAGTGTGGTACAGATAATACTCGGCAATAGTAGTGTTGCTGGGGCACATGAAACCTTGGTCCAGGCCATTCGACATTTGCTTCAGAAGGAGTGGACTAGTCGACTTTGTCACGTGCATAGAGAGACCAATTTTGCGGCCGACCATCTGGCGAGCTTAGCATCTTCCTTCCCAATTGGTCTTCATGAGTTGGCAGCTCCTTCCCTTAGCTTGGGGGTTTGGCTTGAGCATGATATCATCGGGTTTCTCATCTCTGACGAGTTCTAGTTTAGCATTTAGGCCTACGGCCTCCTTTCTTGTACCAAAAAAAATAATTCTTTGTCACGACTTGTTTTATAAACATGGTAATTGCTCCTTTTTGTAATCCATGTTTAGTTTATTATATTCATTTAAGCCTCGTTTACTTTCAGTGATATGATACGATAAATAAATTTGTCAACACATATCATTTGTTTNATGATAACTTTTCAAGTTACCAATTTTACCCCCGGTCCCATCAACGTTGCAACGTGTCCTGAACATCTACGGAACCGGAGGCCGAGTCGAGTCGATCGATTGATCATTGATTTTGTTTCAATCCCTCAACTTCTCTCTCATACAGCTCGCCAAAGGGGTTATCTACAAATTTTGTTTTCCTCTCCTCTCCAATTCGCTTCAGATCTGTAGCAACAAAATGTACGGATTCGAAGCGCTGACCTTCAACATCCATGGCGGTTACCTGGAGGCCATCGTGCGAGGATACCGTTCAGGGCTCTTAACCGCCGCCGATTATAACAACCTCTGCCAGTGCGAGACCCTGGACGACATCAAAATGCACCTCTCCGCCACCGAGTACGGACCTTACCTCCAAAACGGTTAGTCTATCATCATTACTGTTGAATTTACATAACGAATATCCAAATAGCCTGATCTGCGATTTGGGGGTTTCTTTTAATGACTAATAGGAGTATCAAATTTTGGAGTGGTAGGTTGCTCCGAGGGATTTTTCTTTTTGTTCTGATCTGCTGGATCAACTAGATATCAGATTAGATTAGTCAATTTTGAAGTTCCCATAGTTTTGAGCCTTGCAGTATTGCAATTGATATGAAGCCGTGGAATAAAAACATATGCAGTTGATGAAATGAATTAGTAGACTTCTGATTTTGAACTTGGCAATTTGATCTTCAAGAGTTTCATCTATTTTCTGTAATAATTTTGACCCAAGTTCACAGTGGTGTATAGTATGACGATATGTCCATTCGGCTTTATTTTCTTTTAAATGAATGGCTTCTTTGTATTTTCATTTAATTACAAATCAAATGAACCAGGTTGAATATTTTTCTGCCAAAGGTATTGTTTCGATTCGGTCTCTATTGTGCTTGATTTGGATTCGCTGTCATTAGCTTCTAAACAGTTTCCAGTGGAAAAGACTTTTTGAAGTGCTTATTATAGATTACTTGCAGAAAAGATCGGTGTGAATTGTAGAGACTTTGAGTAACTGACTTATGAAGCGTCTATCTGTTAATTGATTAGTTTTTATGACCATTTATTTGTTCCATTAGTTGTTATGCTGCTTGCTGGCTTTGCCAGGTCTCAAATTGTATCATTGCCTTTTCTTTTTCGTTCCCCCTTAGTCATTTTGGTTCTTATTGAATTGAAGAACCCTCTCCATTGCATACTACAACAATTGTGGAGAAGTGCACTCTTAAACTAGTGGATGAGTACAAGCACATGTTAGCCCAAGCAACAGAGCCTCTGTCTACCTTTCTAGAGTATATTACGTATGTAGTTCTCTTTCTCTATCACCACTTGTATACTGTATTCACTCAATTGATCAATGCACCTGCATATATATGTGCATTTTATATCCCGATTAACAATTAACATTAATAAAATCATTAACAATTTTTTTCAAGTGAATTTAGATTGTTTTCTTTTTAAAATACTTTAAACTAGTAAATCTGTCTTATTTAGTATTTGGATTCTTATTTTTTTTATCATCCAGACTTATGACTATTTGGGTGATCATTTAGAAATAAAGGTCATGGAGGTATGTCTCCTATGGGAAGATTTGTATTATTTACAGCTGATAACTGCAAAGTATCCACCAGACATAGGCAATTGTGGCTCTAGAATTATTTCAGTGTATCCGTTGTGTTTCTTTTGATCATTTTTTTCCCATACTGTGTTCTTTATCCCGAACTCTATATACCGACTTCTGTTCTTGTTCTGAAAGTTTGCTTATTACTCAGATATGGTCACATGATTGACAACGTAGTCCTTATTGTAACTGGAACGCTGCATGAGAGAGATGTCCAAGAGTTATTGGAGAAATGCCATCCTTTAGGAATGTTTGACAGGTGCAATTACGACAATCACACGCTTCTTACATGCATAGGATTTGTACTGCATTATAAATATTTTGACCATTTATTTCTACAGCATTGCAACTCTTGCTGTTGCTCAGAATATGAGGGAGCTTTACAGACTGGTGCTTGTCGACACACCCTTGGCACCATACTTTTCCGAGTGCATCACTTCAGAGGTTCATACTGCTGCTCATATGTTCGCTTTTGTGCATTTGAGGGCCTCATTTTTGCAATGTTACTTGTTTTAGGTGTAACAAGGATCAACGATCCATTTATGTTGTAAGGTTTTCAGAACTGGTTTTGTTAGTATAGACTGAGGAGAGGAAAGGCCTGCAGTTGCCTGCTGTTTGTAGTGTGTGCTCTTTTATGTGGATACTATTACAGGATTAGAAATAGGAATTGGTTTTATTTGTATTCACTGACCAGTGGCCAGATGTAAGGCCTGTGATTGCTTCAATTTCCTTTTTTGCGTTCACACTCACGGCTTATTATCTTATTTGGATCCTTTTGCAGGACCTGGACGACATGAACATTGAAATTATGAGGAATACACTCTATAAGGCATACCTTGAAGATTTTAACAAATTTTGCCAGGTTTGGAGTATTAGAAAAATTCCGTTTTTGCTTTTGATTCATATGTTAGTTTCTGTTTTCCGAGATCTGACGTTGCGAAAATCTACTTGCAGAAACTTGGCGGCGCAACTGCTGAAATTATGTCTGACCTCCTAGCCTTTGAGGCAGACAGAAGGGCAGTTAACATCACAATAAACAGGTTCATTAGATTCCATAATGGATTAAAAATATGCACAAGTTGACGACATTATTTTGCTAACCTTCCTTCTATGTTTATGTGTCTAGCATTGGCACCGAGCTTACTCGAGATGATCGCAGGAAGTTGTATTCTAAGTTTGGCTTACTGTAAGAAACTCTTTCTTACATCCTTTAGCTTCAAAGAGTAGATGAGACAGTTTAGTTTCTATTTTCTTCTCACTGATGGCATACTTTTTTGGTAGATATCCTTATGGTCATGAAGAGCTTGCTGTCTGTGAGGATATAGATCAGGTATTATTTAATGGGCTATAACACAAAGTTCTGGGGTTGAATAGGCTAACTAAATTTTAAATTATTTTGAACCTATATTTTCTTATGGTCTGATATATATTTTGATGATATTTCGTAAAATGGAAGGGTATTTGAGCTACCGTATTTTTCTTTTCTAGGTTCGGGCTGCCATGGAGAAGTATCCTCCTTATCAGACCATATTCTCTAAGTTGTCCTATGGTGAGAGTCAGATGCTGGACAAGGCCTTTTACGAAGAGGAAGTAAAACGCCTTTGCTTAGCGTTTGAGCAGCAGGTCTGTTTACCCAAGCTCCCTTTTAATTGGCCACTCATGAATAGTGAAATAGTGATTTGTTGTTTGGTTCTTTGTTATGGTTATTAACTTATTATCAATGCTGCCCCTAATTCTGAGGTTAATCATTGAAAAGAAGCTGTTATTCATCTAATTGCATTTATCTCCTCAAGGAATGTTTTCATGTTGCAATATGGTACTGTTTGAGGAGGTATATTTGTAAGACATACCTATACCTTAAGCTATTATTTGTACTTCAAAATTATAAGCTGGAATTTCTTACTATCAACCTAAAACTTTGGTGCAATTTTTACTTCTATTATTATCACCACATATTTGGCATACCCTGCTAATACCACAAGTGCTTGATTTGTTATATTATTTCTCGTTTTTGTTATA
>BKCP01006072.1:2224344-2244918 GCA_008636005.1 Striga asiatica
AAAAAATTGCTGATTTTGTGAGCTTTGGGTGATGCAGTTTCACTATGGTGTGTTCTTTGCGTATATGAGGTTGAGAGAGCAAGAGATTAGGAATTTGATGTGGATATCCGAATGTGTTGCACAAAACCAGAAGTCCAGAGTGCACGACAGTGTTGTTTCTATATTTTAGTTCCTAAAAAGAATTATATATATATTTAAAACATTATGAGGCTGTTCCCCTAATCACCGCTACAATTCCCTCGTTGATTGTTTTTATTTTTTTTATTATTTTTTTTCTGTTGTTGCAACTTATTTATTTTGGTTTTGGCACATTGCTGAGGGTGTTGTTCATTTTGATCGATTCCATCAATAAGGGACGGGAAATGTCTGCATTATATTTGTTCTGAAAAATATGTTTATGAACTTCATCTGATGTAAAATAAGATTGATTATATGTATATTTATGGTGTGTTACTGTAGGGGTACCCGTGCTTGGGTTTTGATTTGATTTTTCGTTCTAACTGTTATGTACATGTGATAATCATATTAATAAATTGCTGTTGCATTGCTCAAGTTTTGAGCACACCTTGATTATATAATGAACAACTCATGTTTGAACTTTCACGGATTGAACAAGAGCTACAGTGTGAAGAACATACATTGCGTAAAAATATGAGTACTCACACTTGCCTATCTAAATTTGTGCATTTTGCTTATATTTTTAAAAACTGTACAAAATCGTCGTAGTTCGCGGGTGTTTTTCTTCTAGTTTTTTTTTCGTTTTGATCCAATTGTGTTTTAGTGTTCTTAATGTGGTGTTAAATCTCTTTTTTGGAGTTTTGTTGTTTGCAAGTGTTTGTATCACTTTGGTCGTCTGTGTAATTTTAAGGGGGTATCGGGGGTTTATATAGACTTTGTTATGATTTATTGGTATCTTTATATAAAGTGTACTTTTTGAGTTATTAATATATTTATTGTTTGGAAAAAAAAAAATCCTCAATTTTATCATACTTAACAAACATGGGTTCATGCATTGGTTATGGAATTATTAAGTCTTTTCTTACTATTCTTGGTCGAAATTGAGGAAATGTTAGCAATGAGATTGAATTAGTTGCTTGGTGCTTAAGGCCTGATTGGATATAAAATATTTGCTTATGAATAACCAGATAAATTTTTTAATTGAAAATTCAACTCTAAATGAACTCGACTCAACTTTTATCAATATTATTAATATAATTAAATAATACCATTCAATTATTCTCATATATCGTTTTAACTTTAATTCACTAATTATGACTCACGTAGTTTTAATTTCTTGTCACATCCAATCATCTCTGTCATGGGATTAGATAATATGAAGTTCAACTCTAGGTGAAGTTGGAGAGAGAAAGAGACAAAATTTAAAAAGAGTTAAAAAATAATAACAAGTACAAGATGTGGATTGCATGCATTAAAATATTTTTGTGTTACTCTCTTAGGATTCATTTCCCCCCCTCCTACTTTACCAATAAATGCACTAATATCAATTGTAGAGTATTCATTTTCTCCCTTATACTTTAACACCACATCAACTTTAATTATTATATTTTAAATAATATTTAATCAATTTTTTTTTAAAAAAAAAAACTCAATAATTTCACTCAAACCCAAAATAACTTATATCTAATAAAAAATTACGAGGAAACAAAATAACTCACCTATGACACCTTACTTATATTGTTTTATATGTTTTAGTTATTATTTTTAACTCACATTCTACCATACATCTAGTGTTTTATATGTTTAGTTATTATTTTCTATATTGCTATTGTCTTGAATCAAGCTTCGTATCGAATTAATTTCTAGAGCACAAGATAAATTCCGACTTTGAGTTGAAGCCTTCAAAAAATACAGTTTGAAATCTAGTCAGGAATTTTTTTAAGATTTTTAGTTTGTCAAAAGGGGATTGAAATAAACGCCAAAACTATTAAGGTTGTTCTTGATTCGGTAAAAAAGGTTCAAAGCTTGACGGGAAGACTCGCGGCCTTAAATGGGCTATCGAATTAGCCCAATTTGATATCTTTTTCCAGTCCCGCAGTTTTATCAAAGGGCAAGTCTTATCGCCGAATTCACTCCGCTGATCCAATGCACACTCTGTTTGGGTTCTCTGATGAACGTTGTATTGTGCAAGTCACATATCTAATCTATGAAAACATATCTATGAGGAAGACGTGCAGCCAAAGTCGACCACTGGCCGAAGCCCCGCTTCGAGGAAGGCGAATCGGAGAAGAAAAAGGAGAAACGGCTCCAGCGAATTTGAGAGAAAAGGGTCTCGTAATTTTGGAGAAAAGGGGTATCAAAATTCTCAAGAAAACGAAAATCAATATTTGTAATTTTTAATCCTGCTTAACGCACAGATTTCTCCATAAATAACGTAATCTCCATTCATTTCGAAATTGCATACCTTTTAGTGTCTTAAAAGGTTTATAACATAATTCATCGCATTTTGGTTCTTATATTAGGTAGCGTAAGTAGAATTTTCTGTTGCATAAGCTAGAAGAGTATAAAATGTAGTTTGTTAGAAATATCAAATTACTTGCATATAATAAATTTAAGTGGTTGATTTGAAAAAAAAAATCTTAATACATATTTTATGACAATAAATTTTAGAATAAAATAATAGTTGAGTATTATGATGAATAAAAAGAGGGCGATTTATTTTGGTATGAAACGTCCGAATTTAAATGGTATGAATTTCGTTTGATATGGATAAAATTGTATTTGAAAATGTTGAAAATAAAATAAGTGGTATGAATTTTATTTAGTATGAGTATGAAAGTCAAATTTTAGGTTGATTTGTTATAACATCAAGGTGATATGATTATTCAGTTTTAGCATATTTTCTTAATAATTTGTCATAAGATATTGATGATAATTCATCAATTTGGTATGTATTCATCTTGAAAATTAGAAAGATCTTTTAAAAAAATATTTATTAATAAAATTTAAAATTTGTAATTTAATTTTATAGAATTAGTTGATAAATTAGTTGATAATATATATATATATATATATATATATATATATTTAAGGGAATTTATCGTGTAGTTCAAATTTGGGTTCCAAATTTAAGATGCAAATAAGTAATTATGCGCAATTTACGGGTCAATATAACTTCATCGGCATAAATAGAATAATAAATTATTTATAACTTAACAAATTACTCAACTATTTATTTTTTTTATTTGCATAGTTTATTCAAAAATAAATTTATTTTAATTACAAAACATATAAATTTTAATATTATACTTATTACTCACATAACTTTTTAATATATGATAAAATTTTACCAAAATAATTATTTTATGAAACCACATTGTATTCAAATCGAATTTATGAATTAAAAAGTTAAAATAACACTTATTTTGAAATAAATATAATGTAATTTATTATCATTTTTGTGCACCGTACGGATTATGTACTATTTTTAAATAGACATGTTTATGTAATTTTGCGCAATTTAAATTTCACATTATATTTTAAACAAATTAATATAGATAAATCGTATTACATATTGATTCCATATTTTTAATCTATAAATATTATTTAATGATTATTTTTAATTTATAACTATTTCAATGAATATTTTTTACCCGTGTATCGCACGAGATTCATACTAGTACATAATACAAGTTTATTAAGTACTATTTAATCAAAGATATGCAAGCCTAATGTTATTTCATATAAATAAATAGTAAAAGTATTAAATATGATTTATCTAGCTTAATAATTTAAAATGATACTCTTAGTATATTTTGTCCCAGAAATATTTTACTAAAAAATAATGTAGAAAATTAATTTGAACATCAAGTACATGACATTAACGCATAAGTTACAATCATTATCATACGTGGACTAATAAAAATTAAAGCGTTTCCCAAATTTATGATCTAAATTAAAATTTTAAATTAACAATAATTATTTTATATAACTTTCTACATCTATATATATATAAAGAGGTTGTTGGAAAAATACATTAGTAGAAAGTTTGACCTAATAAATAAAACAATTGACTTACTATAAATGGAAAGTTCGAAAAAATACATGTGATTCTTTAGTAACAAAATCTGAATCCTATTTTTTTGGTAACTAATTTGGATATTCTTATGGAAAAATTTGAATCCCATTTTTTTCGCATCATATATTTTTTTTTTACCATAATTTAAATCATATATTTTGGTAATAAATTTGGAGATTCTTATGCAAAAAATGTGTCAATTATTTATGAAAACAATTCTAAATACAAATTAACTTAAAAACCGTACAAATTGGATACCAATTTAGGATACAAATAGTTGTATAATTCTTAACCAATTCTTCCAATCTTATTGAATAAATTTTTCTTTAAAAAAAGTGTGTAAATTGGATAAAACCACGTGCAATTTTTATTTTAGAATAAAACTGATATTTGGACGGGATGTACATTCAAAATTGTGTCCACATTTTTTGTAACAAAAGCGATTCATCTTTGATATTTAAAGTCACCTTATCCAATTATTTAGGAAAAATTGTGTGCAACTTTTCAAGATTTAAATGCATCGATTTTTTTGGATTCTTATGTTTTTTCTTAACCATGTTTTACCGAGATTTTGGTAAGTTCATATCATTTTTTTTTGTTAAGTTCATATCATTTTCTTTAGGAAAGAGACAGTTGCATAAACATTAATAAATTGTTCCATTTTTTTATTAAAATTATTTTCAATTCAATTTGTTTGGGAAAAAAAAAATCGGTACAGTGTTAGGAAAATTCGGTTGCATTTTTAGGAAAAATTGATGATTTTTTATTTGGTTTAAAAATATATTCGGATCAATTTGTTTGATAAAAAAATCAGTTTATTGGTAGGAAAATCGGCTTCATTTTCAGGAGTAAATAATGATTCTTTTTAATATATATAAAAAGGTTGTTCGGAAAATACTTAAATAGAATGCTTGACTTATTAATTAATTTGTTTGACTTACTAATTTAGGAAACTTTGTTAAAAAGCACGTGCAATTTGAGTAAAAAAAATGAGATTTTAAAAACAATATTCGAATCAAATTCTTAATAAAAAAAACTGGGAGGATGATGTTGAATTGTGGATGAGGATAATGTCAATTGATTCTTTCCGAATTGAAAGGTCACATGTGAAATATATACACCAAAGGTATCTAATTTATTAGTTACTTAGGGAGCATGATTGTAGGAGATCAAAATATATCAATGTAAATGTAATATCAAGCCATATAAAACAAGTTTCGTTATAAGTAATTTAAACATTCTTGGTAAGTTTAAAATTATTATATATAATAAATCCTTTTTTTTTATATATATATTAATAGATACTACCTCCTTATTTTTTTAATGCCATTTTGACTTTATTAACAATTTACCAAATAAATGACGTTTTGGATCTTTTGTACATATTTTTTCATTATTACTCCAATCTAACTAATAAATACACTACATCTTTTCATATTCATTCTTCATCTTTTCTCAAAACATCCATCTCTATCCTTATTAATGATGGTTATTATTTACCAAAAAAAAAAAATCTTAATTATTGTGCAACTTTTCAAAACAATATTTATTAGAAAAAGGAAGGAGTACTATATATGTACTTATATATCTATATCTATCTATCTATCTATCTATCTATATATATATATATATATATATCTGTATCTACATATATATTGGAAGAGGTTGATTAAAACATCATTTATAGAAACTTGATAAAAAATTTGAGTCAAAACCTTTGACTTAGTTCTTTTGAAAATTCAATCTAATACTATAAAATAACAATAGGGATTTACTTAAGTTGAAAAAAAGTTCTCGCCTAAAATTTTAGATTTTACTACAATTGATAACTTTTTTTTAAATTCTTTGAAAAATTGGGAGTTGATTTGTAATTTGAATTATAGCGCCGACGTTGGATGTAGCCGAGTCTATCAATCAGTACATGACATCATTGAATTTGTTGGATGGCCGTATGTGCTTGAGTTCTGACAGTACATGCAAATCGGATTCTAATAATGATTTTTTGTCTGAACTCCATACGCCTGAGTTTTTTAATAGCATCAAGTGTTCCGGAATACCGAACCATGAGTTGTATTTGAAAATTGGAACTCCGGTCATGTTGTTGCGGAACATGGATCATTTTATGGGTTTGTGTAATGGGACATGATTGGTTGTGACAAAGCTATCCAGTCATGTTCTTGAGTGTAAGATACTCACAGGAGATCATGCTGGTGATAAGGTGTTAATTCCAAGAATGACCATAACTCCTTATGATGTTAGAATTCCTTTCAAGTTCCAACAGAGGCAATTTCCCATTATGGTTTCTTGCGTCATGACTATAAATAAGAGACATGGACAATCCTTATCTCATGTTTGCTTATTTCTTAATAAACCAGTGTTCAATCATGGCCAGTTATATGTTGTTGTCTCACATGTCATTTACCGAAAATGTTTGAAAATCTTAATTTGTGGTGAAGATGACATGCCAAAGAATCAAACCAATAATGTTGTATATAGGGAAATGTTAAAAAATATATGATCTTTTCAGTTTAATTATATGTTTATATGTCTATTCTTATGATCATAATCATTGTATTATTACATAATTTATATACAAAAGTGCATTCTAAAAAGCGTATAGATAATAATTTCCCGTGCATCGCACGGGTGATTACTAGTTTTGATAAAAGAAAGGAAATAAATTTATTTTATTGGTTATTATATCATATAGATTGCATAACAAGGGAACATAAAATTATAGATTTTCTAAGGTAGTGTCTCGGTCAATATGACGTATCATTGCAATATGAAGGAAATAAACAATAATTAAAAATCCCAAATTTAATTCATGTCTCAATATTCCAATTTAATGTCCAACATTGTTATCCAAATTGAAAATCTTTTTAGTCACGGAATCTTGGCCGGCACGTGATCTTGAAAGGCAAGTATACAACAAGCACTGCATCATACTTTTAACTTTTATATAGAGTCCAAAGGCCAATTATTTACAGCAAAATCTTTGGAGCTTCATTGCAAACGGGATTTTTTTTTTAGACAAAATGCAGATATTCGTGAAAACGTTAACAGGCAAAACAGTAACACTCGAGGTTGAACCGAGGGATTCCATTGACAATGTCAAGGCAAAAATTCAGGACAAGGAAGGTAATTAAAATAAAATATTATTCTGTATTTCTATCTATTTTTATTAATTGCTTCTGAAAAAAATTATAAAACTGAAAAAAAAAAAAAATGAACAGTGTCTGATTTTATGGTATTCCAATTTTCGCTTGCTCAGGAATCCCGTTGGATCAACAACGTTTGGTATTCGCCGAAAAACAGCTTGAAGATGGTCGGACTCTAGCCGATTACAACATTAAAAAAGGTTTCATCTTACACATGATTATCCCATAAGATTTAACATGAATTGCGAGTTGTTAGTACACTGTAATTAGTTTTTGATATTCTTGATTTTTGTATCTATTAAGATATTGATATTCACTTAAATAATTCTTGGTATTGGGAAATCCAAATTTCAAATTGCAGAGTCTACTGTGCATTTGGATTTGAGGCTAAGGGGCGGCCGCGTGTTTCGTCGGAGTGATGTTAAATATAACCCATCTCTTTGTCAGTTGGCTCATAAATACATTCTCAACAAGCAAATTTGCCGCAAGTGAGTTTAAAATTTTAATTATGAGATTTTTGGAATTGAATTGTAGCTGCTGCTTTGTGTAATGACAAATACGAGTACATATTTTTGTCAACTTTTGAAACTATCAGATGCTATGCCCGGCTACCCCCTAGGGCTACCAATTGTAGGAAGAAAAAATGTGGGCACAGCAATCAGGTATTTTTAGTTTAATATCCATATAATTTTTTTCTTTCTAATATTATGCATCACCCAATTTTAATATTTTGATTTAGGCTTATGAAATCTTNAAGAGCGATAGACTATGACTATTTATTTATTTGTGTTATTATTATTACGCACTAAAGAAGTTATGAGTCCGCTTTCTAGGAGTGCTATCTATTATCTATTACTATATAATAGAGAGAGATTTACGTGAAATAGTAAGTAAAATTCCCGTTTAAATTTTCTTATTATTCTTAGTACTTTATTTTCGGAAAATGACAGTTTAGTGAAAATTCTAATTCAAGTTCAAAAAATTTTATTTGAGAAATATATTGTGTACACTTTAATTCTTAAAAATATAGGCAATGATTTCTTTAAATTGTACATGTAAATTTTTAAAATCTGCCAACAAAAAAAATTGTTGAATTATTTCCTTGATTTCCTCATATAAACGATGTGTGAATCAATAATAAATTTATTTCAAACCACTAAATTAATTTCCAACAAATCTCAATAGCCACAATTATACAATAATGTATATCTTTATGGAAAAAAATCCTTTTAACAAAGCCAATTATTTCTTTAAATTTGATAATGCAATCTTTATCTTTGACCACGGATATTTGATTTTATTTTTACATAAAAAGTATTTTAAGAATCCACATAATTTGGGATTGTTTCCCCAAGTAATCCATGACATATAGAATTCTTTGCAAACTTATAAATTATTATTTGGTAAAATTTATTTAATAAAAATATGGACCAAATACATTTCTAAAAAAAAATAGAATTATTTCGATTTCTTTTACAAAAGAAACTTTTCGAATAAATAATTTAAACATAAAACCAAATCGTATATGTAATAATGTAATTTTTATGATGATGCAAGGATATATGTTTTATTTATTTTACATCAAAAGTCTATTTAGAATCCACAAAAATTTGGATTGTTTCTCCCATGTATGATTCTTTTCAAATTTTCATCAAATCATTAATTAAATATTGATCCAATATCTATATCTATATAATAAGAATTAACATTTACCATAAATAGTAGTAAGAAAAGTCAAACCACATTTATTACATACTATTTTCAGCAATTTCTCTATTTTATATTTTAATTTTAATTCATTATCAAAAAAATTAAATGGTTCCTAAATTAATGAGTTTTAGATGCACGTATCATGTTTCAAAAATTATAAAATCATTTAAAATCGAATGGTTCCTAAATAAATGTTTACAAACTTTTCTAAGTTGTAATCTTTACGGCATCTTTTCTTTTTGACTTTTAATAATAAAATTATTTTAAATATATATATATATATTAATATATATATATATTGAACGCTAAAAATATTCTTTAAATTGCATACCCTATTAATTAATCTGATTTATTTTTTAAATTACTATGTTTTTTTTTATTAATATGCATAAAATAAAAATAAATAATTCATCTTTAGATATATAATTTATAGTCTTAATATACTATCATTTGGTGTAGACATATGAATCATAAAATTTTTTTATTTCATAAAATTAAATATTATATTTAAAGAAAATAAGGAAATTACTTTGGATCAATCGGGTGATTGAATTAGGGTACTGCCCACGTTGATTGAATTACTTTTAGGTGATATTTAAAATAGTCAAAAAAACTTTGAAACAACTTGGTTGGTCCCAAGTAACTAATTTATGTATCAGTTTGACCAGACCAAATCGATTATTGAACTTAAATATAAATTTTAATATTGAAAATACTTTATTACGTGAATGTGATGTAGTCCAAACTTTAAATAATCATATTAACAATACTTTTATGACAACATGATTAATGATTTATGAATATTTATATATCATTTTAATATTATTTATGTGAACAAAATAATTATTTTATTATATTTTTTTATTAATGTACGGTAAATATAAGGTTTTCAGAACCGGACCGTCATCGAAACGATCATGTTATTTTATTAAATCATTTGTGGTTGTTCAAATTTTAATACATAATACTTATATATATATAGTACTTTTATAATTAATTTAAATAAAAAGTGTTACTTAAATATCTAAACAATTTATAAATTTAAATGTTTAAATTAATTGATAAACAATTTATAAATCTCTATTTTATTTAAATATGTAATTTTATTTAAAATTATTTTTAATGTAACAAAATTTGTTTTGAAAATCGTTTTGATCATACCAGTCCAACAGACTGATGTTGAAAGATTCGATAGCAAATATTTTACTCAAGTGCACTAAACTGGTTATAAATCGGTTCTCGGTCCATCCGGTCAGACTGTGTCCAAACCGGTTTAATTTAAAAATAATAGGTAAATCATAATTAATGTTATTTATTTATTCAATTTATAATACAATCAAAATATTATTTTCTCGTGCATCGCACGGGCCACGCACTAGTATTTTAAAATTGTACGTACATGTGTATTTTTCCTCATTAAGATACACATTTAATGTCATTTCTCTAAGTTTGGATACAGGCATATGCTAAAGTTCCTTGAGTAAGGAGACCGTTCTCTTCAACGAGATTTCACAGTTCCATAGATTGTGGATTGCTTCTTTATTAATTCCTTCTCTTATCCTATTCTTTAATCTCTTCACATCTCGTTTGATATCTTTTCTTCTCTCTTAATATATTCCATATCTAGTATCATAGTTGTGATATCTTTTGTGCTTTCATTGTTCCATCGGGGGTAGATTAGGGTTTCTATCTACCAAATCTTCTTGTTATTCTCTTCCACTGTTTATTTTGATAATATTTTCAGATCTATCGAAAATCTTTGATAAACTTTAACGAGCTATTTGTCGCGCTTGGGGTAGACTAGGGTTTTCATGGTGTGGCCAGGGTTTGTGTCGCCTCCGGCTAAATCAAACTCCTCCTTCTGGGTTTGCATATTTCTGGTTTAAAGAAAGGAGAATGGAGCAGGAACTGCTGGAAAAATTGCAAAAATTCGAATTGTCGGAGAAGGAACAATTGGGGATAACACTTGATCAAAGATGTCGAGTCGGGCTTTCAAGAATGTACAATGAGTCTGATAGGGAAAATCATCGGAGAGAAAAGGGTGAATCTAGCAGGGCTAAGAACAACATTGGGGGTTATTTGGAAAACGAACAGGCCATTCTCGATCCGCACTATAGGTCCAAACCTATTCCAGTATCTATTCCAGGAAGAGGTCGATAAACAGAAGGTATTAAAAGGAAAACAATGGTCATTTGATGGGCAGTATCTTCTGTTGAAAGCACGGTTCTAAATCAGCCTAGGCGGCTACCTAGGCGGTGCCCGGGCGCTTCCGATTTATACAAATCGGCAGAAAAAAATTAGCTAGGCGGCGCCTAGGCGGGCCTGGCAGGCTCGGCGGCCAGGCGGTTAGGCAGCGTCTAGGCGGGCGTAGGTGGACTTAGGCGCTCCTAGGAGGCAATTTTTCAGTTTTTTTTTTATTTATATTTCTTTAAATACTAATTACATTATTTTGTTCTCATGTTTTCTTTAATATTAATATTATTATTTGGACTTTGGTGTGTGAATTTATTTTACACTTGAGATAGTTTTATTTTGTAGGTAGTTAAAATAAATAAAAAATAAGGTATTTAATATTGATTTATGGACCCCGACTAGACGCCGCCTAGGCCCCGACTAGGCGCTCTAGGCGCTAGGCGCTGGACGAGCGCCTATTGGGTGCCTAGCGAGTTTTAGAACACTGATTGAAAGTGTGGGTCAAAGACAAGATCGAGTTTCGGGAAGAAGAATTGAAGATAGAATTATGGGTACAACTAATTAATCTATCGTTGTAACTCCCTAATCAATTTTTAAAGAAAATCCATGGCTTTTCCAATAATCAAGGTAAAATTTTAGAAATTCATTTTTCTAATCATAAATATTTCGACGTTACTCATTCTTTTCAAAACTTAGTTCAAGTCATGTCTGAACCAACGGGGATTCATTACCCAATTTTTTAAAGGTTTTCATTAACCATTTTCTCAATCACATAAATAATAAATATAAACATCATGATATTCTTAACCACATACTCATGAATATCAAATAAAGGTTTTTCAACATAAACCAATCCAATAACGATTCCAAAATAATCAAGTCAACATGTTTTCAAAATCCAACCAAATCATCATGTTCGAATAAACCAACATAAGTTCATGAAAGCGGAAGCAATAATAATCATAAATAAAATAAACCAGACCACCACTCGCCTTGTCTCGTCACGCGCCAACTGCTTAACCTGCATCCGTTAAGAGCAGGTGGGAGTGAGCATAAAATAAAAAATAATGCTCACACTATGCAAATGCACATTTTATAATATGTTAAATAGGCATGGTCGCAGCATAAACATAAACAATATCATATTTGTCTCATCTCCAACAATATCGCAATAAAATAAAATACTCATGTGTACACATCTTTCATTAGTCACGGAAAGGGGATTCATTACCCTAATGGCGAGAGTACATGCCAGCAACGGGCACGACCTTTCATTAGGTCTTAAGGAGACTTGCCTCACAACGGGCAACCGTATTACATCGACGGGGACAACCGTACCGACGGCCATGATAGCTCACATCGATAGGCTACATGTTCACATGCATACATAGATCATACTAATTTCAACACATTTAAAAACACACATGCATAGATATTTTAGAATAACTAACCCATCTAGAAATCGAGGTAGATAATCGCACACAATAACCGGTACGTAGGTCGAGGGCTCGACTCCCTAGACACCTACATTTAAGCGAGATAATAATTAATAGTTTATCTCACTACTCGGAATTAATATATAAATCACACTTAATAAAAAATAATGATTAAGAGATTTTATCGAATTTTTCGTGGACTTGGAACTCTCACATTTTTTAAAAATAGGACTCGGGGGACTAAATTAAAGTCTCGGGACTTAAAATAATTTTTCCCAAATTTTTTCTCATTTTGAAAATATTTTTAAAATTGAAATCGGTATTAAAAACAGGCTTCCGGAACATAAAAGAGGTTAAAATCGACTTGGGCCGAAGCTGCCAAGGGACTTGCCAATTGGGCCGCGGCTTGGGTGAAATTAGGCCCAAAATCACGGCCTGTTAAGGAAAAAGGGGCGCGGGCTGACTGAGGGTTTCGCGGGCCTGGGCGCTGGGAGAGACTTCTGGCCGCGCGCGGGCTGTGGTCGGGCCAAATGGCCCGCGCGCCTTCTGGTTTGCTGGGCGGAAAAATTATAAGAAGGGCTGGCTGCTGGGGTGGATTTCGAAGCCCAGACCTCTCGCACGAAAGTGAGCGCTCTCACCACTGCACCTCACGCTGTGTTGCGAATTTAAATGAAATCGATGGCTACTAAATACACAAAAGGCCTGATTTTGCTACAGCTGCGAGCAGAAAACATAACAGGCACCGGCGACAAAATTTGACAATTTGACGGCAATAACTCACAGACAACAGTTCTGAGACATTAAATTTTCGAAAATCATAAAGCTTCAGAGTTAGAACATTTATTATATAAATCGGGTTTTTGGCTAAAAAAAAACGAAACGACGAGAATAAGGCTCGAAAGCAACTGGACACCAAAACGAACAACGAGGGCTCGAAACAACAAAACGAGACCCCGAAATCCAACGAATAACCTCGGAAACAATAACGATACTCGATTTAACGAAATTGAGTGTTCCAAACATCCACGAATAATTTACGAACACAACGAAATAAATATTCGAAGCGATAAATAAACCGAACTCACAAAAATCAACGAAACGATTCAACGCGTACAATAGAACCAACGACAGTATACGCACACAAGATAAAATAAGGGAGTTCACCGATTACCTCTCTTCGGGAAATTTACGAGCTAGGGAAAGGCACGAACGAACGGAAAAATCGAACGGACAGACGGAACTCAAAAGGTCGGGCTCGACGAACGGAACCCGAAACGCCTCGAAAGTGCTACTCGTGAATGGTAAGTGATGCTTCCCTTGACGACGGACGGCGATGATTGGTGACGAATGCTGACGCGCGGAGCTTCGCCGGAAATAATGGAGGTTCGCCGGAATTTGAAGCACGTGGCTACGGAGGACGGGGCTGGTCGGGACCTTCGTTTGATAGCGGTCGCTCTTTGCTGCTCGAGGACGGATGGCTGCCACCCAAGAACGGTGATCGACGGCGGCTCTGATTAGGTGGCTCGCCGGAGAAGGTTCAGGCGGCGATGAAATTTTATTTTATTTTCAGGCGGGGTTGTTGCGAGGAAGAGAGAGAACAGAGTACGGGAGATCGATTCTGAGGAAAAGGGTTCCACGTCCGAGTCTTAAGTAGAGGAAAGGAGACGTGCGCTTGATGGAGGAGGATCTCACCGAAATATCCCAACGATTAATTTGAACTGAGGACTTGGTCACACGCGGAGAAGAAGAAAACAGGTATGCGCATATTTTAATTCAAATGGGCCACAAAGATTTTAATAGCAATTTAAGCCTAAAGCTAATTAAGCAATTGGGCTGAAACATTAATTTAAAATGAACCGATTTGCAGTTAGAAAAGAGCCGGAAATTACATAATAAGGATCGAAAATACTCCCAATAAATTGGGCCGATATTAAACTTCTAAATGAATTGGGCCCGAGGAATTACAACGCAATAACAAGAATTTTCGATCGATCCAATTGACGACGAATATCAAATAAAACTACACGACGACGACCGAAAAATTAAATAAATTCCGGTAATATTTTTAATACACATATATATTAATTAACAATAATAATAGGCATTTAGACAATTAATGACATTTAGACATTTAATAATAAAAAAATAATAATAACAATAATAATAATAAATAATCTCAAATAATTCATAAACAAATGGGGCGCTACAACCGCTCCATTGGATTTCGGCATAAACGGGAGTGAAAGTGGGAAGGATACTTGGAAACGTCATAGATGTCGTGGTGCCAACCTCTGGTAGTAGTAATGGCAGAATGGTGAGGATCCTGGTGGCTGTTTCGACATCAGAACCACTACTAAGGGGTACAAAGATAAGATTCAACAATGAAGAATGATGGATCGATTTTCAGTACGAGAATCTTCTCATATTTTGTTTTTATTGCGGGGTGATTGGTTATAATGACAGATCGTGTGAAGTGAAAAGAGCTGATGTTCAAAGGAATATGCTTAGAACAGGGGGCAGTATGGGGATTGGCTTAGAGGTAGCTTTGGGGGATTAGGGGAATTCAAAGAGAATACTCCTAAGAGTCCAAAGGGGGGTAGACTAGGGTCTTTGTCCAGCAAGGCTAGGGGTCCTAACCTTGAAGGGGATGCGGGGAGAAGTGTTGGTATGGGTGGGATACGTCTATAAAAGGAAACCTTGGTGTCCAAGGTCAAATCTTTAGATATGGAAGGAGCTTCTTGCTCCTTGGGTAAATTAGTTAGGGATGGGGAAGGTAATGATCAACCAGTCTCAGAAGAGAAGAGAATTGGGACTGTTGCAGTCATAGCTCCTATGGAGTTGGATAGCTAAAAGGCTATAAGGGAAGTGGGGGTTAACTTTGTTGAGATACCCATAGTTGAGGTTAGTAATAAGGAGTCTGGGAAAGATCATATTAAAAAATCTTTTGTAAGGAAAACTAGGAAAATGAAAGCTGATGCTGTGGGTAGGCAGGGCAGTGAAATTTGTTTATCTCATATGGAAGTTGGGGGGATTTGTGGGTCTAAGAGAAAAACTGGTGGGGAAAATTTTGTTTGTCCTAACTCAATTGCATCTGATTTTAAAAAACAAAAAATTGAGGAGAATGAGCTTAAAAACAGGGTGGAGGAGACCAGCCTAAATTGGTCTCTCAAGCCCAAATGAGAGCTATGGTGTGGAACTGTAAAGGTTTGGAAGGCCCCTCTACAATTCCCCAATTGAAGGCTAATATCAGAGCCTATCTCCCAGACTTTATTTTTCTTTCTGAAGTTAAGAAAAAAATTAGCTTTTGTAAAAACTGTTTGCAAAAATCTTCATGTAGATGATAGGTGGGTTTATGTGGAACCTATAGGTTCTAAAGGTGGGTTGTTGCTTAGTTGGTCCCCAAAAGTATCCATTTTGTAGACTTTTTGTTATGATTTCTGTATCATTGTTTGTTTATGTTTTGCTGGGGATGATGAGATTTTGTGGGCAATCTTTCTTTATGCTAGGCCTGATGGTTATATTAGGCAAGCTCAGTGGGAGTTTTTAATCCAAAATTCTTATAACTAGGGTAAATATTGGTTTATAGCTGGTGATTTTAATGATATTCTTAGTAATGCAGATAAGAATGGAGGGATTATGAGAGGGGAATCTAGTTTTGCTATGTTTAGATATTTTGTTAATAATCTGGGTGGGGTTGAATGTATTAGTAAGGGTCATCAAATTACATGGTCTAATAATAGAATAAATAATGATTTTGTAGAGGAGAAGTTGGATAGAGTCTTTTTGTCCCCTGAGTGGCTCTTTAAGTACCCTACCTCTCTGTTGTTATGCATATTCCTTTGATATCTTCTGATCACTGCATGCCGATCCTAGAAAACAATGTGACTTGTGATTGTGGGAAAAAAAGGTTTATGTTTGATAAAAGATGGACAAAGAAGATGGGTTTTAAAGAGTGCATTCAAAAAGCATGGAAGGAGAGGGTGAATGGATCTGGATTGTATGCATTTCAGAGAAGATTGAGGAATGTGAAATTTGGGCTGATAAACTGGGCTAAAGATAAGAGATCTAACTCAGCTGTGATGATTCAGAAATGTACTTGAAGACTAGAGGAGCTAAATACTCAAGGTGCATGGAGAAATTGGGAAGAGTGGCTTCAATGTAAGAAGGACCTGCACAAAGCATATAGGGAGGAGGAGTCCTTTTGGAAACAAAAATATAGAATAAGCTGGCTGAAGGAGGGAGATAGAAATACTCGGTTTTTCCAAGCGTGTGTCAGACACAGAAGGCAAGTGAATAGCTTAGAAAATTTGATTAAAGCAAATGGGGAAAGGTGTAGTGGGAAAGAGGAATTAGTGGATGAGGTGGTTCAATATTTTGAGAGCTTGTACCATGTTGATATACGAAATTGTATCAACGTAAAAATACACCCCTATTTTTGTAAATAATCGGTGTTGGATCGATTAGTGTATTCATTGATTTTTGAGAGAGAAATGATCTTCTCTTTTTCTTGATTTTTTAGTTTTGGAAGACCATGAATAGTGAATAGGTGATAGGTCGGAAAATGTGCACGTTTTATATGTTTAATAGTGTATTTTTATATACTTAATTTATTTGCACGTTTATATTTTTCGACTTATTTATTATTTGGATGGATTTATCTACATTAATATTTTCATATTTATTTTCAGATTTTTGAGAGTATTTTGTGAAAGTGAAACATTGAACGAAGTTCACGCGATAAATTGTCTAGCGCCCCATACTGGCCCAATTTCAGCCCATTCCCGCAGCCTAAATGAAACTTAACTTGGATTAGAGGTAAAATAAAAAAAAGCCATGAAGGGTGCGTAATTTTGCTTGAAGGACTTATTTGGTGAGGAAATTAAATCATAATGGCTGATTTGGGTGAGCTTGGACATGAGTTAGATGCCACGTAACATACATTGGAGTTTTAATTATTTTGGAGACTTGAGTTTGGCTGGGAGTATTTTACGCAAAGGGGAGTCACATTTTTATTGGAGGAGGATTTATTTTGGAGGAAAAAAAAAAGAATTATTTTGGCGAGAGAACAATGGCGAGCAGAGGAGAAAAGAAATAGAGCAGCGGGAAGAATACACTACACACAAACTGTGAAAGAGACTACACACGCGGAGGGAAGCCGCACCCGCACGAGGGAGATATTTTATTCTCTCTTTTATTTATGTATATTTATTTTTATTAGTATGCTAGGTTAATATTTTTATCCAGTTTTAGGGGATGTTTGGACCCTAACTTTGATTTGTCTATGGATTGAAGGATTTTTATTTATCGTTAGCTAATCGAGACGCCGTATTTAATTTGTTGATGAGTTGATTTATGTTATCTATGTTTAACGTTTATGAATTATGGTGTTTGATTTAGTTTGGCCAGCTAGATTGAATATTCTTAATTTAACTGCTAGATTCGAGGCTTTAATCCGTAATTGTTATTGTTCTCGTTTCGTTAGTAGTAAACTAGGGGTCGTGCATCTCTAGGGTAGCGTGAACATAAGTTAAATGGTCCGAGCTTTTGCGTCCATTGCTTAGACTGATCTATTTTCCTATAAATTAATGCTGCTAGTGTATTAAATCTAGAGAGCTTATTCTAAGTTGTCCACTAGTTAGGTTTAGTCGAAGAGCTTATTTTGATTAAATATTCTGTAAGGAAAATTCGGTTAACAGAGCTTGTTGTTAGCTAGGGTCGGTAATTCATTAGTGATTTAAAGAAAGCGTCGAAATTAATTAACGGTAAATTTAGATTGGGTGATAACTGAACCGAAAACTGGACTTCTCTTATTTTATTTGATTTTTATTTTATTTTCTTATTTTTATTTTTATTTTTATAAAACCAATCCCCCCCATCTTTTATTGCTTTCCTAGTTTAATTCAATTAATACGAGATTGTCATAATTTAATTCCTGCTCCTCGTGGGATCGACCCTTACTCGCCACTACTACTAGTTAGTAGAGGTTAGTCGAGGAAAATAATTATAAATTTAAATTTGCCGCGTTGCGACGCGCGGTCAAATTTTGGCGCCGTTGCCGGGGAGTGGCGCAATTGAGTGGTGATTTTTTTTAGTATTAATTGAATTAGGTAATTAGATTAGTTTTCATTTTATTTTATTTTTTCTTTGACTCTTTTAATCCCCCTATTTTTCTTTTTCCTTTTGGTTTCTTTTACAGGTGGTACTTGTTATAAATGAATGCGTATTGGAGCCCGGAATGTGCTTACGCTTACGATTCATATTATGAAATGAAAAAGAGGGAAATAAGAGACCAACATCGTGAGGCTAGGATGTCGGCTATGATCCAAGAAGCCATTGAGAGTGTTCGTCAAGTTCTAAGGAAACCATGTCGTCTATGTCATACCACACGTCACGTCACCGACGATTGTCCACTTTTGATCGAGAGGTATGGTGCACGCAGAGCTACCGAGAGAGATTGGTATCGACAAGATGATTGGGCGTATTCAAATTTCGATAGGGACCATTACGGTTGGGGAGATCGTGGAAATTCATTCTATGAAAATCCACAATACTCCCGATCGTATGAGCCTATTTATGAGCACGACGAATCTCAATTCCAAAATGGAGGCTCACATTATTTTTCAGAATCTTCGCTTGAACAAGAGGCTAGTCCATCTTTGTTGAACTTATTTGAGGAGTGTCAAAATTCTCTGATGGCTATCAGCAAAAAGCTTGGTGACGTATTGAGCGAATTGGATGCCCGAGCCAAGAGTCGGTTATTATCTCAAGCCGAGCCGAGCCAAAGTGATGTGGGAGACCTTCAGCTGAGCAGCGAGACGGAGTCTGAGGTGCTGGAAAGTCATATTTTTTAGCTGAATGATGACCCGAGCGACGAAGAGAATGAGGAAGAAGGCGAGACGGAGCAAATTTTCGCTGTTACCGGCCCCCCCGATAAAAACCTGGTAGCTGCAGCTATCGGGGGCCCCGATAACAGTTCGCCCAAACATGAAAATGATGTAAAAGCTCCATCAATTGCCCCGAGCATGACCGAAATTTCATCTCTTCTATTCGAGGTCAAACCACCAGCAACCGAGCATGCTGAAAATGAAGAGCCGTACATCTTGGAGGTGGTAGAGATTTTTTCTCTTATCCATGAGCCCGGGCTAGTCTTTTGCCATGACGATCTACCGCCTAGACGAAAAGATCCGGTCAAGCACCCGACACCGGACGAGGGGATCCTTAATAAGCATGGAGCTGCAAGGTTTATGCCTCCTTCGAGGCCACCTATGAAGCCGCCATGGACCGCTTGAAGAGAGCGGAGCAATAAGTCGAGCCAACGACAATAAAAAAAAGGCGCTTGTTGGGAGGCAACCCAATGGTGTGCGACATGACTTCTTCTCTTGATAAGGTGAACTCTTTCCTTTTACTTTGTATTTTGTTCTCTTATGTGCAAACTCTAAGTTTGGGGAGATTCATTAGAGTGAGATATATTTGTGTGAGTTGTTGAGTTGTGCTCTATTTTATATATTATCTTGATTTGCTGGAGTATATGTTACTTGTATGTGGAATTTTGTGATGATGAATTGAGTGTCGATTGGAATATTATGCTAGTTATGATGACTCGGGTTAATGGTTTCTGGTTAAATTCTTGAAGTGTTGTCATTTAAGGGACAAAGACATGACGATTGATATTTATGTGTTTTATTTGTGGTGAGTTGGTCTCGAACTGTTTATATTTTTGAAATGTGCTGGTGACTATTCTGCTTGATGTCGATTGTGTGAGGTAACTTGACGTGGAAAGTTGGGAGTTGATTGTCTCGAAAAAAAAAGAAAAAGAAAGAAAAAAAAGAAAAAAAAAAGAATCGTGGTGTAAATAATGAATGTGGAGGAAAAGAATAATATGTGTTGAAAAAAAAAACGAAAAAAAAAGAGAAAAATAGTCGTGGGCTGCAACAGCTGCCAGTCTATGAAGCTTTAGTGCATAACTCTCGCACGAATAGCTAAATACCATGGACTGTGACGGAGCTGCCGTTCCCAAAAAAAAAAAAAAAAAAAAAAA
>BKCP01006072.1:2244926-2297953 GCA_008636005.1 Striga asiatica
TGATAGGTCGGAAAATGTGCACGTTTTATATGTTTAATAGTGTATTTTTATATACTTAATTTATTTGCACGTTTATATTTTTCGACTTATTTATTATTTGGATGGATTTATCTACATTAATATTTTCATATTTATTTTCAGATTTTTGAGAGTATTTTGTGAAAGTGAAACATTGAACGAAGTTCACGCGATAAATTGTCTAGCGCCCCATACTGGCCCAATTTCAGCCCATTCCCGCAGCCTAAATGAAACTTAACTTGGATTAGAGGTAAAATAAAAAAAAGCCATGAAGGGTGCGTAGTTTTGCTTGAAGGACTTATTTGGTGAGGAAATTAAATCATAATGGCTGATTTGGGTGAGCTTGGACATGAGTTAGATGCCACGTAACATACATTGGAGTTTTAATTATTTTGGAGACTTGAGTTTGGCTGGGAGTATTTTACGCAAAGGGGAGTCACATTTTTATTGGAGGAGGATTTATTTTGGAGGAAAAAAAAAAGAATTATTTTGGCGAGAGAACAATGGCGAGCAGAGGAGAAAAGAAATAGAGCAGCGGGAAGAATACACTACACACAAACTGTGAAAGAGACTACACACGCGGAGGGAAGCCGCACCCGCACGAGGGAGATATTTTATTCTCTCTTTTATTTATGTATATTTATTTTTATTAGTATGCTAGGTTAATATTTTTATCCAGTTTTAGGGGATGTTTGGACCCTAACTTTGATTTGTCTATGGATTGAAGGATTTTTATTTATCGTTAGCTAATCGAGACGCCGTATTTAATTTGTTGATGAGTTGATTTATGTTATCTATGTTTAACGTTTATGAATTATGGTGTTTGATTTAGTTTGGCCAGCTAGATTGAATATTCTTAATTTAACTGCTAGATTCGAGGCTTTAATCCGTAATTGTTATTGTTCTCGTTTCGTTAGTAGTAAACTAGGGGTCGTGCATCTCTAGGGTAGCGTGAACATAAGTTAAATGGTCCGAGCTTTTGCGTCCATTGCTTAGACTGATCTATTTTCCTATAAATTAATGCTGCTAGTGTATTAAATCTAGAGAGCTTATTCTAGGTTGTCCACTAGTTAGGTTTAGTCGAAGAGCTTATTTTGATTAAATATTCTGTAAGGGAAAATTCGGTTAACAGAGCTTGTTGTTAGCTAGGGTCGGTAATTCATTAGTGATTTAAAGAAAGCGTCGAAATTAATTAACGGTAAATTTAGATTGGGTGATAACTGAACCGAAAACTGGACTTCTCTTATTTTATTTTCTTATTTTTATTTTTATTTTTATAAAACCAACCCCCCCCATCTTTTATTGCTTTTCTAGTTTAATTCAATTAATACGAGATTGTCATAATTTAATTCCTGCTCCTCGTGGGATCGACCCTTACTCGCCACTACTACTAGTTAGTAGAGGTTAGTCGAGGAAAATAATTATAAATTTAAATTTGCCGCGTTGCGACGCGCGGTCAATAGGTCCCCTCTTTTATTCTCTCTCTCATCCTATACATATACATGACCCTTTTTCTTTACAAGTGGGCCTATTAAAAAATAGATAAATAGGGAACATTAGTATTTAATGTGAGATGACATTGTGGGGCCCGATCGTGACACTTGACGGCTTTGATTGACGTCTACTTTATCGGCAATTATTTTGTCGGCCAAAGACGGATCTTCTCGATATCGGGTCGGGCTGACAATATTAATTATGCTCGGCTCGAACGTGGATGATCTGGGCGCATTGGAACTCAGTCGATATTGATAATCAGCTCAGAGAACCTGCTATATTTATATTTATTTACTATAGATCCACGTGTAGCATTTTTATTAATCGAGGCTAAATTGGGTATCAACATTTGACCCCCGATTTTAGGACATGTTCTGAACAGAATTGTTCTGAAGTCGCGTTTACTGTCAATTTCGTGGACTTTCGCTTATGATTTTTTCGAGCTTGGGGCACTTTACGCTATGATAAATACTTTATCGAAGGTGCCTGGGTGCTTTGGGACCCGTGGATATTTTGTTAATTATTCTCCGGCTTTGGCCTGACGTTTTGTATGTTATTTGCATTTTATGCTCTTTGATGAGCTGAGTCGGTGAAATGGATGGACAATTCTTTGGAATTGCTATTGAATGGGGCCTAAGAGGCCTAGTCGGGTAATTTGATACCCATTTTTACGTTTTACGTGCAATGTGAAGCGTTTGATTGATTCGCTCTTGTAATGATGATAATGGTACTGAATCGTATGGGCACTCTGGCCCCTTCAATTGTAATTGATATGCGCGAAGATGCTTGCCGATGTGATTCGTTTGGAGATTTTAAGCTGACCGTATTATCGTATTCGCAATTTTATCGAATTGAGATGGCGCGATTTTTTATTTCCGTTGATCGTTTTTCTACGTCATGTGGACCTGGTCGGATAATTTGGTATCCGGTCTTTGGTCTCATCTTTATTTAGTTATTACTTGGTCGAATGACGCGGTGTCCGATATTTGGTATGATGCTCGTTGAAAGAGCCGAATTTCGGATAATAGCCTTAATGGCTCGGTCGATTGATACGTAGGGCACTCGGGCCCTTATGAATATTTTTCATGATTCGAAGTGCGTGCGATGATTTTGCAACGACTCTTTTTATATTCATTTTTATGGTTGGCTCTGTTTGGCCTTTTTAGTTTTAGGGCATTTCGGCCGACCCAAACCACTATAGGGGTTTGGTTAATTTTTTGGGCGCCATTGGCCGAACCAATCACTTTCAAGTGTTTGGCTTGTTTATTGATGGCAAGATGCGTGTATGATGCACGTTGTGGTGAGTGTATGTATGAACGTGTAAATATATGATGAGCACGTGCAGTAAATGATGTTACCTCAACATTTCGTTCAGTCTGACTTTCTGTCGACAGTTACGACTGCCATTCTTGTCTACCGGTAGGTGTTGTGCCTTGCCAGAATATTGATCATGCCAAATCAACTTCAGGATTTGGCGTAATAGGTATTTGCCGTACCAAATCAACTTCAGGATTTGGTGTAATGCACATTTGTCGTACCAAATCAACTTCAGGATTTGGTGTAGGAATTGGGCACGTCGTCTCAGCCGGAGCGTAAGCTCCATGGCGAGGAAAATATATACGTCATCTCAGCTGGAGCAAAGGTTCCACAGCGAGGAAATATGGACATCAACTCAGCCGGAGTCAGGCTCAACGGCGAGGAAATATAGACGTCAACTCAGCCAGAGCGGAGGCTCTACGACGAGGGAATATGGACGTCAACTCAACAGGAGCAGAAGCTCTACGGCGAGAAAATATGGACGTCAACTCATCCGGAGTCGTGCTCTACGGTGAGAGAATATGGACGTCAACTCAGCCGAAGCGGAAGCTCTACGGCGAGAAAACCATCATACTTGCCGACCAACGATGAACTGATCAGATTAACCAACCAAAGTGAGCTTCCGTCATTATGTATTGAACAGAGGCAAAAGCTTCAGTAACGGTCGGACGATAGTCAAAAGTCATAGCGAACCCCGTAGCTACTTGTACTAAAAAACAAGCAAGTAAGCCCCCTAAACATATAGACGTCGACTCAGCTGGAGTCGGGCTCAACGGCGAGAAAATATAGACATCGACTCAGCCGGAGTCGAAACTCAACGGCGAGAAAATATAGACGTTGGCTCAACCGGAGTTGAAACTCAACGGCGAGGAAATACAGACGTCGCAAACAAACGACTGGTCGCGCGCGTGAATGAATAAGTCGTTCTAGCTCCCAGCATAGATAAGTGACTTTGGCTCTGGCGTAGATAAATGAATTCGGCCCCGGTATTGATAAATGATCTAGGCCCCAACATTGATAAATGATCTCGGCCCCATCATTGATAAATGATCTCGGCCCCATCATTGATAAATGATCTCGGCCCCGTCATAGATAAGTGATTCCGGCCCCGACGTAGATAAGTGAGGTCGGAGGCGAGGGAATAATGAACCGATCTAGTAGAACTGGGCTTGTGTGCGAACGAATAATAACTCGATCCAGGAGAGCTGGTCCCGCGACGAGTGAATGATAAACCAGTGCAGAGTGGATGAGACGGGACTCCTCGGTGGGATAATAATAAATCGGCCCAGAAAGAAGTCTGTAAAATGCTCAGGAAATGGCCGGATGAGGGTGCCAATGCGACGACTCAGACGCTCCGGTTGATTGGGCGATTCGTGGTGTCGGATTTTGCTTATCTAGCCGCGAGGTCGGGCCCCGGTTGAAAATCTAAGCTCGACTGTGAAGTTGTCCCCATTTTGAATAGCCGAACAAATGTTGAGGTTTTATCGGGCGGTGAAGTCGGCCTGTCTAGGGTGGTCGGCCGATTTTTTGGCGGTGATCAGCCACGACCGTCCATGATTAAGCCACAATTTTGGGTTCAATCGTGATCATGCGGCTCAGTAATCTTTGAGGTTGGTTCTCCGTCAAGAGATTTGGTAGTCAACCGTTGTGAGGTCAGCCAATGAGTCGGCCCTTCGATTATGAGGTTGGTGGTTTGATGTTGGACCGATGGATCGAATAGAACGGCGGAGTGGTCGGCCTGGTTGCAATTTGGGGATCCGTCGGCGAACGGTTGCACGAGTGGCCGTTTTTGCAGAATGCAGCGTGGTAACCAACTTGTGGCATGAGGGCCGATTTTTGCAGAACGTCAGCATTGGAGCCGACTTGTGGCGCGATGGCCGGTTTTAGCATAACGTCGGCGTTGGAGCCGACTAGTGGCACGGAGGCCGGTTTTTTCAGAACGTCGGTTTTTTACGCCGACTAGTGGCACGAAGGCCAGTTTTTGCAGAACGCGGTATGGTAGCCGTCTTTTTGGCACGAGTGGTCGTCTTTTTTTGTATACGTATGTATTTATTTTTAATGTGTGTATATATATATATATATATATTTGTATGTATTTATAATGAAATTGCGAGTAGGATTACCTCGAGCCGGAGCGGAGTGTAGCCTAAGCATTTCATCGTTCGGAGAGGTCGGCTCCTCTTTCATTTTTCACGTCTCCACCGAGTTCCTTAGCTTCGAGATTTTTATCGTTTGCTCTGGCCTAATTCTATCTATTACAAAGTCTTTTAGTGCCCCATACCTTTACATTTTCTAGATAATATTATAAGCCTACACATACATTACTAGGCCCGAATTAATTTCTACTAGTAGGCCCAAAGTAATTCCCACTTCAGAAGTAAAATATATAAAAGGAATTGTGCTCTCTCTATCCCTACGCAAGTATAGACGATTGATAGGGTCGCGGCTGAGAAGCGATGGACCGTATTTTCAATTGAGGTCGGACTTCGGGTGTAATGGAGAGATCGGACCTCGGCGGTGAATTGGGGCCTGCTTGTAGTGAGGTCGGGCCCCGACGGTGAGGTCGGTTGTCATGATGTCGGGAATTGTGAGGACAACCTAGTTCGGATTTCGGGAATGGAAATGCTCGGCGGCTGATTGGCAACGTCGGGGTCGGCCCGACTGGGAGGGGCCAGGCCTCTAATTAGTCGATCCAGTTGTGAAGGGCTCAGCCCCGACGACCGAGGTCGAGTTTCGAGGTTTAGGCAAAGCAAGGTCAGACATCGTGGCGCTCGTGAGATCGGGGACTCGGTTGTGAAATCGGTGGTAGCCGGCGGGCGAGAGTTAGAGGTCAGCCCAACTACAATTTTGGAGACCAGAGCTTGTATCGACCTTAAACTGGGGTCGGTTGTGTAGGGCTTGGTCCCGAAGACCCGATGACCGAGAAGTGACGTCGGTAAAGAGGCTCGGTTCAGCGATTAGGAAGCGGAGATGGCAGGGTTAGAGATTAGAGACAAGGTCGCCGATTTGGAAGTCGGCCGACATATAGTTGTGAAGCATCGAGCAGTTTCGGGGCTTCAGGTGGTCCTGGACTTCAGTTTTGGAGCTGACCGAGGTGAAGTCTGGAGTCGATGGGTTGGGTTTCGAGATCGACGATGGCTAGGTCGGGTCTGGAGAACCTAGCTGGGATTTCGGGGGTCGGAGTGGTAGACGGTAGTGACTAGGTCGTTGACAAGATTTTCCCGTCTGTGGGATTGGTCTCTACGACTTTGAGGTCGGCCCCATGGATGGTGAAGTCGGTTTTGTTGTGAAGTCGGGCTTGGCGTTAAAGAGGTCAAACCCGATAGTTGTGATACAGAGGCATGAACCCGACGTAGGAAAGGTCGGCTTAGTTTATGGTAATTCCCGGTGGTTATGAGACCGGAGATGATGATGATGCGGTTGATCCTTTCGAGCTCGATCTGCCATCCGCATGATGAGATGAGGTCAACGGGGCGGGTCCGGCGGCAGTCCAGGCGGACACGATGGATTAGGCGAAAAATCCAGTGAATACGTGAAGGCGGGGGAATCGACTCACGGATCTGGCGGTGGTGCACTCAGATGGGGCGGATCGTCTTGCGAGACTAATTCTCTTGCTATGTGCTGTGGTTTGGATATCTGGTTTCTGATTCGCTTGCCATTTTTTGAGTTTCCAAATATTGATGAACTCATTTTTTATTTTCTTTTAACAATTCCAAATCCCAGAATGCAAATGTATGTATTAAAATAGGCTTAAAAGCGCATCACATCCCCGAACTCGCACAATTGAACTTGTAGATCTTTACTTTTTTTTTTTGTACATGATAGGAAGGATGGGTAAAAATAATACAGAGAGTTAGAACAAATTGTAGTTATTAAGGATAAGCTTGGAGGAGATGATTTTTCGGTGGAGATGCGGCAGTTTTCTGGCGAAAATTAACTCCAAGTAAATTACGAAGCCCTCCTTCTAGCGCCAAAATAGTGATATACGAAATTGTATCAACGTAAAAATACACCCATGTTTTGTAAATAATCGGTGTTGGATCGATTAATATTTTCATTGATTTTTGAGAGAGAAATGTTCTTCTCTTTTTCTTGTTTTTTTGGTGTTGGAAGACCATGAATAGTGAATAGGCCCCCCCTTTTATTCTCTCTCTCATCCTATACATATACATGACCCCTTTTTTTTTACAAGTGGGCCTATTAAAAATAGATAAATAAGAACATTAGTATTTAATGTGAGATGACATTGTGGGGCCTAATCGTGACACTTGACGGCTTCGATTGACGTCTACTTTATCGGCAATTATTGTGTCTGCCGGAGATAGATCTTCTCGATATTCAGGTCGGGCTGACGATATTAATTATGCTCGGCTCGAACGTGGATGATCTAGGTGCTGTGGAACTCTGTCGATATTGATAATCAGCTTAGAGAACCTGCTATATTTATATTTATTTACTATATATCCACGTGTAGCATTTTTATTAATCGAGGCTAAATTGGGTATCAACATACCAGTCAGATTATGCAGGGGTTAACATTGATATCCTTAGAGGAATACCTGTATCAATCACTGATGAATTAAACCAGAAATTATGTAAACCAATGGAGAAGGATGAGATTAAGCAAGCTATTTTTGACATGGAGGCAATTTCCCATTCCTGGATCAGAGAATGGCTGGTAGCACGCGTCGGATAAAAGCCAAGACAGAAGAGGAAAGGCGTAAGAAATGACAGATTGGTCGGAAAGCGGCTTGAGCTCAGAAGTTTCACCTCGGGCGAGAAGTCAAACTTCACTTTAAAAGTCAAACCCTGACAAGGCACCAGGTACTAAGTGTTGGGATGAGGACTTGATCAGACAGACCTTCACTCCTGATGATGCTGAAAATATCCTCAATATACATACCAGTCATTGGGGTGTGAAGGACAAGTTAGTATGGGCAGCAGATAAAAGAGGAAAATTCTAAGTGAAAAGTGCTTATAACCTGATCTTTAGCAACAGAGTGAACAGAACATATGAGCAGGCAACTAGCTCTTCAAATTGCAGTAATCAGTTGATGTGGAAGCTCTGGGCTTTACCTGTTAAGCACAAGCTGAAATTCTTTTTATGGAGGTGCTGGTTCAACTATCTTGGAACAAATGCAGAACTGAATAAAAAGGAGTTGGAGGTGGATGATGTCTGTTGCTGGTGTGGAGTTGAAGTAGAAACCAGAGAGCACTTATTTTTCACTTGTGACAGGGCAGAAAAAGTTTGGAAAATTGCTGGGCTTTCATGGACTAATATTCACAATAGACAGATCAGTTTTCAGGAATGGTGGAGAGATCTATCTCATATGACAGGGCCCATAATTATGTGGACAGAGTAAGTTTGTCTGCATATCTGTTATGGTGGTTATGGACCACTAGGAGCAACTGTGTGTTTAGAGGAGAAAGAATGGATGAATGGAACCTGGTCCAAAGAGCTTAAGGGGAATGGTTGGAATAGAAGAGATCAAAGACATGTCCAGCACAGTGGAAGAAGGTAATGTGGAGCAACAAGGACTTAGGCTGAATTTAGGAGTAGGGCAGCAGAATGTTGAAGCCAGTGCTATGGATTCAGAACCTAAGACTTGGTTGGCTCAAGGAAAGGCTTATGCTCAGAATGTAGTGATAGCAACTTGGGGTATTAAAGCTGATCAAACCAAGACATCTGGAGAATACATGTTGCTGGGACTAAGGGAATGGCTGGAAACATGGATGACTGGAGGATGGAATAGAGTGTAGGTGTGCTTCCAGGACACGAAGATGGTGGATCTTTTGAAGTGTAACTCTGATTGTCAGGTTAATTTGTCTGTTATTGTGAAAGATATTGTGTTGTTGGGATCATTGTTGAACCTTGTTATTTCTTCTTAAGCTTATGATATTGTTTGGACCGATGTGGTCGATTAGGGGACATAGGTAGTGATCCCCAAGGAAGATTTTAGGTTTATCTTGAAATTTGTAATGTAATCTATGTTTAATGATATTTGATGTTGGATAAAAAAAAGAAAGATACACATTATAAGTTGTAGTTTTGATTATTGAGAAAAACTAATTTGAGGAAATCATGGAATAATTGAGCATATTTTTTGGTTGGCAGATTTTAAAGATATGTGTACAATTTTTTTATTTTAATATATTTTCAACATATTTTTTTGAAATATTGAATTTTTTTATATAACTCAAAATTAAGTAGATTGAACATATCCAATAACAGAGTCCAACATCACGTACTAAAATAAATTTAGTAATTTAAAAATATCGAATATCATAAATTAATGTTGGTTAATATTTATTTATTTTTTAGATATGTTCTTTCTAAAAATAGTTCTGAAAAAGTTAGGTGATTTCACACTTATTTTAAAAACTAGAACAAATCCCGTGCGATGTACGGGTATGAGATATTCATTAATATTTATAAATTAAAAATTCTCATTAAATAATATTTATAAATGAAAAACATAGAATCAATATGTAATACAATGTACCTATATTAATTTATTGAAAATGTTTTATAAATTTTAAATTGTGCAAAATTACATAAAAATATCTATTTAAAATTAGTACACAACCCGTGCGTTGTACATAACTGATAATAAATTACATTATATTCGTTTCAAAATATGTGTCATTCTAAAATTTATAGTAAAAAATTCGATTTGACTATAACGTGATTCCATAAAATAACTATTTTGGTAAAATTTTATCATATATTTAAAGACCTATGTGAATAATAAGTATAAATATAAAACTTATATGGTCTCATTAATTAAAATAAATTTATTTTTTATAAAATATTCCAATCAAAAAATTTAAGTAGTAAAAAAAAAAAAAAAATTGAACAGTGCATTTCATACAAAAATTATTTGAAATGCCGTAAAAAAAATTGATTAAATCGAGGCCCACTAATTATACAAAAAAAATTTACCAGAATTTTTTTCTAAAAAACATCTATGCACGCACATTATATGAAAATATCTGTTCATATTATTTTGTGGGAGTTACAATAATTTTATTATTCTAATTTCATACGAACAATTGAAATAAAAATTGAAACCCACGCCTAAAAACCAATATATTGGCCTGCACATTACAGAAAAAGTACACCGTATATTGATTAAGTTTTCAACAAATTTGAAATTTCCTGCTAAAAAAACAGTCATCACATAACCTAAGTAAATTTGCTCACTTTATACCATATATTGATAAGTTTATTTCTCATAGAAATAATCATCAATACCAAAAATAAATTCGTCCACTTTATACCATATATTAATTAATTCACATGATTTGAGTAATCAAGGTATCTTAAAATATGACTTAATTACTTCCTTAAACACTTTATACCATTTATTGATTAATTCGCATGATTTGAGTAATCAATGTATTTTAAAATATGGCTTAATTACTTCCTTAAATAATGAGCCGTAATTTTCATAAGTGATTATTTAAAATATACCACAAATTATTAAATTAATTTCCTGAAATACTAAATAGATTTTTTTTTTAGGGAAATAGTTACTTTTAAAAAATAATCAAACCTTTATATATATATAGATAATATATAACATTTTAGAAATTTTGCACATGTTATATAATAATATACATATTTTTACACATGTTATATAACATTTTTTATGCTTTTAATATTTTATATAGACATGTTTTATGCGTTTTTATGAAGTAAATTTTCATAAGATATTTTCAACAAATTAACATATTATATTACATATCGACCCCATATTTTTAATTTATAAATATTATTTATCAATATATCGGAGTACCAACTTCTTCATACACCCTATTTATCTGACTAACAACTATATATTCTCATAAGAATTTCACATATGTGGATTCTGTATTTAATGCTTGGTATATAATAATTCTATAATATGTTGTCCATCCAAATAAAACTAAACCAATTAACGATGTTGAATACAACAATTACACGTAAATAATACGACTTTACACTTTTAAATATATATTCGTCATTATTCATCTCATATAATTAATTTTATCATATATCATATGTTAGATGTTATTGGTTCGGTTGTGAAGACCATTCTATTCAAATAAATAATATATGATATTTTAATATTTTCGATTTTTTAATATTTTCTATTTATTTTTTTGCAATAATGAGATATTAAATATAAATAATCATATTTAGAATAAAATTTTGAAAAAAGGTTTTAAGTAACAAGCTTGTCTGTGCATCGCATGAGATGCGCACTAGTTATATATTGATAAAGTTTGAATATGTTAATTATTCATGTTATTTAATTATTTATATGAACTTTAAAAGGACAATTATTGTGTGATGAGTGAAATAAACATACATATCATATATTACACTATTATACATCATAAAAACTCTAAAAAATGATATTAATATTCAAAAACTATTCTTATACTAATCAAATTCTTTTATTGCTATAATTTATACGATATATCGTTATTGACCCGTGCATCGCACGAGCTATGTGCTAGTTTAAGAAAATTCGGCTAATTTGTATTTGTTTCTTAAATAGTTGGAAAGAAAATCCGACCAAATTGTCTAACAATAAGATTAAATTTGATTCTTAAAGGTTCACATGTGTATTTTTTGAAATTACCGTTAATAGTAAGTCAAACTTTTTATTTTTTAGTTCAACTAAAATGTATTTTTTCAACAACTTTTTTATATAGATATAGATATAGATATAGATATAGACATAGATATAAATATAGATACAAATTTAATAATGATTAATACAATTTTCTGCTAGTTTAACAAAAAAAATTTACCTAAAGGGAAAAAAAAGAACAAAAAACTACATTCAGATAAAAAAAAATAAAATTGAAAAACTATTATTTATATAAATTATTAGATGTNAAAAACTTTTGTACAAATTGCACAATGTCGCGCCACACCATAGAGAACTTTATTTTGGAGTATAAATTTGGTACAACGTTGGAGCAAGGATTTTGTGCTAATAGCCTAATACATGAAATAGGGTCGGCTTGGACACGCTATAAAATAATTAATTAGTTTAAATAATTAAAATATTTTAAAGCTTACCAACTTTTATTTTTTAATAAATTTTCATGTATGGAATATCATATTAATCATACTTAACAATAATCAATTTTCAATATATAAAATAAAAAATAATTAAATATACATTTATGAATGAGTTCTATAGGTGATGAATATCGTTTTAAATAAAATTAATAATACATTTAAAAATGATTTAAGATTTTAAAATATAACGTACTCTTTTTTTTTTATATTTTAAATTTAAATTTATTATTTAATACTCAATATATCACAATCGTTTTACGCTTCAACAAGGGAATTTGAAGCTTTTAATATATCTATCTATTAATATATAAAGAGACAATGATATTTACTTGAAATATTAACTAAAAATCAGTAAAAAGAAATATTTGGTTTCCCGCCTAAAATTTTAGCTTTACTAAAGTGGATAATATTTTTGGCCAAAATTTGAAAAATCCCGTCTAAATTAAATGTAATTAATGTACAGAATTATTTTGGTCAAATATTGCGTTTATTACCTTTATTAGTTGCGTGATTTAAATTTAGTATATAATATATTGACAAATCTTGCTGCTTTTATCTTTATTAGTTGTATGGTTTAAATTTAGTATATAATATATTGAAAAAAAATTATTTAAATTTAAAAATAAAAATAATAATTATTCATCACGTACGAGTCAATATTCACTTGGACGTAAACAAAATAGTCAATTATTTGTAGTTTAATAAACTCAATAACTTACAGGTGAATATTAACTTGGACGTAAACGAAATACTCAATTATTTATAGTTTAATAAGTTACTCAACTATTTAATTTTTTTGATTTGAATAGTTTATGCAAAAATAAATTTATTTTATTTAATGAAATAATATTAATTTTATATTTATACTTATTATATTCACATAAGTTGTTAAATATATGATAAAATTTTACCAAAATAACTATTTAATGGAATCACATTATAGTCAAATCGAATTTCTAAATAAAAATTTTGAAATGACACTTATTTTGAAACGAATATAATGCAATTTATTATCAGTTATGTGCACCGCACGGGTTGTGTATTAATTTTTAATTGACATTTTTATATGATTTTTCACAATTTAAACTTTATATAACATTTTCAATAAATTAATATAAGTAAATTGTATTATATATTGATGTCATATTTTAATTTATAAATACTATTTGATAAAAATTTTTAATTTATAAATATTAATGAATATCTATTACCCACGAGATTCATACTAACTAGTACGTACCCCGTGCGATGCACGGGAAAGAGATATTAAATGAATTATTTTCACAGGCTCTGTCCGTTTAAGTCTGAGAAGGGTTATCATCCATTTTTCATCTCTTTTAATCACCGTTATGTCCCGTTTAAGTCCGAAAAGAGTTATCATCCATTTTTCACCTCTTTTAATCAACGTTAAGTCTAAAAAAATAGGGTTGTAATATGTTTTTCACATCTTTTAATCAGCGTTGTTTTATTAGTCATAACATTAAACGTGAGCATGTTAGGGCCAACTTGTAAAATAATTAATATATTATCTCACTAACACATTTATACTAATATAAATTTAATTTTATTATATATAGTTATTCCTTGATATAAGAGAAAACAACAATTTTACTTATTCTTGTTCACTATATAATAGTTAATTATTATTTTACTATAAACTCTGTTGCCATATAATGTCATTATTATTTATAAGGTTACAGAAGTTGCACGTCTTCTTGTTCTTTTTATTTTATGTAATGAAATATATTTAATGCACGTTGGTATTATTTATATAAGTAATCAATTTAACATATGTAAATAAATTTAAAACTAAATAGTGTATAAATAATGTACAAAATATACACATATATTTTTTTAGAATTTAATTTTGTATACTAATTAAACAATTTTGATTTAAGGAAAGCCATGAACTCAATATCTTCTAATATCAATATTTTTCTAATTTGCATGATAATGATTATTCTTATTATATATATATATATTAGAATTTTTACGACACCAGCCAAACTAAATATCACAATAACCAAGTAACAATTATGAAAAACCCATAACACAACAACTATCAATTAAATTTGGTAATAGAAAAATTACATACATATATATAAAAATATGAGGATTCTATATTTCTATTAACTGATGTATACAACACGTGTATATTTTGTTAAGGTATATTGGAATGTTCACTTTCATAGCATGATAACAATCAGTCTTAAAAAATCGAAAATTTTATTGAAATGTCATATTTTTCTGTTAAAAAAAAAGTTCCTATAAAAAATAATTATATCATAGCAAATTCATTGTGTAATTAAACAAATTTCTATAATGAAGCCCGATTTTCTGTACAAAAATAAAGCAACAACTTCCACATTTTAAGGAAATCAATTAATATTAGTCCGTTTTTGCTAAGAAAATAATAAATAAATAAATTATAATTAATAGAAAGTAATTAATGATAAGAGAATTTGACCATATCGTTGACCTGCTATTTTTTAAAACTGGTATCTTTTTATATATATATAGATATAGATAAATAAATCAGTTAAATAAAATATTAATACCAAAATAGTAATAGCATTTAATGCTGTCACTTTTCTAGATACTAAATGTAGTAAATAGGATCCTTTTATATAAGTATAAATTTGGTCATAAACTCATAATAACTCGGAAAACTCCCCAAACATAAGTCTCAAACATTACCCAAATTCAAATTTCAAAACCTGGTCCATTTTTCGTAAAAAGCGGAGCGGCAACGGTAATTACCAGCCAGCTGTCATTTACCACTACTGCTATTTCTCTATTGAAAAATATCAGCCTTCAACCAAAAGCATCCAAACTTATTGCCTATAAATTTCGCTTCCCCGCAAACCCTAATCCATCTTAACCATCTCTTCCAGAGCGTCTTCATATACGCATCTGGTCTTCTCTCGCTTTTTCTTTTTCTAATTCTTCGGCAAACAAAACATTTTCAGCGAAAATGAGAGAGTGCATTTCGATCCACATCGGACAGGCCGGAATCCAGGTCGGCAATGCTTGCTGGGAGCTCTACTGCCTCGAGCATGGCATTCAGGTTTGCGTCCTCGTTTTTTTNTGTTTCTTGCATTTCACCTATCTGATCTAAATGTTTATCTGAGATCTATATTTGTTGTTGCCAGATCTAAATATATATCGTTCTATTATATGTAATCTCGCATATCTGTCTTGGTTTTTGCTTTGATTCTTTTAGTTGTTAAGATTTATACTGCATTCATCTGATTTCTCATTGTACGAGATTCGTTTTGAAAACAGTCTATCCATATTATTATTAATCCGTCCTGAAATGAAAATGTTCACTGCATTTGCCATTTATCTGTCGATTTCATTAGATCTAGCGAATTATTTTTATGAGTCCTTTTGCTGTTGGTGTAAATGTAAATTGAAAATGCATTCAGATCTGGTGACTTTTTTCCCGCTATTAATTCGTGGGAAGTAAATTAAGGAACCTTTTATTGTCTTATGCATTCAGATCTAGTAATGCAATGTATGTTACGGTTTTATTGGTACACTTAGTTTAGTTTAGTGCCCTTACATTAGATCTACCTTTGTTACAGCCCGATGGACAGATGCCGAGTGACACAACCGTTGGTGGCGGTGATGATGCCTTCAACACTTTCTTCAGTGAAACTGGTGCTGGCAAACACGTTCCTCGTGCAGTGTTTGTCGACCTCGAGCCAACTGTGATTGATGAGGTGCGCACGGGCACATATCGTCAGCTTTTCCATCCTGAACAGCTCATCAGCGGCAAGGAAGATGCTGCCAACAACTTTGCCAGAGGTCATTACACCATCGGCAAAGAGATTGTGGATCTCTGCCTTGATAGGATCCGCAAGCTGGCCGACAACTGCACTGGACTGCAGGGATTCTTGGTTTTCCATGCTGTTGGTGGCGGTACAGGATCTGGGCTCGGTTCCCTTCTCTTGGAGAGGCTCTCAGTTGACTACGGAAAGAAATCAAAGCTGGGCTTCACCATTTACCCTTCCCCACAGGTATCGACTGCAGTCGTCGAGCCTTACAACTCTGTTCTTTCCACCCACTCTCTGCTCGAGCACACTGATGTCGCCGTCCTTCTCGATAACGAGGCCATCTACGACATTTGTCGCAAATCCCTCGACATCGAGAGGCCCACATACACCAATCTCAACCGGCTCATTTCTCAGGTATAGCATAATTTTTTCTTTATTATGCATTTGGGAGTGTCTTTATTTGTTAATTGTTGAAGTTATTTATGTTTAATCGAATTTCCAGGTGATTTCCTCCTTGACGGCATCCTTGAGATTCGACGGCGCATTGAATGTTGACGTGAATGAATTCCAAACCAATCTCGTCCCTTACCCAAGGATCCACTTCATGCTCTCGTCTTATGCTCCGGTTATCTCGGCCGAAAAAGCCTACCATGAGCAGTTATCCGTGGCTGAAATTACCAACACGGCCTTCGAGCCTTCGTCCATGATGGTCAAGTGCGACCCGCGCCACGGAAAGTACATGGCTTGCTGCCTCATGTACAGAGGTGATGTTGTCCCCAAGGATGTGAATGCAGCTGTTGCCACTATCAAGACAAAGCGCACAATCCAGTTTGTGGACTGGTGTCCGACTGGATTCAAGTGTGGCATCAATTACCAGCCCCCAACTGTGGTCCCTGGTGGTGACCTGGCGAAGGTGCAGAGGGCTGTGTGCATGATCTCCAACTCGACTAGTGTTGCTGAGGTGTTTTCGAGGATTGACCACAAGTTTGACCTGATGTACGCGAAGAGGGCCTTTGTGCACTGGTATGTGGGGGAGGGCATGGAGGAAGGGGAGTTCTCGGAGGCTAGGGAGGATTTGGCGGCCCTTGAGAAGGACTATGAGGAGGTTGGGGCTGAGAGTGCTGAGGGTGAGGAGGAGGATGAAGAGTATTGATGAGAAGAGTGGTTTGTTTGTGACTGTCTGTTGAATTTGAACAATCTGAGGTTGTTGTGTCTTCTGTTTTGTGTTTGTTATGGATGTTTCAACTCTAAGTGTGTTCCGTTATTGAGTTTGTGTGGTGCTTTATGGTTTAATACTACTTCTTTGTGGTTTCTCGTGATATTGGTTTTTACTTATTTGGTCCAGGCGCAAATCACCAATATTTTAAACGCTATGTTTTTTTCAGTCTAGGCCAACAAGTATTTTTGGATTTCCCACAGCTTGCAGCTTTTTTATGTTTCATTAGGTTTCAGTTGGTGGCAATTTATATATCTCCCAAGCTAATTGTTTTTTTTTTCTTTTTTTTCTTTTTTTTTTTTTTNAGTTGAAATTTGCTAAGCTTTTTACGCCTCACACCTTGGTGGGTCAATCAAAATACTCAAATATAGCTTAACTAAGTTTGTGTTATAAAACTAGAGAGAAAGAGAGAGAATAGAGAAAATGTATTCTCTTAGGTACGATTTTCATTATAACTGAAGGTCCTATTTATAAGAAACTTCTGATGGCACAACTCGTAATAATACAAATACATCGAGGGCAAAATAGTCATTTACATACATTATTATTTCATAACACTCCCCCTTGAATGACTATTTTCTAAACATATTTTAACTAATTTGAATAAAGCTCAATCAGTACATCTTCAAGTGTTTCTTGTGGCCATCAGGTACCGTTGCTTCAACATGTCAGGAAAACCCGGTGGGATAAAACCTGATCATCGTGAAATCATAACATTGTTTCGTCAGGAAAACTCGGTGGGACAAAACCTGATCATCGTGGAAGCACAACTTTGCTCCCCCTCAAATAGATCATCTTTAGTGGAGTATCCATGTGTGCTGCCTCGTTAAAACCTTGTCAAAAAAACCCAGTGGGAAAAAACTTGATCGAAGGAAAAAGAGTACAGCTACTCCAGTCTCTCTTATCACCGTGAGGAATCATATCATTTATCCAATAGTGCTCATGATACCATGAATATGCCTCGTTGAAACCTTATTAGGAAAAACCCAGTGGGACAAAATCCTAATGAAGGAAAAAGAGTATACTATTCATGTGAATACGCTATCCTTGTTGCCTCATTAAAAACCTTGCTAGGAAAACCCAATGGGACAAAACCTTAGCCAAGGGAAAAAGAGTACAACGCGTATTTCATATATTCACCATAATAATCTTTCCATAATTTGTATGAGTATCATATAAATTCGTTCAGATTTTCAGATACTGATGGTATTCATGACAATATGCCATATCATGCTTTGTGCAATGTTTATTCTTAAACTCATTCTCATCATCAATTGATTTCAATGGTGTTACTGCCAATAGTTCCCAATATTCACATTTCAGCTGATTTCATTCTCGTCAATATCATTTATATAGCGCTATTCATTTGTTTGTGTCGACACTTATTCATTTCCATTATTCCCCGTAGTATATTGAGATATCTCATTATCAATTGATTTCAACAATAGTAAATATACCCTCTTTCATCACTTATTCGGGGAATTTCAATTTGCACAATACCAATGCTTCCAGCGTATTATTCCACTATCATATCATTTCATATAATTCATCATCATTAGTATCATATAGTTTATGATTTGCACACTTTCACTGTGATGCATATATCATTTTCCAAATTTCAATCATTGATTCTCTCCCTCATCTTAACAGATTCCTGATATGTATTTTTAGTATTGAATTTCTTGAGGGGAATTCATATAGTCTCTATTTTGTTCTTGATTTCAACATATATTTGGAGGACTTTGAACTCATATCATTTGTAGTGTGCACATTTTTCTTTCAAGAGTTCATCATATCAGGTGAGTATATTACTAGCTTCATCACTTTCATATGACACTTATTTTCATTCTTTCATAATCATCTTGTGTCATCCTTAGATCAAACCATCTCGTAAATTCAGGTTACATGTCATATACACATTCTTTGATCAAATCATCTCGTAACTTCAGGTTACGAATCACACACATGTGGCTATCTAGTGGATCCATAATATCTAGTAGCACACATGGAGGGGTAGTGGGCCCATATATATCGTACCCCTTTCATACTCAGATTGATCATATATCGATTCACAAATATTTAGCTAGTAATATTTTTCACTAATCGGGAACAAGCATCTCATATCACAAAGAATAAGTTCATCATGCAAACCATCATCAATAATATCGGTAAACATTTTTAAAGTGATCACAATAATTCGTTGTGACATGTTTATCACAAACATTTCACATCATCTTTCAGCGGCAATAAATGCACTTTAAGTGTAGGCTCTGGTATAATATCTTTTAACCACTGTTTAAATCCAGAATCGTATCATGCTGTCTGACACACATACTTTTGAACACTGTTTAAGTCCAGAGTCGTATCTCATACGCATCATATTTTTCTATAAATTATCAGGTAATTCATTCAATTTTCTTTAACAAAGGTCCGACTTTACAAATGGATTTAGCACTCTCAAATATCCGTAAATATTATTCTTTTCTTCCGAAAAATATCATAAAAAGGATTTATCGATCTCGATTAGAAAGATTGAGGATGCTAATGAATAATGGTATTCCAAATGATGTTAGATGGTTGATCGAAGCACAAGTTCGATTGTCTGGAGAGTTTCCAAATTCATATAAATATATGCCAGGTATGGGTAAAAGTACTTATGCAAAGAAACGAAGAGCAAAAAGGTTAGGTGGATGCTTCAAATGCGCTCGATGGACTTGTGACACACGATGTATATCTGTGGGGTACGTGTCCGAAAATCGAGAAGATAAAATAACGTTTATAAAGGATGGATTGAGTAAGGAGTCTTTGGATCAAACGATTCAACAGATTCTTGAGACACATCCTAGTGGATACGTGCATCGTGAGCTTATGTCTTTATGGATTCAGTTCAAAAATGAAGAAGAACGTTATTGTCTCGAAAATATTATTTCAAAAGATCAAGTTTGTAAAACTGGTCTTGTTAGTACGAAAAAATCATACTAATACAGTTTAGTATGTTGTACTGTAATTTTCTAGAAAAACTTATAGTTGCCGACAGATAAGATTTATTTAAAACCCAACACCTTATCTGTCAGTTGCAATTGTCAGAAGAAAATAGTAAAAATATTTATTGCTTTGTAAAACTTTCTATTTAAATAGCGAGTCGTTCATCATAATCATATGCCTCACAAAGTTTTGAAAAATTCAGTTTATCAATAAATAGATGGATGTTTCAGAGTCTTCGCAAGGTAATAATTTTCTTCAACCGATCAAAACCATATGTGTTCTTGGTGGTTCTAAACTGGTAAGTTTTTCTCAAACTATTGATATTGTAAGTCAGTTAGTCAAAGAGATGGGGAATCAAAAAATCAATTTGCTGTATGGAGGGACTAGCAATACTTTCTATGATAGTCTCTTAATGGCTGGACAATGTTTTGAGATAGAAGTGAAAAGTATCATACCTTTTCGTAGAGCTTCAACAAAGGTCGTCAAGGATTCCACAAGCATGATGTTAACTCATTCCATTCATGATTGTATGATGGATATGGTGAACAATAGCGATGCTTTTATCATTCTTCCAGGCGGGTATGGAACGCTAATGACAATGTTCACCATTGCTTTATGGGCAGAATTGAAACTTCATAACAAGCCCATAGGTCTATTGAACTTTAATAACTTCTTTCATGGTTTGCTTGGATTTTTAGACATAGGAGTATATCAAACCTTTATATCTCCTTCAATGAGAGAAGTATTCAAATCTGCTGACACGTCTGCTGAACTTATCAAAAAGCTTCAAGAATGCATCACATTTCAAGATTCTGTGGAAACACAAGGGGTCAAGCGAAAAAGAGCTTTTGATCCTTTAGATCTCTCATTATGAACCCAGATATTATTCAAATATGAACCCAGATATCATTCATGGGTGGCAGAGTTACGGAGTTTTACACTCTCGAGACGCACCCTTCTTTTATGGGTTCTATTATGTAATCTTTGCGTATTTTGTATTCATCGAGTATTTACTGCCTCTTTTCCATATTTCCACCATCTGAACATTTTGTACTTGTTTCTCAGTAATAATAATATCAATTTCGATTTTTCTCAGTGTATAGTAGTTCATGACTACAATCATTATCATTTGTGCTTCTTCCGGAGCACTTTATTGTAATATCTGTATGATCTCGTATCCCAATGTGATCTCGTCATCTGATATAGCCCCTTAGACTTATATAATATATTGAGAAATCATTTTTGTGTGATCACCCATAGCTGGTAGCTTTTGATACCACTTTCTCATTTTGTTCAATCATCCAATGGTAGCTTCTAGTACCATTTCATCACTTTGTTTAATCATAAAGTGGTAGCATCCAGTACTACTATACCATGATATCATTTAATCATTATGCCATAACTTCCGACATCACATTAATCATGTGGTAACTTATAGTACCATCTCATCAATATTCATATCTCCATAAATTTGGAGAATTTATCAACTGATACTTCAGGACCAGGTTAGTCCATATAATGTCTGTTCATGACAAGGACTTTAATTAACTTTCACATGGTCAGATACAAAGTATCATTAATTTCACTCATTGGCTATCACTTAATTTGTACTGCCCATCGCCGGCGGCAGTGCCGCACTGGCCGACCCATGTATATGTATAGCCATTCATTTGTTGCACGTGGCGTTGCCACCTGGCCATTCTATATCACCGGTTATCATTAATATACTGACTGATCCATTTAGCCGTTCAATATTATCTGTTGCTGGTGGCTGCAACACTTGGCCATTTCATATGATCGGTCATATTTCTTTATAATATTTTTGATCAATAATTGACCCGTTGGTTACCATTAAATATTACTTGCCGGCGGCAGAGCCGCACTGGCTGATCCATATAGCCACACATATTTCTTTTCATATCACAAGGGTCAATCCATAAATATTCGCACGTTCATGTACCAAATAATTTTCTCAATAGAAGAAAATCAACAGTTCATAATGACAATATATATTAATATAATTCAATAAATCATATCAATATTGGTCTTAAATCGAAGCTCTATTTAAATGAAATATTATGAATTTGTAAATTTCTAATTTTGATAATGTATGCTTTTGTATTCGAGAAAAAACTATTTGAAGCTCAATGAATAATTGGAGTGTTATATTGATTTTTCATGATTTGTTTGACATAAAATGTCCATACTCCATTGTTTTGTTTGTTGCGGACATTAGTCATCACATGTCATTTTCCATATCTCATTTTGTGTATCTTTCCTCATGGCATTAATGGACAACTAGTGAAGGACCCTCTTTTAATAATCAATCAAACACATTAAATGAGGCACTATTCATTTTAATCAAATACATTGAATCAGACTTTTCATTCCTCACCAATCAGGTAGCAATTGGATACTAAGGCATTGAATCATTTGTAAACCTGCCTACACCATTTTTCTCTTTGTATTCAACATTTTCAATGTTCTCAATTTTATGCATTCTTTGATTTACTACTCTCAAAAGTATTATTACTATTATTAAATAAACTACCCATGATATAAAATATTCAAGTGAAGATTTTACCTTCTTCTTGAAATAGTGAAACCAGGGTCTGAAGAACACTAACAGCTACACCTCTGTACCTCTTGTCATCCTTCACAAATCAAGAGAGTATGTTTCTCGTCCTCCATTGTTAAGTTCTGCGAGCTTCGGAGTAGAAAAATTCTCATTTGTATAAGTAGAACAAACTTTTACATTTCTTTCTCTCTCACTGTATGACCGTGTAAGTGGAAATGAAAAGAGCTTTTTAGCATTTTAGATTGTTTTGGATAGCTAATGATCAGTAATGGCATGGGGAGCTTAAGAGCTTATGGCTTCAAATTGTTTGAAGGAAAATAATAATTTTGTAATATTTCGATTTCTGATACAGAAGATCATCTATAAGACGCAAATGTAGAGCATACTCTCGTCATATTACAAATCGAGCTCTGAAGGGTAGAGACTCGTGCTGATAACGTGTTATAAAACTAGAGAGAAAGAGAGAGAATAGAGAAAATGTATTCTCTTAGGTACGATTTTCATTATAACTGAAGGTCCTATTTATAGGAAACTTCTGATGGCATAACTCGTAATAATACAAATACATCGAGGGCAAAATAGTCATTCACATACATTATTATTTCATAACAGTTTGGATTTTTTCTGCAGAGATATTTGGATAGGTATATTAATTGTAAGATTTGTGATTATAACGGTCGATCCAATAGGAACCCCTCGTTAAAGTGGGAATGTGAAATTCAATTCTAGCAATTGAGTTGTTAAATGACTACATATATTGGGGAATGCTATGGTCCCGTTACGGTACTATCTCTTTTCTTTTTTTTTTTTTTTTTTTTTTTTTTTTCCAAGCGATAGAAAGCTCTACATATCAATAAAAACGAAGTACAATGTTCTTGCAACACTGATAACAAACATCCGAAATAAAAAACTGCACACAAATACTGGGGAATCTTCCTTGCTTGTCCAGATTCCATCTCCATCTATCAGGTAGCTCAGGATTCAGTGTGTCAACATCTAGAATTGCCCTTCTGCCATTTTCTGAAAACACTTCAGTGAGGATATAAGTGTTCCAGCTCCTCCCACCATCATTAATCAAGTCATTAACCCAGTGCAAAGATGTTTGCTTAGTTCCCAGAGGTCTTGGGCTCACATGGTGAAGTTTTGGAACCCAGCTGTGGTCACTGATCTTTGTTTCCATGCCATTTCTAACTTCCCTGCACAGTCCCTTGGCTAAAATAGGAATAACATCTACCCAGTTGTTCCAGAGCCATGAAGCTGAGCTTGTTCTTTTGGCTTCAAAGATGAAGGTTGAGGGGTAATATCTAGCTTTGATCAATCTGCTCACCAGAAGTTCAGGGTGAGTTGTAAGTCTCCAAAGCTGTTTTAGGATCAATGCTTCATTAACAAGCTTGTAATCAAGGAATCCCAACCCGCCATTTGACTTTGGCACAGTTAACTTCTTCCATTGTTTCCAGTGAATCCCTTTCTCTAGCTTGGTGGCTTTACTCCACCAGAAAGAAGCTCTTGACAGATATACACAGGCAGCTTAAACAACTCATAGCAAACACTGGCAAGGCATTAATAACAGCTTTGACCAGTACCTCTTTTCCAGCAGTTGATAGGTATGAGTTCTGCCATCTTATCAGTCTCTTTCTCACTGCCTGAAGAATGAAATCAAAATCCTCCTTCTTAGATTTCCCAATCCCTAAGGGCAGTCCCAGGTACCTGGTAGAATTATGGGCTTGAACACTTGCTAGTAGGGAACAAAGGGTCTGCTTGGTAGATTGAGGTGTATTCCTGCTAAAGAAGACAGTGGATTTTGACATGTTGACTCTTTGGCCAGAGAAGTTATGGTAGGTTTGCAAAATATGAATCAGTTTCAGAGCTTGCTCTTGGTCAGCCTTGCAGAATACCAATGAGTCATCAACAAACAGTAAGTGTGTAATGGTTGGACACTCTTTAGTAATTCTCAGTCCTCTGAAATGACTTCTCTCTGCTGCTAACTGAATAAGAGATGAAAAGATCTCAGAAACCAAGAGGAAGAGATAGGGTGAAATTGGGTCATTCTGCCTCAACCCCCTAGTTGGAATGACATGTCCCACAGCCTTGCCATTAACCAGAAAAGAGAAAGATGAAGTTGTTATACAGGCCATAACCCACATAATAAAGACAGCAGCAAAGCCCATCTTCTCCATTGTTTTCTTCACACACCCCCACTCCACTCTGTCATAAGCTTTTAGCATGTCTAACTTCAGAGCCATAGAACAATGGGGTCCATTTCTGTGTCTAATAAGATAATGAAAAGTCTCCTGGGCTATTATAATATTGTCCATCAGTTGTCTTCCAGGTATAAAGGCAGCTTGAGCAGGGTGTACACAAACATCAAAATAACATTTCAATCTAGAAGCCAAGATTTTAGAGATTATTTTGTACACTACTCCACACAAGCTTATTGGCCTGTATTGACTCAAAGAAGTAGGAGCAACAAGGTTTGGTTCCAGTACCTGAGGATTTGGCCTGATTACATCAAGGTTTGGTTCTAGTACCTTATGATTTGGCCCGATTAAAAAAAAGTAGTCACAGCAGTGAAAACATCATCCTCAAGCACAGGCCAGAAATGTTGATAAAAGAGGGCAGTCATTCCATCTTCACCAGGAGCCTTGAGAGGGTTCATCTGGAACAAAGCACCTTTAATCTCAGCCTTATCCACAACTTTAACTATTTCTTCATTCATAGCTTGAGTAATGATTGGGTGAATGTTACTTACGGCCTCTTCTTCTTCACTGGAACCTTCAGAGGTGAACAACTTTTCATAGAAGTCGATCACATGTTCCTCTGTGGCCTCCTTAGTTTCAAAAGTTCTTCTGCCTTCCACCAATCTTGTTATGGCATTCTTTCTTCTTCTGTGTACAGTCATTGCATGGAAGAATTTGGTATTGCGGTCCCCCTCTCTAAGCCACATAATTCTTGACTTCTATTTCCAAAACTTTTCTTCTGACATTAAGGCTGCATCAAGTTCTGCTTGGATAGATTTCCATTCTTCCCAATTTCTTCCCTCTCCTAGCTTCCTCATTTCTTCTAACGATAGTGTCAACCTCTCAATGTTACCCTTCTGCTCAGCCCTGAAACTTCTGCTCCATTTGCATAAGGCCAGCCTAGTTTTCTTGACTTTCTCTTTCAGAATAAAGAAAGGAGTACCAGACTCTGCTTCTCTCCATGCTGCGTTGACCACTTCCTTAATTTCTCCCCTTTGAACCCACCTTTTATCAAAGACAAATCTTGTTTTGTGTTGCTTGACCTCAGGCTCACTATGCAGCAGCAACATGCCATGATCAGATGAGCTTTGAAAAATATGAGAAATTTTTTCCTGAGGATATGCATTCACCCAGCTTAATGATCCAAACCCCTTGTCAAGGACTTCCTCCACATATCCCTCCTCTTCTCTATTGTTCCCCCAAGTAAAGCTATATCCCTCTATTCTGATTAGAGACATGCCTATCTGAGCAATGAAATAATTAAACTTTTCAAAACTCTTCTCACTTTTCACAATGCCACCCTTCTTTTCCTCCTTGCAACTGATATCATTCCAATCTCTTATGACCACCCAGTCCTCTCCCTATTGGTCCTTTTCCTCCTGTAAGAAAAACCACTGTTGTTCTCTCTCTTGTTTAACTGTGCTCATATACACAAAGTTGATCCACTCCACTCTATCCCTTGGCTGTTTCTTGAACTGGACTTGGATACAGAATATCTGACTTTTGATTTGTAAAATTTCACATTCCTTTCCCCAACAAAATAGAAGCCCTCCCTTAGTGCCATCAGGCTCCCAGTAAAACCATTTTTCTTCAAAACCCAAGGATTTACAGACCCTAGCCACAACATCTTTTTGTTTTTTTACCTCAGATAAGAACACAAAATCTGGATGGTGAGTCTTCAAAGACTCTCGCAATTGGGGAACTGTGGGGGGCCCACCCAGCCCTCTACAGTTCCACACCATAGCTCTCATTAGGAAGGGTGGAGCCACTTTTGGTTGGCTACCTCCACCAATTTGGACTGAGTTTTAGCTTTCTTCTTTCTTCTGGATTTTCCTTAATCTCTTCGGTTTGGTGTTGGTATATGATCAAGTCAGTTGCAGATCTTTTCCTCTCCCCTTGAAAGGCTTGAGCTACCTCAGACACCTTATTCCTTTGTAGTCTGCCTGATTTGTCTGTCTTTCTTTTCCATGTTATTGGCTGTGTGAGCAGAGCAACAGTCTGCCCGGGGTCCCTTTGATCTTCACACATCATCATTGCCTTTGCTTTCTCCTTGATTTCCTCAGATGGAACTATTTCTGTCACTGTGTTGAGTGGCTCATCATTTGGATGCTGGGTGATTGCCTCAATGTCTTCATGCCTCACTGGTGTTTCAGCTTGTACTTGCTGCATCTGAAACTCATTGGTGTTATGAAGTTGAACCTATCTTTCCTCTACTTTATTGGATGATCCCCTCTCACCTTCTTCATTTCTATATGAGCTGCCATAAACAGTGTTCCCTCCATCATTTGGCTCCTCTGGTGGTGTTTGATTGCTGGGGTTTGGAGACTCTGACCAATGGACTCCTTCTGCTGCTTTAACCCATTCCCCATATTGGCCTCCTTTCATTTCATTCTTCTCAATATCCATGATCTTCTTGCTGCAGTTTTTGTCCAAGTGTCCAATCCTCCTATGTAATAGCATAGATTTATCAGCTTTTCATATTTGAACTGAACCAAAACAACATCATCACCCAACCTGATATTTGTCCATCTTGGAATTGGGTCTTTGAGATTGAGTGTAGCCCAAATCCTTAATATTCTTCTTCCCTGGTTCCCAATTCTAGGAATATGATCATTCTTGATCCCTTTGAACATTCTCTTAAGCTTCAACCCTACCTCTGTACTTATCCAATTCAGAGGGACATTATGGACTTGGATCCATAGGTTTAGGTTGTCAAAACCCTCATCATTACTTTTTAGACCTACCTTTCAGTCTTGCAAGATTAGGTATTGGTTGTGAAAAACCCAGTTTCTATTCAGATCAACCTTTTTCTTGTCACTTATTGATTGAAAAATAAACTGAAAAAAATTATCTTCTAGTTCTCGCACCTCCAATGAATTGCCTACCTTCCATGCGTGGGCCATTGCTCTTCTTATGTCAATCCAGTTGGCTCTCTTCTCCCCTGCGATTTTGCCAAAGAGACTCCTCCTACATTCCTCAGCACTGGTCCGAACATCTTGGTCTTCGATATCAATGTAAGATATTTCATTCTCCGACATGGAGAATTTCTCCATCAGAGACTCCAAAGCATCGTTGTCTTTTTCCATGACAGACCTCCACTAAATCCCTAAATGCCAGGCTTACAGCCAAAACCCTAAACCCACCCCAAAATTAGATAACAAAGAAAGGACACAAAACCTCACACCACTCAACCCACACTCTCCCTGCGAAGAAATGATCACTCCCAGGAAGACGATAACCCTCTCGAAAACGAGAATCAAACCACTCTCAAGAGAGAGAAAGAACCACTCTCAAGAGAGAGAAATCGAGCGTTACGGTACTATCCCGTCGGATGTTTTAACCGTTGGATCATCTATATTATACTAACTACATGTGCATCCAACGGTTAAAACTACTGACGGGATGGTACCATAACGGGACCTTAATATTTCCCACATATATTAATCAATTGAGATAAATATAAGATGAACTCTAACACTAAATTAAGAAGCAAACTCTAATAGCTCATCGTCAAGCGACAGAGAATTTTTTGTTGCAGAAAATATATTAATCAATTGAGATAAATATAAGATGAACTCTAACACTAAATTAAGAAGCAAACTCTAACAACTGATCGTCAAGCGACAGAGAATTTTTTGTTGCAGAAAACTATTAGATCAAAGAATTTTTTGTTACGAGAAAACTATTAGATGAACCCATGGACGAAGGTATTTCGAACACATATTCGGCGCATAGTATGCTTCAGGCCATACTTCATGTTTCTTTTCTATTGACAAAGGGTAGGCACGAAGACATAGCTTGGAAGATGTTACATTTGACGTGAAAGAAAAGAACGCCATGAATTAATAATTAGTAACTACTTTAGCAGTGAGATCAAAACCTACACCGTGAGATATCACAACATACATTTGAACAAGTCAGACGTCAATTTCGGGTGGATATAAAACTAATTTGACTGCATTTTAGGTGAGATTCAAAAATTTGATAATTATTTCACACAAAAAGTTGATGCGGTTGGTAATTAAGGACTTATGGCATGATTGGTATGATGAAATGAAATTTCGTTGGAATGGAATGAATTGAAGAATGAAATAATTATGAGAATAGAATGAAACATGTTTTGTCATTGATGCGTTTGATACAGAAGGAATATGACTGGAATTGAATGACATTATCATTTTTTATTATAAAAATAAATAAAGGCTTTTTTTAAAAAATAATATACTCTTAATAAATTATATATAAATGCCTTTTTAATAATATATAAAAATAAAATAATATATTTTTAAATTATATATAAAAAGTAATATATTTTTCATAATATTTAAAAATAAAAAGTAATATATTTTTAATAATATGTATTTTATTTTTTAATTAAACAGTAAATAAAAGTAAGTTTTCAATTTTTTATTTGAATTTTATTTTTTTAAAATAATATATTTTGAATAATAATTAAAAATAAAGTAATATATTTTTTATAAACATATATTTTTAATAATATATAAAGAAATAAAATAATATATTTTTAAATTATATATCAATGCTTTTTTTTTAGTTTTATTTTTATATAAGTATTTAATATATCTAATTAAAAAATAAATAAAAGTAAGTTTTCAATTTTTTTATTTGAATTTTTTTTTAAAAATAATTTTATTTAATATATTTTAATCATGATTTATAATATATATTATATATTTATTTATTATTATTATTTGTTAATTTTATTTTTTGAAAACTTGATTCCTACACACATGGGAATGAGAAAACCTTCTATTTACTATGAAATGGCTAATCCCATGGAGATAGGTTTTGCCATTCCCATTGGAATGGTCATTCCTTCCCAAAAAATATACCAATCATGGGTGGAATGAGTAAGGGAATGATCATTCCATTCCCATGTCACTCCTTCCTACCAACCATGCCATTAGTTCTTTACAAAAAGAATGATAGCGACATTGCGTATTCTTGCATATGATTGTGCAGCTGATTTACTAAATGAACACGTTCAAAATGGAGAGAGCACTGCAATTGACAGTCTAAAACATTTCCGTGATGCTGGAATTGAGATTTTTGGAGGCTACTATTTGAGAAAATTGAATAAAAATGATAGCTATTTATTGCTCAAAGAAGACGAGGCTTGGTATGCTTGGATGTTTGGACTGCATGCATTGGAAAAATTGCCATACAACTTGGCATTGAATTCATACTAATGGGTTCAAAAGGGTTCCTACGCAAGTTTTTGAGATTGTTGCATCAAAGAACTTACGGATTTGACATACATTCTTCGGGATGGCTAGTACGAACAATGACATTTCGGTTTTAGACCACTCTCTATTATTGATGGTATCATTAATGAGGTGATGCCCCCGTGTAACTTTACTATAAATGGCCACGATCATAATATGGGTTATTACTTGTCGAATGTGATTTACTGGCTACTTTAATTCAGTCCATTTCCAAACTATCTTGCATGAATGAGAAGATTTTTGCAAAACATCTAGAGGGTATAATGAATGATGTGGAGAGAGGATTCATAGTATTGCAATGTAGATGACATATTATAAGAGGTCCTGCGCTTATGTGGAATCCGAATGATCATAGAAAATCATTAGAACTTGCATAATTTTACACAATATAATAGTTGAGTGTGAATAATGCCAAGGAATAGACCCTGAACATTGGCAAGACCCTGAGGATGAAGTGTTGAAAAATAAACATAGAGCATGATTATAGCTTTCTTGTATCAAAATTAATTGGGCGATTGAAGAAATTTCAAGATAAACACCTACACAATGATTCGAAAATTGATATTGTTGTTGTGTCATTTTGATTTCGAACTGGATTAATTCGCCAACGCCGTGAATTTTTTACTCCTTTGAGCTCTGGTGACCTGCAAAACGCTGGGAGGGGGTCTTGACGGAAAAGCTCCGATGCTCAAGTCATAACTTGCTCAATCAATGATAAATGGAAGAATATATGGCTTAAGGCGTTATAATGTGATATCTTAATAAAGTAAAATCTGACACCCTTATACAAGATAGTTTTCTTGATCCCTAAGAGAGTCCTTATTAGGTATGAAATCCCATCAGAGCACATTTCTTAACTTACCACGTCTCTATCTAGACAAGTCCCCTGAGCAAGTGATACTTTCCTTCTACACGTGTCAAACTATATCGAGCTCTTTTTGCCGACTGTTTTGTCCAACTACATTGGCAATCTGTTCTTTAGGACAACTTTCTGCTTTTTATGACCAATATACATTAAATCTCTAAAACCTGAGGGCCTATGTCGATCCACATCCTCACAATCTATTTTACATTCAACACGCGGACATCATATTTTTTTGAAAGACGAAACTGGCATAGATTTAGTGTTGATCTCAAACAATACGTTTCAACAACCGATATAAAGACAAGATATCTTAAGCGAATGCCGATCCACGACAAGTTAATTTTCGCAACCGATTTGAGAGAATTCCTTCTAAGCATATCTTAAACAAAGAATCTAAACCTCAAGAATTCAATCTGTAGGTTATCTATACAAATTTTAAGTTTTGTAACGTGTTTCAAGTCGTGAGTTTGTGCAACTCTTACTTGAAGATGGTAATCTTCCAGTTACATTCAATTGGATGGAAACATTTTAATGAGCCTTTTCTTGCCACTTGAAAACGGATGAATTATATGTTTAAAATGATCAAGATTACCATATTAAGCCACATTACTGAAACTGAAACTAAACCATTCGTAGTTGACCTTAGGAGAATCCACTAAGAAGCAACTGTGCAAACCCCTGCCAACTTTCTGAATCATTTTCCTGTTTTTTCTTTCTTCTTCTTTTAGTCTTTTGTTTCTAAGGTCAGTGTCAACATTTAGTGAAACGCTATATAACAATACGTGTCACTTTTTGTTATATAAGCTGGGATCCAACAATTTGAGGTCCCTCCTAAGATTATTATCCCTTTTAAAAGAGACAAAAAAACTAGAATCCATCTTATTTTTCGTTATAACACTAAATTTTAAGGAAAGGACATGGGGAGGCCACCATGCTGTGATAAAGTTGGAGTGAAAAAGGGGCCATGGACTCCTCAAGAGGATACCTTATTAATTTCATATGTTGAAGAAAATGGCCCTGGAAATTGGAGGGCTGTTCCTACAAAAACAGGTGCACTATTTTTAATTTCTTCACTATTTTTAATTTCTTCTTATTTTTTCCAGTTCTTTAGCTAACTCCTATGAGCATTCTTGCAATTTGTGTTTCTGAGCTAATTGATTTCTCAAATTAAGGATCTTATAAGCGGAGATTATATCAATTGATAATGACTAATTTTAAGGTATCATTTAAGTGATTACACTTGAAGTTAATTTTTTAATCATTCAATCCAAAATGCAGTGTGTATAAAGAAAATATGTTATGAGTATAATTACCTAGGCCAAGCTTCAGTAAGTATTTGTTAATTTTATCTTACAATTGTTGTTGTAAAATTGATAGCAGGGCTGAGACGATGCAGTAAAAGTTGCAGGCTGAGATGGACTAATTATCTGAGGCCTGGAATTAAGAGGGGCACTTTTACTGATCACGAAGAGAAGATGATTATCCAGCTTCAAGCTCTTTTGGGGAACAAGTACTCATTAATTAATATTTCCCTCCTTTTTTCCTCTGTAAATTAAATATTCTCCTTCATAACTAAAAGTCTACAATTAGCTGCTGTAATTCATTATCTCCCAGATAATTAGACTTCTCCAATGATCAGCTCACTATTACTTACAAAAACATACTGTTGATAAAACTCCAAAAATGACATTTTCCTTATATATATTTATGACTATTTTTCAAGACATTTAATTTTTTTTTTATTTTTTTTTTTTTAAAAAAGATAGTTCAGGCTTAATAAATAAATATTTATGTGATGATGGTTGTGTGCAGATGGGCCGCCATAGCTTCTTATCTTCCTGAACGAACCGACAACGACATAAAAAATTACTGGAATACCCATCTGAAGAAGAAGCTCAAGTTGGTGGGAAACGGGTCGGGTCAGTACTACTCGGAAGATCCATACTCGATCTCGCCCGCTAATGATGCCTATGCCCAACCGGCAGCTTCAAATTACGCTTATAGCACCCAGAATATAGAAAGGCTGTTGAAAGATTGGATGAAAAATACCCCACCAACACCAATGGAAGAAAGATTATCTTCAGATGCTCAAAATGAGGCCAAAAGCAATATTGATTATGAGGCCCTGTTTGGGTCTAATTTGGAAATTTCATCAATTCATTGCGATGGTTTTTCAAGATCCGACCCGACTGGACAACTTGCTCCGCTATCTGTTATTGAGAATTGGCTTTTGTGTGATCAGGTGGGTAAGGACGGTTTGGTAAACTTCTCCTTTAATGAAAACTTATTTTAGAAGATATATTTTTTTTTTCTATGGATTAATTTTTTATTTTATGAATTACCGGGGTTGATGGATATTAAAGATAACCTTGGAATGATTGTCATACAAAAATTATGTACGATTTAATACTGATGGATATTACGGATTTTTTTTACCAAGTATGGAATGATTGCATACAAAAGTTATGTACGAGTTGATGTGTTATGTTATTTTTTTGGAAACAAAATAAAAATAATGTCTTATGTTATTTTTAATTATATTATATATACACACACGTTGTATATAATTTACCGCATTTACCTGTTGTAAGTAGATGTGCCGAAAATCTAGTTCCAGACCAGTTCCGGTTTGGAATCCCTGGTTTCGGTTCGTCATTTGGTGAATCGAATTGACCCGGGAATGACTAATGGTCGATTCAATGAACCGACGACAAGGGCGGATTTACATTAGGAACTGTCCATGCTCAATTTTTGCTGCTATTTACAATTTTTAATAGAGCTTGTGCATGTAGGGAGGGCAGGGAAGAAGACGACTGATGGAGTAGACAAGGTTTTTTTAATAATCCTATAAAACGACGTCGTTTTTTGTTTCCATTTAATTTAAAAATTGAAAGCCAAAACGACGTCGTTTTGGTCTTAATAAGTAAAAAAAAAAAACCTGATTTCTGCCCCATTACGCACGCAAACACGAAGAAAAAAAAAATCTAACCTTCACTAGTTCCCCAATGTCAAAATTGGTCGCCCAGCACTACCGATATCTCATCTTCTTCCGTCATCTTTGATTCTTCCGCTTTTTGTGAACCAGGCATACATAAAATCGAAAAGAAAATCACTTCTCAAGGAATTACCAAGGTGAGCCTATAATTGATAATTCCTTCTCTATTTGGATTTTCAACCTGTTTTTTCTTGTTTTTCGTTGTATTTATTTGAGTAGCAATCGAGATTTTTATGCTAATTGCTAGACCTGGTATTCATGTATTCATTTTAATTGGCAATTTCATTCACTGAGGTGTGAAGACATCTTTGACTTTTGCTTTTGTTTTCATTAACTGATGGCATTGCACCTTTTGCTTTCTATTGTTTTGATTTCAAAATGATGAAACTTGAAAAGCCATGTTGGACCTGGTAACAGAAATAAACAGAGATTAGAGATTAGAGTTTGTAGAATTATAATTGCCAATTAAAATGAATGAGATGGCGAGCTTCAAATTACAATTGGGTTTTCTTATTTTATAGAATTCTTATCTTGATTGAAATTGCACCTTTTGTTTTGTATTGTTTTTGTTTTTTTTTTTTATCAAAATTAAAGTGAATTATTTAAAAAATTTTAAGTATTTATTTTTTCATATTGCCCTGGCTGGTAAAAAATTCTGCATCCGCCGCTGACCAACGGTCTCAGTTCAGAAACGGCCTGAAGGCTCAAGGTCAATTCGAGAAATTATAAATAAAATATAAAAAATAAGAAAAAATAAAAAATAATTTATTTATTTTTTTAAATTAGGATTCCAGTTTTGAACCACCAGTTTCAGTTCCTGTTCCTGTTCGAAACCTGAACCAACAGTTCAATTTTATTAAATAGCATGAATCTGAACAGACTTGGGTAAAACCACGAGCCAGTCAAGGCCCACGATCAACAATTTTGACTGGACCAGTTCCAGACTGGTTTAGAGCCGGTTCGAATTGTAGCCACGTCTAGTTGTAAGGGGACAAATCATGTCTAAAAGTACTTTCACAATATTATAAATGCATCGTTATTTTCGTAGTGGCTCTTTCGGGTTTAGTAAATAGATTGATAAGTTATCCCCCAAATATAAATGTAGAGTGTCTCGATCATACGTGTCGACTTCTGTTGCTCATAATTTATGTATCGGATTCTGGTGCTTTGTATGTCAAATTTCTTATACTTCAAAGTAGTCCATGTATATTAATCTTTAAGAATCATAAAACACTTCAGTGGATGCTTAGATATAAGATGATTTGGTTTTGTTTCGATTTTTTTAGTTTGGTTTGGTTAATTTTGAAAAATGTTATATAGTTACTTGTTAGTGGAATTTTGAATTTATATTAAATTAATATTTAAAATTAATTAAAGTTAATTTGATGTATAAGTAGAAAATAGATGATGTGAAGTGATGGTTAGTTAAAATTATGTGTGTGATTGAATAATAAATCAAAGTTGATGTAATGTGTAAGAATGATTGATTGATATTATTTAATTATAATTATGATTGTGGAGTTGGGGTTAAAGTTGATTTAAAAAAATGATAGGTTAGAAGTGATTGATATTTTTTTGGATATCCTATATCCAAGCAACCTTTTACTAGCTTAAATTATAAATATATTTAAAAGTTTTTATCAATTTTTGAGTGGCTCTATGTCCGACAGCGGGTAGTGGTTCTTAGGCGTGTTTTGTTGAGATCTCTGAAGTCCATACACATGCGCACTTGCCTTCTCCCATTTTCCACATTACTGAGTTTGACAACCATCAATAGAGCATGATGTCCTGTTTGTTGTGTTTTTGTCGAGTAAGATTGTAAAGACTAACATCGGGTCGTCTCTCAAAGGAATGTTGTTTGGAATTGGATTCAAACAATGATTGATTCACAAAAAGGAAAAATAAATGTTCTAAACATTTTACTCGCAATTTTGTTGTTTGTTTAAGTTAAAGTGAACGCAATTGAGGGCATGAATGAAAAGAAGACTCAAACTTCAACGCACGAAAATCCTCAATTCGCAATAAAAAGGGAAATCAAGAGAAATGGACTATGAACCCTAAGACCATAGGTGGAAAGAAGACACTCAAAGGTTTGAAAGCATGTAATCAAGCAATCATCGCTCGCGATGAACTAATCGGGCTATCAATTAATTCTTGCTCACACAATCAACAACAAATCACATAATTCCGAGCCTTCGAGGATGATAGCCTATTCTACTCATTAAAGCTTTTACCTTTACCCAAGAAAATTTATCAAGTACAGACAAGAAAAACTTACAAAATCTTGAACCTTAAACTAAGTCTCTAAGTCTCTAGAAGCATCCACGAGAAGAATAAAGTAGCAATCTTGACGAAGAAGTAAAATACTAAAAATTGGGTCTTAGGGCCTTTAATTTTCCAAGTGAGAAAATTACAAAGAGAGGGAGAGAAAAAAACTAAAAAGAGAAATTTTGCAAATGAAGCATTCTTTTCAAAATACAAATGACAAAATGGATGTATACCCCATGCCAAAACACACACTAAAAAACACTCTAAATGAGCACACTCATGAGCTACTGATGGAATTCGCAAGGTGGATGGCATGAATGTCATCACTCGTGAGTTGCGGGCGTGTTCGCTGGGCGCGTATAAGAATATGAGGGACTCGCGAGCCGTGAGACAGCCCGCTGGTAGTAAGTATCACTGGGAGCACTGCATGCAGGCACTTTGATGTGAATGAAGGTAGAAGGCAGAATAATGCATATTGTCAAGCATATCGTGCACAGAAGAGAGAGGCTCGTGTGGATGTTGAGGCATGCAACAGCAAGCGCGAGACATGATCGGGCAATAGGCGAGCCTGGTGCGCGCGCGAGAAATCCGCGCATGCGCAAGGCAGTGCGCTCGCGCGAAGCAGCACGTCTGCTCGAGATAGCGCGTACGTGTGAGACCGCACACCCGATCGAGACAGCAAGCTCGCGGGCGAGATACACTTAGCAGTTGGCAATGTTGTGTACAAATTGTTATATTTTATCGAGTACAGGATCACTCCCGACCTCGGGTCGATTTCTCGAGGAAGGCGGTTCGGAACCTAGCTTTGGTATCGATCACACATAAAAAGAAAATAAATCCTACACACTCTAATCAGATAAGGATTGAATAATTACCAGCTAAGAAATAATATAAAAACAATAATATACCTAAAAATATAAACGAAACAAAGATGGAGAAGCTAGGGAGTCGGGGATAATTAATTCAAGTTCTAGCAAAGCCGGACAGTCAATTGTTCGGTTCGAGATTGACACTCTCGCTTAAACATCTAGCGGTTCGCTCCCAATAACTTTTCGTAACAAGGGATTGAACATAGACGAACAATCTCGAGCATACAACACAGGCCAATTATCCCAGTCCCAATAACTTTTCGTAACAAGGGACGGGTCATCGACAAGCACGTATTTCAATCTCAACCCATAGATTATTCAGCTATGAAATCATCTATCTCATGCGAGCCTAGGTCTACGACTTCTCCCCTTTCGGTTCTAAAAGCCGCTAATTCAATTAGAAGGTGTTTAATCAACTAATCATATGGAATCAACAAATCCTAACTCGACAAATCAATATTCAATCGTTACCAATTGCATGATCGAAGTGTCACCCTTCGATTATATCAAACTATCAAGCGCAAATTCATCAATCCCTAATCAATTCAACTCACATAAGCATGAACAAACTTGAGCCCGACAAATGCACGTTAAACAAGAATAATCATCCCCTATCCCTAGCTATCAGATTTAGCTACGAATATCAAATTCAACAATCATAATCATTCCTCTCAAATAACCATTATTCATGAATTAAATAAGAGAAGTGAGTACTTACAACCAATCCAAGTTCCCAAGTTGAATTTGAAATACAAGCTTAATCCTTAGATGTAGAGAAGAAGAAGAAAAATGGAAAATAAAGGTGTAAAGAAAAGGAAAAACGAAGAAGAAGAAGCAAAGATAGGAGTTCTGTCGTGGAGTTATCGAGCCTAGGGTTTTTACTCCCAAGCGGGGAGATTAATTCTGTCGAAATCCCGATGCAAATATATATAGGAGCAGGTCTTCACGGCGTGAGAAATAGTGACACGGCGCGTAGCATCCATGTGGCGCGACGCGGCAGGGGTAGCACGGCGTGGCGCGCGAAGCAGCACTCTCTGAAGGCCCGTGGAGTGCTTAACGCCGTGGAGGAAGTGTGTGGCGCGGCGTGGGGATGTTTCGCGCCGTGGAGGGGGTCAGTGCCGCGCCGCTGAAGGTTGCCGCGCCGCTGAGGGGGTTAGTGCCACGCCGCTGAGGGTTGCCGCGCCGCGGCGCGCGGGGCTGCTGGCTCGGCTGCGCGACTTTTGCGTTTTGGGCTCGTTTGGGCTCGTCCGAACTCGGAATTGAGTTCCGTTTTTTCCTACACGTCGCTAATGAACCCCTCTATTCAATGATGCTTTCTTGACCAGATTTTGCCAATAGTACAAATCCTCTAGAGTTTTCCAACCTTCAAACAGTTGGCAGCTTGCTGGACTTTACGTTTCGACCCCGTTCGGATTCGTCTGAACTCGGAATTGAGTTCCGCTTTTTCCTACTTGTAGCCAACGAACCCATCTATCTAACCATGATTTTCCATCCCTTTTTCAAGCTAAACTTATTCCTCATGGGCTTTTGACCTGCACACCAAAAACAAGAAAAACCGAAAAAACATACGGAAAACACAAGAAAAACCAAGATAGAGGAAAACACGCAATAAACTACAAAACGAGATAAAAACTAACTAAAAAAACTAATATGGGGGAAAAGAAAGGAAAATAACAAGGAAAAAACGCAACAAAAATGGGACAAACAACTCCCCCACACTTAAACCTTTGTTCGTCCCGAACAAAAGCAAAAGAAAAGAAAACAAGACACGAGCATGGATATCGGTTTCAAATAAGAAAAGTTTCAAATTCATTGACTTAGCCGAGGAGACTTCAAAAGACCAATAAAACACATCTCAATTACAACTTAAATGGTACGCATTGACAAGACAAACTCTCAAACACGGAAATATCATGTATAATGCCTCACTCAGTTTCTTACATAAATATGAAATGGGAATGCTCAAATTGGTCGGCAATCAAGTTTCAACATAGGCTTGCTTATCGTCTGCTCATACTCTAAAACAATTAAAGATCGTTAATTTGCAAATCAAGAGGGCTTCATGGGTTGTAATGTAGGTATCAAAGGAAGGACAAATAAGAAGATAAAGTGGCTCAAATAAATAGTCACACTTTCGAGCACATAAATACTCGAATACCCCACCACCTATCCGTAATCAGCACAAAGCTAATCACTTCCAACCAAAGCTCCATACACATTCACACATGCTCAACAAAGATTGCAAATAAAGTACATGACTTTCTTCTTCTTCTTTTTTTTTTTTTTTTTGAAGAATATGCTTTTTCCTAACAAGACTGAGACGTAAGGACGACATTCTCTAGGTTTAAACGTTGGAGGTCATCCAAGTTTCCTAGAGTGGTTTCCCAATACTCATTACTCGTGAAAAATTCCACAAGTAAGCGGAGTAGAATCCTTTTAGTCCGTCTTGCGAGTTTCCATTTTTTTTTCTTTTTATTTATATGTTTTGTTTTGGGTACTTAAAATGCAACTCAACAAATTCTCAACCTTCTCCAAACATATATTAGAAAGCTCCGTCATCATATCAAGTACACTGTCAAATCTCAAATAATTCAATCGAATCGGTTGACAAGAAATAAGGTTCCAGGCTCAACGGGCTACTAATGAAAATATAAGTACCAGGTCAATGAAAAAGGCTAAAACGAGCTATGTCAAAGAAATGCCTCAATCATTTTCACATATCACAACTTCAATCACTTCATTTCAAAACAGACTCAAAGCAAGTTCTGATCACCAATGATTCCGACCATATCTCACAGAAACAGAATAAGGCTCAAACCTCACAAGGCAAATAATATCCAATCAAAACGACCAATCAAGTTCATCAAAATATGCCATCATGATCAACATCACATCTCCTCAACTTCATCAACAAATATCAACAAAATTTAAAATTCACCAATATCCATACTCACAAGACACACAAAAAAAACTAAAACTAGATTGATTCACCACATAAGCATGCCAAATCTAAGTAAACTCCCCCACACTTAAAATGAGGCAATGTCCTCATTGCTTCAACACAAAACCGGGAGCCAAATACAAGAACTAGCAATTTCATGCAATAAACCAATACCAGCAGCTAACACAAGCAAACAAACTAAGAAGGAAAAGCAGAAGGAAGAAACACACTCAAAAAATGTAAAAAGAGAAAAGGTGTGCAAACCGGGAGTGACTCAAGGAGACTAAGCATCCAGTGCATGCCTTTCGCCCAAGCTCCAAGCCTCGATAGGTCCTGACAAGCAAAAACCACACAACTCCCAAAACTCCAATTATTCAAGAATAAAAACTAAAAATGCATAAACGAAATTAGCTAAGAAACGGTAAATATCACTTGGGTTGCCTCCCAAGAAGCGCTTGTTTTACGTCATTAGCTTGACGAAATCTGTACATGAATCAACCAGGATCCAGAAACAAATGGCGATCATGCCACGCCTTCGTATTCTCTAGCAGTGGAAGCATAGGAAATGTGGCAAGAAGGCGGGCCCGGTGGATCCGGGTGGCTATGTTCTGTATGAAGTGGTCTCGGGAACGAACAATCACCAAGTACTGACATAGAGCTTTTCCCACTTGAGCTCTGTCATCAACCTCAGGGACAACGAGCACATCCGTGGAACAAGTCGAGCTAAATCTGGCCCACTTGGTAGCACAATGTAATGGTTCCGAAGGTGAATGCTCCATCTCGATAGCGGGAGGAGGAACTCGAGAAATGGTGATGTGATCAAGTCCATGAATCTCCTCCTCCGAAACATCGTCGTCCCACTGGAGAGCATCGTCTTGCTCTTTGGTCTCACACATGTGCATCGGAATACATGTTTGGGCACCAACCATAAGATGGGAGTCGTCGACTTTCAACTCGATAGAGTCGAGACGTGCTGTTAGATTCTCCATTTGAGCGCTCAGTCGAGCACACCCGAGCTCAATCTTCCCTTCTCGGTTTGCTTGGGCCATCATACGATCGAGGATGAGGTCAAGTTTGGCGTTGTATCCCGAAGTGTCATCCTCAAGCTCATCGAAAGGTATAAGTGCCGGATGTGGGTCCCCAACCATGGGCTCTTTGGCTCGTGACTCGATAGAGTCGATGCGCCTTGCTAGACTTTCCAATTGCTCGCTCAAACGGGCACATCTGAGCTCAATCTCCCCTTCTCGGTTTGCTTGGGCCATTACTCGAGCCATGATTAGATCGAGTTTTTCGTTGAATGCGGCCTCTTCTTCTCGAGCTGATTGAGATGTTATGAAATCGAGAATCCGGTCGAGCTTCTCATTATGCTCGTGGGAGTCATAAGTTTGCTCGACTGTGTAGGGATCCCAGCACTGCTCGGAAGAGTACGGAGATGACTGGTAGTAGCACCCGATGTGATAGCTCGGCTCGTGACCCCAAGACTGGGTATGCGGTGAGGGAAACACACGGTTGAAATTCATCATACCTGCACACCAAAACAGAACAACCACACGTAGCCACGAAGAGGAAGAAAAGAAAAGACAAAAATAGAAACAAAGAGAAAAACAAAGACACACAAAAGAAAGAACAAAATACGAAAAACACAAAATAAAGAGAAACACAGAAAATAAATCAATACCAAAACCAAATATCCTATTTGCCTTCCCCGGCAACGGCGCCAAATTTGTTGTGTACAAATTGTTATATTTTACCGAGTACAGGATGACTCCCGACCTCGGGTCGATCTCTCGAGGAAGGCGGTTCGGAACCTAGCTTTGGTATCGATCACACATAAAAAGAAAATAAATCCTACACACTCTAATCAGATAAGGATTGAATAATTACCAGCTAAGAAATAATATAAAAACAATAATATACCTAAAAATATAAACGAAACAAAGATGGAGAAGCTAGGGAGTCGGGGATAATTAATTCAAGTTCTAGCAAAGCCGGGCAGTCAATTGTTCGGTTCGAGATTGACACTCTCGCTTAAACATCTAGCGGTTCGCTCCCAATAACTTTTCGTAACAAGGGATTGAACATAGACGAACAAGCTCGAGCATACAACACAGGCCAATTATCCCAGTCCCAATAACTTTTCGTAACAAGGGACGGGTCATCGACAAGCACGTATTTCAATCTCAACCCGTAGATTATTCAGCTATGAAATCATCTATCTCATGCGAGCCTAGGTCTACGACTTCTCCCCTTTCGGTTCTAAAAGCCGCTAATTCAATTAGAAGGTGTTTAATCAACTAATCATATGGAATCAACAAATCCTAACTCGACAAATCAATATTCAATCGTTACCAATTGCATGATCGAAGTGTCCCCCTTCGATTATATCAAACTATCAAGCGCAAATTCATCAATCCCTAATCAATTCAACTCACATAAGCATGAACAAACTTAAGCCCGACAAATACACGTTAAACAAGAATAATCATCCCCTATCCCTAGCTATCAGATTTAGCTACGAATATCAAATTCAACAATCATAATCATTCCTCTCAAATAACCATTATTCATGAATCAAATAAGAGAAGTGAGTACTTACAACCAATCCAAGTTCCCAAGTTGAATTCGAAATACAAGCTTAATCCTTAGATGTAGAGAAGAAGAAGAAAGATGGAAAATAAAGGTGTAAAGAAAAGGAAAAACGAAGAAGAAGAAGCAGAGAAAGGAGTTCTGTCGTGGAGTTATCGAGCCTAGGGTTTTTACTCCCAAGCGGGGAGATTAATTCTGTCGAAATCCCGATGCAAATATATATAGGAGCAGGTCTTCACGGCGTGAGAAATAGTGACACGGCGCGGAGCATCCATGTGGCGCGGCGCGGCAGGGGTAGCACGGCGTGGCGCGCGAAGCAGCACTTTCTGAAGGCCCGTGGAGTGCTTAACGCCGTGGAGGAAGTGTGTGGCGTGGCTGGGGCTGTTTCACGCTGTGGAGGGGGTCAGTGCCGCGCCGCTGAAGGTTGCCGCGCCGCTGAGGGGGTCAGTGCCACGCCTCTGAGGGGGTCAGTGCCACGCCGCTGAGGGTTGCCGTGCCGCGGCGCGCGGGGCTGCTGGCTCGGCTGCGCGACTTTTGCGTTTTGGGCTCGTTTGGGCTCGTCCGAACTCGGAATTGAGTTCCGTTTTTTCCTGCACGTCGCTAATGAACCCCTCTATTCAATGATGCTTTCTTGACCAGATTTTGCCAATAGTACAAATCCTCTAGAGTTTTCCAACCTTCAAACAGTTGGCAGCTTGCTGGACTTTACGTTTCGGCCCCGTTCGGATTCTTCTGAACTCGGAATTGAGTTCCGCTTTTTCCTACTTGTAGCCAACGAACCCATCTATCTAACCATGATTTCCCAGCCCGTTTTCAAGCTAAACTTATTCCTCATGGGCTTTTGACCTGCACACCAAAAACAAGAAAAACTGGAAAAACATACGGAAAACACAAGAAAAACCAAGATAGAGGAAAACACGCAATAAACTACAAAACGAGATAAAAACTAACTAAAAAAACTAATATTGGGGAAAAGAAAGGAAAATAACAAGGAAAAAACGCAACAAAACACGAGAGTGTCGCGCAAGACACAGATGGGCACGGGCGGACAACTGTGCGAGGTGTCTTTGAAAGCAAGTAGTTGGGATTCTTCTAGAAGATCTTGGCTGATTTTGGGAGACTTATTAAATTATGTTTCCTAGTTATTATTCCTAGTTTATTTAGATGTTTTAGGTTAATTAGCATGTGCCAAATTATTTACTTTCCTTAGGATTAGTTATTATTCCTAGTTTGTTTAGATACTTTGGGTTAATTAGCATGTGCCAAATTATTTACATTCCTTAGGACTAGTTATTATTCCTAGTTATTTAGATGTTTTGGGTTAATTAGCATGTGCCAAATAACAAGAAATCACTACTAATTTCATTTAGTTATCGGTTCAGTCAGACTGAACCTCACTATGATGAGCCAAAGTAGTAACTACTACGTACATGTGCCTGTTTATATCTTACGGGTTAAGAGTACTCAATAATTAGCCGATGTCTAGTTCATTTACGCCGTTCAATATAAAATGGATTGCTCCTCTCCGTGATCTGTTCAATATAAAATATAAAATTTGTATTAGTGCAACTAATCAGCCAAGACAGATTGTACCGTTCACACTACAACCGTTCTGATGGCTTTGTACAATTTTCATCTAAGTTGTGAACCATTTACTTATGTTTTGCAAGTCACTAATAAATGGTCTTTTGTCCATCCGTGATGAATCATTTATCTAAACGCAAAACAATAGAACACGCAAAACTTGGTTTAATCAAACATGAATTCTAATTCAACATAAACAGTGTAAAAAAACATATAAAGCCAAAACTTTCAATATATATACTAACATTCATTTGATCCACCCTATATATAGATTATGAGTCTATGATTAGTATTACAAAATAAGATTTTTTTTTCACGCTTATTTAAAAACCAATTTAAGGGCATGCTTTGTGCATTGATTTGAATACTTTACCACATTTTAATTTATTGAATAATTAAAGCATAATTATTTAATTATTTTAATGCAAGTTAAGAAAATTTGATTTTATATAACCCAAGTCAGAAGATTTGGCTCCATTAAGGCAAAAACTAAATTATTTCCCTCCATCTTAAGTTTTTAGCGATCACTATTTTTAATTAACACAAACTAAGTATAAATTACATTAATATTCACTTCTAAAATCCACCATATACCTCCACGCATACACTTTGTGCCCTTCTCTTCAGTCAGTTCTTCAATCAAGGATCAATAATTAACTCAATCTCTTATGCAATTTCACGAGAAGCATTTCACTCATTTGAATAGAAATCTCTATCTCGGATGAACAACGTGGCTTTTGCGCTTGCACTGTCTTAGAGGAGCAACATAAATTTTGTTAGAGCAAGGTACAAAAATTTAATCGGGTGTTATCTGTACTATTGTATTATTTTTAGTGTTTGAATTTTTTTTTTCATATTATCTAGGGTGCTCGAATAATTTGCATCTACTTCAAGTTATGTACATTTAATCAGTCGGAGTAGTAATATTTTTATTGTTTTAGGTTTTACTACTTTGAATATCATCATAAGGACTAATGTTAAATCTTTTTAAGGGATTATTAGATGGAAAAATATTCCGTCTAACACAAGGCATTTAAAATATGGGGGATTTTATATAGAAGCAACTGAATTTTGGGGGCAGAGGATGGAGTTGGGAGATTAATGCAATCATGAAAATAGAATTTAAATTTAATTTATTGTCCTCTCTTCATTCGTACAAAAATAATCAATCAATTTTCACATGTTTTTTAGTTTTCATCTTAACTATTCATGAATTTTTTTATCATATATGCTTTTTAGGGAGATGAAAATGTTTGAGTATGAGAGTATAAGAACGATAATAGTATAGGGGAATAAACGGAAGATGGAGGAACTCGGACTTAGATCCTTGGCTTATGAGAAAATGTATTTGAAGAAATCAGTTAATTAAGCAAGTAAAGATCAACAAAACATTAAGCCATAGCCAAGTCTCTCAAAATGATGATGAACCCACACTTGGAAAATGTTGCCATTTGGAAAAGTTATCCAAACAAGATAACGCTCAAAGGCTTTAGACAATACTAGGAGGTTGTATTCAATTGAGATTCTTAAGGACTTTTTAAAACTTTTTAAATTTGGTGACTTTTTGTGGACTTTGTAAAACTTTTATGATTTTGGTAGACTTTTTGAGACTTTAGAGAATTCTCATTAGTGACTTTTTAAGACTTTCATAATGGACTTTCTAAAACGTATTGAGACTTTTATATACTTGTAGTTATAATATTATGTTTGAATGAAATATTAATAAACATAAAATAATAACTAATATAAAGAAGAATAAATGAAAAAAGAATGTTTTATATATTAGTCCTCTAAAAATTTATGAATCAACTCATTGTTATGAAAAATGAGTTATTCACTAACAAATTGTTTAAGATTTTAGATTTATTAAATGAACAAATCAATCCAAAATTCACCTAGTCGAACTATGGAAGATACAAACATCATCGAAAAACAGTAATTGTATTTCATAAAGTTATCAATAATATTCAAAATAATTGACTATCAACAAATAAACTATTAGAAAATAAAATAATTTTATTAATATTTAAAAATAAACATATACAAATAAAAAGAGAGAATAAATAAGTTATTTGCAAGTGCAAACTATGGAAATATTTAACCTTTGAAAAATTAAATTCACAAGATAATAAAATGAAAAAATAAATGTATACATACATAAAATAACCATAATAAAAAAAATATAAAATAAAGATCACGTTAAATATACGTAATGAAAAAAAAATTATACAAGGTATCAAAATAAATGAGTAAAATAATAGAGCATGAAAGTGATATGAGATACAAAGTCGTGTTAGAAAGAAAAAAGAAAGGGTGCGTGAAAAGAGTCACATAAGTCCAGCAAAATCTCAGCAATATTGATGAGATTTCTGTTGAGACTTTCTCTTTGTAATTTTGTTAGAAAAGTCTTTAAAAATCTCACAATTTAAAAAGTCTTATAAAGTCTTCTTATTTTGAATACAAGGTGACTTATAAAGGCTCTCAGAAAGGTTTAATTGAATACCTTGAGACTTTTAAAGACTTTTTATCTTTAAAAGTCTCAATTGAATACATGTAAATTTTTCATAAGTCTCTAAAAGTTCTGATTGAATACAACAAAATTCTAAAAGTCTCTAAAAGTTGAAATTGAATACACCCCCCTAAATTTGAGATCTTGCTCAGAAAAGAGTTTCAAAATATCCGTATACTGGCATGTTTGTAAAAAAAAAATAAATATCCTTTAAAAAAAATCTTTTAATACTTAAAATTTAACTCCGTTAAAATACTTTTAATGCAGTTGTATAAATTGTCCTTAATATTATGGTATTTTGATATGCATCACCATGACTATAAATATATTTTTCTTTTTCCTTTTTATTATTTTTTTTTATCACTATCATCCTTTCATTTATTTTGTGTTATATATATTGCACTTGCATAACTATACATAAATATTTTTTTATTTATGTTACATCATTATTTTATGTAAATAAAAATGGCTATGTCCATTTGATTGAAATATCTTTATAACTGCTAATTACCTATATAACTTAAACATTTCAGCTATGATATTATGGGAAGATTAAAAAAAAAATATGTGAAAATTTTAATAATATGAAAGATTATATTTCAATTATGAAAAAAAACAAATTAATGGGATCAATATTTAAACATTTTGATAGTGATGAGATTGATTTTGATGTTCAATTTGTCATGTCATCCACCACGTAGGAGTTAAATGGACAGACTGTATTATTAATAAGACACGTCTGTATGATGTGTCTTTTTAGGGGAAAATTTTAAGTTCCGATAATAATTTCCTACTTTTGATTGGTTTTTAAGAAATACGGGACTAGTTTGAGCAACCTAATTTCAATAGGAGTAATAGTGAAACACTTCAATAGTTATGAGACTGATTTTCGTAGTTTTTTCTTATTTTAGCTCAATTATTTTAAATATACAAATGAGTCCTGGACTTTTACAAATTGAATTGTGCAATGTCAGACAAAATTATGATTCAAATAAAGGCACTTTTTAACAAATCCATTAAAAAGGAACATGAATCATCTATATAAAATACTAATTACAAATTCACGAATTTATGTTATTAAAGGTGAGTAATATCCCTATTAACATGAGTATGATAATCGGAAATTTTATTTTACTAATAAAAACATTCATATTTTAATAATCGTTTTTATTTTCATCGGCTTAAAAAAGAAACGTCATTGTTACTATTAAACTTAACAATCTTTCTCAATCTTTTAAATATACAAATGAGTCATGTTTGGCTTTTACAAATTGAATGGAGTAATGTTAATTAGAATACATTATGATTCCAAATAACAGATCGTGATCATGCAGTCTCGGATGAAAATATTATTACTTGGCTAATCTCGGATGATGAGCCGTATTACATCGAACTTTTCTCATATTAAAGTTAAAGTAGATCCTCGAAAAAGAAAAAAAAAAAAAAAATACAAAGCTAAAGTAGATCCACATGAATCAGATAATCCATATTAGTCCGCTAAATTATTTTGACATATTATTGTAAAATGTTTGTCGGCCGAAAAATACGTCGGATTTGATAACGGCGCACAAAAACCTACTCCAGAATCTTTACGCAAAGATTTGATCCTAATTGATTCAGGAAAACACGAGCGTCGGTGTATTAGCAAAATCTTACTTGATGACCACTCAAAACAAAATATTATATATATATATATATATATATATATACATGGTAAGTTGGTAACATCGACGCACATAGTTGAGCACGCAAAATTACAATGAATTGGAATCGAGGAAAAACCCTTGGGAAAGGCAGCTTTGGCACCGTCTCCATTGCCAAAACCCGGCACACTCCCGGCGGCCCTCATACCAATCTACCGCCACTCATCGCCGTCAAATCCGCTCCTTTTCTAGAGTCCGATTCCCTTTGGAAAGAGAAGAAGTTGCTTCAAGAGTTGGAAGGCTGCCCCTTCATCGTGCGCTGCCTGGGGAAAGACGTGACCACCGAAAAGGGACAAACGCTCTACAACTTACTGCTCGAATACGCCTCCGGAGGATCTCTGGCCGATTGCATCCACAGCGGCCTTCCTGAGAAAATCGTGAGCCACTGCACCAGATCCATACTATCGGCCCTCGTCCACATCCACAGCCTCGGCTACGTCCACTCGGACGTCAAGCCGCAAAACGTGTTGGTTTTCGGTAGCAATTACGAGGCCGTGAAGCTGGCCGACTTCGGGTGCTGCAAGAGATGGAAATTACAAGAAGAAGAAGAAGAGAAGTGCGGCTTTCGGGGAACTCTTGCGTACGCTGCACCCGAGTCAGTACACAGGCACAAGTACTTGCCGGAGTCGGATATTTGGGCATTGGGATGTACTGTTGTTCACATGTTGACGGGTAGACAACCGTGGTTGCCCGAAAAGGAAAAGGATGTTATGTTCGAGATTGATTGTAGGGATGAGATTCTCGAGATTTCGCACAACATTAAGGTTTCGAGAGTGGCCAAGGATTTTCTCAACAAGTGTTTGATTAAGGACCCGATGGTCAGATGGAAGGCCGATATGCTTCTAAATCACCCTTTTCTTCACAAAGTTGACGATCATTCCCCAAAAGGCCGCCACAGATTGTCTCACCGGATTTACTCATTGGTGCCGCATTGTTTTCAAGTTGAGGCCTGTGGATGAACGTTTTTAGATAGATCATGGTGGAATATATGTATTGTTCGTGTTACACCCTATACATATCTTCATATGTAAATTAGCGTATTATATGAGACGGGGAAATTTTTTATATTCTTCATAGTGATAATGGTGCTTTATAGTATTTCAACAAAACAAAAAATAAAATCTAGCCACTTTTCTAAGAAAAATGAAATATAGCCATCTGGGCATGTGAGAAGACATGATTGCCCTTAGACACCATTTTATCAACTTTTTCCCATTTTCATTTTTTTCACCATTTTCCCCCTTCTTTTTCACTTCATTTCCCGGCCCTCAATTTTCACTTCATTTCCCCGCTGTCATTCACGGCGAATCTCTCATTCTCGCCAGGTACGGTTCACGGTACTCTCTCTCTCTCTCTCTCTCTCTCTGTGTACTGGTTAGGCCTGATTAGTTTTCTTCAATCTCTCATTCTCGCCAAGTAGGGTTCGAAGCTTTCTTCTCCGATTTCATCTCATTTTGAAGCTTTTCATCTCCGGAGATTTCAAGGTTCGAAGCTTTTCATCTCTGGCGATTTGAAGGTTCGAAGCTTTCTTCGTTTTCGAAGCTCCGGCGATTTGAAGGTTCGAAGTTTTCATCTCTCTCTCATTTTTTTTTCACCTTTTTTCTCCAGCGACTGAAGGTTCTTTTTTGTAATTTTTTGTGTGTTATTTAGGCGATTTTTGGGGTTGTGCATTTTTAGGGTATTATTTTCAATTTGTATTATTTGTGTGTCTATGTGTTGTTCTTGAAGTTTTGTTCCTTTTTTTTTTTATTTTTTTCCTTTCTTGAATTATGTGTTGTTGGATCTGAATGGTAAAAAAATATGAGTTTTTGTGGTTGTGTTTTGAATGGGCAAAGAGTTTTAAAGTTAATTATCATGAAAAGACCACATTATATGACAAATATTATCATTGGATTGAAGTTGTATTATCGTACAACTTGTAGCTACCCTTACCCTATACCCCTATGGACTTTATTGGCTAGATTAATAATATGTTTTTCATTGAACTTTCTTGTTTTGTCCCTGTGCATCATACATTTCTAGTCTTCATTAGCTTTTTTGAGTGTATTGTGTGGTGAAGTGCAGTAAATTTTATTAAATAGCAAATCGTAGGTTACAAATCTTAAAATAGCTATACAAATCTCTGCCATTCCCATTTGTCTGTCATTTTCATTTGTTCTTTCAAGTTTTAGTTTATTGCTATTCACTGGTTGAATCATCCTGTAGCAAGTGTTGAGGCTAAGGAAATGAAAAACTGGGATGATTTTGAGGCTTGATCTATACTCGTTTGCATTGTGTTGCTGTGATATATTCATACCTATAAATTGCTATTTTATATGCTTTTTAGTGTTTAAATTCAGAGGTTATTGCTCAGCTATCTTGGCCTTGAATTATTTGAAAAAATTGAGAAAATTAGTTATAGAATGAGAAAGAGGGAAATGAAGAACATGTTATGTTGTGTTTTGAACCCTAAATTGCTTGAGTTGTGTTGTTGTTGTACCTGTTATGTGTTTCCATTGCTGAATCTATGTGTTTATTTGAGTTTAAAATTCAGTACTTAGGGCCTTGTTAGTTGGTCTTGAATTCATGAGAAAATGCGAAAGAAAAGGGAGCCTTAAGCTTTGTCCTTAGGTGTTTAAATCCTAAGTGATTGGGGTCTTTTGAACCTAGTATAATGAGTTTTTATGTCCCTGAAAGTTGGCTGGTTCGAGCCAAAAAAANAAAAAAAAAAAAAAATGATTAGAGAGTTTCTTGTTTTTAGAATGGATGTAAATGAGACTTTTTGAAGTGTAGTGTGAATTCTTAAATGTACCCTTTTTAGGATATTTTTCTTCAAATTGGCGGGACCGAATAGGATGCTGAAGAACACGTCGGGGATGGTGCCGACACAAGTTTCATACAATCGGATTGGATGGAAACAATTTTCAATTAATTGACATCAATTCATGTCGGTTAGATAAAATTGATGCTCGTTTGGATTCATTGGCCACTACTCGATCCATGGGACCCGACGTTCCCTCTTCATCCACTCATCCATAGTGAAAGTTCTTCTGTTTCTTCTTCATTGTTTTGGACTGTAAAATACTATGACAATTTATCTTTTGGATTCATCTTTTGGACTGTTAGTTTTTGTTTCTTTTGATTGTTTTGATGGTTATGAAACATGTGAAACATCATCCAGGAGTGACAAATTTACTGTTAGTGTTTGTTTCTTTTCATTCATGTTTGAAGTTCAAATAACCATATCTCAGCCGGTTGACATGTCAACTCCGATTGAGAAAAATTTTCTGAAGAGTCAACTGCGGTTGGCCGAATGGGTACATCAACCGTGGCTCGGCTCGAAGTTCAACCGCGGATCAAATTTTTCATTCATGTTTGAAGTTCAAATTACCATCTCACAGCCGGTTGACATGTCAACTGCGGTTGGCCGAAAGGGTACATCAACCGCGGCTCAAAAGTCAACCGCTGCTCACATTGTTATTTTGGTTTTTTTTTTTTTTATAATTTCCAAAATGGATGTTCGGTTTAATGCCGGGACAAAAATATGACAAACAACACAAATAAATTTATCCATACAAGTCATTCATACAAATAACATTCATTTACGATCAATAAAAAACAACAAATAAATAAAAAAAATCAAAACAACTAGGAAATGTTTTGAGACACTTGTTCCTACGATGGCAGACACATTTCGCAGATCTGCTTCACAAGAGATACGTCATTTCTCCACCTCTCCGTTATCAGCGGCCACTAAAAAGTGAAATCGGTAGTCGTACATATTTCTATCTCCACGAACAATGTCATGAACTCTATTTATGAAAGCTTCATATGATGAGGTCCTAAGACAGAAAAAATTCATCTCTGTCTCACCATTTTTATAGACATTCTCATCCCAAAAGCCACTGTGAGCAATTCGCACTTTACCAACATCCATCTTAAAAAAATAAATAAATAAAAAACATAATCTTAGTACAAATACTTTCTTCAACTTTTTTTTTACCTTCAAATGTGTTTGGACAAACATATATGAATACAAGACACAGTTTCTTGAAACAAGAAGAAATTTATTCTACAATAAACAATTTTTTCTTGTTAATTGAGCAAGAAACATGTTTCTTCTTGTTCAAGAAATGAGTTTCTTGAGCAGAAATAGGTTTCTGCTCAAGAAACCTGTTTCTTGCGAAACAGGTTTCTTGAGCAAGAAACCTGTTGCTAACTCAAGAATCCCGTTTCTTGAGCAAGAAAGCAAGAAACTTGTTTCTTGAGCAAGAAACCTATTTCTTGAGCATCAAACAGGTTCAAACAGGTTTCTTGCTTAAGAAACTGCGTGTTGAACAAGAAGAAATTGTTTCTTGTCTTTTCTTGTTCAAGAAACTATTTTTTGTTCAATAAATTGTTTATTCTTCAACAAACGATTACTTTAACTCCTAAAACTCCAAAAAACGGCTCAAAAATCTGTACAACAAAAGTAATGAACTCCAAAACACAACCCCTCTTTTTCAAGCACAAAAACACGAATTTTTAAACTCTAACAAAATATTACTTCAACAAAATAAAATGGTGCAAGACAAATCAATAAAGTTGGGAACAAAAACATAAATGTTTTAAAGAAATTTTTTATTTAACATAATAAAAAAAACAAAATTAAGTTTAGGTCAATGTACCTTTTTTCTTCTCAAAAAGGGATTCACTTGGTGGTGATGGAGATGATTTTTGGTCGAGATGATTCACTTAAGTGAAATTCGGGAAGATGAGTAATTTTTTTTTTTTTTTGAA
>BKCP01006072.1:2297975-2318705 GCA_008636005.1 Striga asiatica
TTTTTTTTTTTTTTTAATTTTTGGTAGGTAAACATTAATAAGGGTATAATAGTACTTTTAACCCTTAAAATGGCTAGATTTCATTGTTTTAGAAAACATGGCCATATTTCATTTTTGTCTTAAAAAAGTGCTAAAACCCGGCGGCTCTGTTCTTCATATTTACATTAATTACGTGGTTACCTTGTCTACTAAATCACGATCTATGTTAAGGGGTCGTTTAATTTGTGGGATAGGACAAGATAAGGAAAATAATCCCGGCAATCCTACGTTTACTTAACGGGAGTGGAATGGGAATATACTGAGCTGGCGCCCATGTGGCGCGCCCTTATCGGCCATTCTCGGACAAAAAAAATCCCGCCTCCCCCTGGGACAAAATAATCCCATCTTCAATATGACTTTCTTGCCCTCAATTATTGATGCAAACAGACCAAATTAAATACTCCTTATTTTCTATGAAATTACATGGTTATTACCAATAAAAAGAAAAATCGGCCATTTTGCCCTACCTGCAGAGACGAGTGACACGACGCCATTGTTGCTAGGTGGTAGAAGCTGCTGGTTCCTAACTGTGAGCTCCTCTCTTTCTCAGGCTTTGCTTTTCAAATTCGATTTATTTTCATCTGTCGCAAGTTTCGTTGAACAACTTTTTGAAGTCGAGCATTTTGCCCTAGGTTCTGCAGAAACGAAGACGACATTTTTTTTAAGGTGTAAGCTTCAGTATCTCCGTCGGGCCTAAAGGTGAGCTCCACAATCGCTATATTACCTTTTCAATTTCGATTTATTCCCATTTGTTGGAATATTGTGGCTTTGTAATTCGATTTAGGTTTTTTTTTTTTTTTTTTTTTTNTTTGAAATGTTTGTTTCTCTGGTGATGAATACACCTCCATCTTCAGTCGGCAATAACTCTGAGCTTCTCTCCGTGACCGGTACAGGTAAACCCCTTGACCTTCTGTGAATGGGTGATTTAATTTGGACCATTATTATGACTTTTTTGCGTTTATATACAAACTTTGAGTTTATGGTTTTTGGACAGGAAGATGTACGACTAGGTCCTGATTTTCAGGTTCAGTGGTGCTATGTCCTCTCATACCGGTTTGATTTTTATTGTTTTAGTCATTTATGTCTTTCTCTGTTTTTCATCTTCACAGATAGAGGTCTCAGCAGTTAAGTTGCTGCCTTAGGTTTGGTTGGATAGTTTCTTTGTTTTATGTGTTATGTGTTATTTCAACCTGTTATATGAGTTCAGTTGTCATTTACTTGACTTTGCTTGAATTTGTTTGAATATGATCAGGTTGTGTGTTTGATTTGTTTGAATCTGTTTTATGAACTTGTCATATGAGTTAAGTTGCTGGATTTGCTTGAATTTGTTAGTCTGTGTTATGTACTTCATTTGTTTAACTTGTGTTTGTTACTCATATGAGCACCAACATCATGAGAAGGTAGTTGAATTCACTAAGATCATTTAAATATGCCTCTGAAATGGAACCAGGATGTATTTTACATGCTAATGTATTGTGTGCAAATGTGCTTAATGTGCTTAATTTTCACAGTTATTGGGTCTCAGTTTCAGTTTCAAAGCATGCTTTAAGTTGTAAGTTTTAATAGCCATGTGTAGCATGTTTTATGGGATGGTTTAGCTTAAGTTGCAGAGCCTCTTTCTTGGTGTTTTTCTATGTTGAAAATGTGTTCAGTTTTAGCCATAAAGGTCAAAGTTGCATGCCTGTACATTAATAAGTGTGTTATTTGTTAGGCTGTGGGTTTGATTTGTTTGAATCTGTTATATGCACTTGTCAGTTGTCATTTGAACTTGTCATATGAGTTAAGTTGCTGATTTGCTTGAATTTGTTAGGCTGTGTTATGTACTTCATTTGTTTAACTTGTGTTTGTTACTCATATGAGCACCAACATCATGAGGAGGTAGTTGAATTCAAACATCATTTAAATATGCCTCTGAAATGGAACCCGGATGTATTTTGCATGCTAATGTATTGGGTGCAAATGTGCTTAATGTGCTTAATTTTCACAGTTATTGGGTCTCAGTTTCAATTTCAAAGCATGCTTTAACTTGTAAGTTTTAAATAGAGTTGAAGAGCCATGTGTAGCATGTTTTAGGGGATGGGTTAGCTTAAGTTGCAGAGCCTTTTTTCTTGGTGTTTTTCTATGTTGAAAATGTGTCCAGTTTCAGCCGATGAAGGTTGCATAAGTTTTTAAAGAGAACCTTGTGTTGTTTTTGGCCTTATTCTTTTGTGCTTATTTGCCTTGTTTGTTTATGATTTTGCGGCTGCTATTATATGTCATTTGTGTGCTGAAAAGATGTGTTTGAGGTATTAAAAGTCAGTCATAAGTCTTATGTGCATGCTTGGTAAGAGTTATTAAGAATTTTGAAAAGAAGAGCATGAGTAGTACCAAGCTTGGCCTGGTTTTGGTATGAGGTATGTGAGCTGTTCTAAGCCATGTTTTGTGTTGTTTCCATGCTGCATTTATGCTCCATTTTAAAGGTCAATAAAACTTTTTGAAAGCGTCGAGAGTTTATAAAATTTCATATACCAAGAGAAGCTTTTTTTTTTTTGGTTTATTATGCCTTGTTTTGTTTTGTGTTAAACTTATTGCTATGTTTTTGTCCTGAATTGTGTGGTTTGCTGTTGAGAAAGTGCTGAGAAGTTAGATTTTTAGAGCCTAAATTAGTTAATGCTGGGAATTGTGTGGCACTTGAACATTGAATCTCTTGAATTTGTCATATGACTTTAGTTGTCCAAAACTGAGTTGTCTAAAATTCATGTGGGTACAAGATACATGTCAGTGTATCCTTGCACATAACATAATAAACCAAACTTTACTGTGGGGTATTAATTTGTAGTATGTGAATATAATTCAACACTTTCTTTCTCCATAATGTCTACTACTTACACAGAGTTGACACACATTGAAAAAATATGAACCAAGTTTAACAAAAATAAATGTATTTTCCATGCTCATGTTCACACCATTTGAGATGTTTAGTATTTTCATAATGTTCGTAGAGACCAACATTAAGATCATTGAATGGGTGAGTCCGTATGTTTTTCAATCTTTGTAGATGGATAACGTGCGAGACAAATTACTAATTCTCACTCTTTTGGAAGAGATTGTTCTTGGTGCTCATTTTTTTTCATAGTAGCTAATTACTACTACCACAAATTCATACTCCCTCGCAGCCGTCGACGTTCGTTGACTAGCGGACGAACATACTGATTGAGGGATAGAGTGCCCCTTCAAGTGAGTCACATGCAAAGGCTAGTCGATGTTAGCGATACCACTTGCCTTGAGAACCTCCGTATGGACATAAACTATTTTGGTCGCCTTTGTTTCCTCCTTGAAAATATAGGGGGTCTTGTTCAATCTAGAAACGTTGCACCGAGTGAACAAGTTGCTATGTTTCTTTCATTCCTCGCACATCACAAGAATAACTTCACCTTGAAGTTTGATTTTATGAGATCAGGTAGAACTATAAACAAGTACTTTAACTGTGTACTCGATGCGGTAATCCGCCTTTACACTGTTCTAGCCGCCAACCCTAAGCCAGTTGAGGATGATTGTTCAGATGAACGGTGGAAATGGTTCAAGGTAGCCTACAACACAAGACCCTTAACAACGCTTAGTCAATTTTTTCTTCTCTACTTCTTCCGAACTAATACTATATTTTTTTTTGGTTAGGGGTGTTTAGGAGCACTAGATGGTACATACATTAACGTTCGAGTCCCGTCGAAAGATAGGGGAAGATATAGGAATCGAAGGGTCAAGTATCAGTTAATGTACTTGGGGTGTGCGATAGAAATATGAACTTCGTCTACATGCTTTGTGGCTGGGAGGGGTCTGCTACAGATAATCGAGTACTAAGAGATACAATCACTAGGGCAAATTCTCTCCGAGTCCCAAACGGTATTTCCCCTATTTATAGTATAAAATGTGTAAACAGCACCCACCCGTAAAACACTAAATCAAACATAACACAATCGTTTATAACGCAGGAAACTATTATTTGGTGGATGATGGTTACACTAATGGTCCTGGCTTTCTAGCGCCATATAGGGGTGTGAGATATCACTTAGACGAATGGGGTACAGGGTCCCGCGCTCCACAAAACTTTAGAGAACTCTACAACCTTCGGCACGCCAAAGCTAGAAACGCGATTGAACGTGCTTTTGGCATTCTAAAAATGCGATGGGCAATTCTTAGGAGTAACTCTTTTTACCCCATTCGGACCCAAAATCGCATTATCATGGCGTGCGCGCTTATTCACAATTTTATATGTAAAAAAATGCCCGAAGTAGAGAATGAGATTCCAGAATTCCCGGTACCTTCCAACCCAACGTTTGACGACGGCTACATAGATCAAGTTGAATGCAACCACGAATGGACCCAGAAGCGCGATCTCTTAGCCCAACAAATGTTCACAGAATGGCAGGGCAATGTTCCCGAATGGATAAACAAACATATTTTTTCTCTACACAATGTGTACTTTCATAAGAATCTTCTCAAACTAAGTAATGGTGAAAAATGTTCTTATATTATATTTTATTTTTTATTATACAATATCAAGGTTGTTGAATATGTTGTTATGTTGATTATCGGCATTAAATATTGTTGTGTTTGTGTAATATATCATTTTGTTTGACGACATTTTTTATATAGCTTTATTTGAAAATTCTTTATTACCCAAAATATAAATAAAAAAAGTTGCTACAACATTATTGTCGCTACAGGAAATATGTCATGGAACCATTATTTACAGCGGATACCAGGAAAGAGGGCGGCTCCACCTCAAAACACCGTGTTTGGACATCGGCCGAAGAGGATGCCCTGGTTAATTCTCTTAAGGAGATTGTTGTCGAGGGTTGTAAAATGGAAAATGGCTTCAGAACGGGATACGCATTTCAGTTGGAAAAAAAGATGAAGACATTTCTTCCAGGATGTGAAATTCGTGCTGACCCGCACATAACTTCTAAAATGCATGTCTGGAAGAAAACTTATGCGAGCCTGGCCAATATAAAATAAAATAACTCGGGTTTGGGTTGGAATGATATTTCAAAAAGCTTCTCATGTGATGATGAGAAGTGGGCTTCTTGGCTGAAGGTTTGCTTTTAGTTAAAAAACCAACTCTTGAGTCGTCTATATGTTTCACATAATTTACATTTCCTCATTATATTTTTTGCTCCCCAACACATGACCAATAGGTTGATCCTCATGCGAAAGGACTGAGGAACAAGTCTTTCCCCCACTTTGATGATTGGGAGGTAATCATCAGGAAAGACAGAGCCTCTGGTAATGATGCCCAGGCTTTCGCAGACGCAGCTCAGGATGTGCAGCAGGACCCGCCGTACCAAGAAGAAGATGAGATCCCATCGTAGACCATGCATCCCACACCATGTGATGGTGGCCCGGGCAATTATGTCGGCCAGTTGTCGGGTACGACACCTGAAAGTAGCTCTAGGAGAGGGGGAAGGATGAGAGGCACAAAAAGGAGGTCCACTAACTTGATGGACAACCGTTTCATCGATATAATGGAATTGTTTTCGCATAACACGGATGGCCGGTTGTCTGAAATCGCTACTAGAATGGCCAACGAGCAAGCGGCACAGGCTCAGGCGACACAGGCTTAGATGACAGAAGTAATGGATGCGCTTCGTACTTTCCACTTTCTATCAAGTGAGGAGCGAATGGTTATATGCCAGCGTTTGTGCAACAATGCAAGGGAGCTTGCTATGTTCATGGGCATGGGGAAAGACGATAGGGCGCTCATGGCGAGGGTCATGCGCGATGGTCGGGGGTAGTATTGGTAAATGAAAATTGTTGTGTTTCGTTCTGTTGTGTGAAATGTATGAACTTTTATTGTGTGGTTTTGTGGTTTTTGGAAGAACAAAAGTATGTATTGTGTTTATTAAAATGATGAACATGTTTTGAATCGTACGTTGTATGAACTTGATTGTGCACAATACTATGTATTGTTTGTTGCGTGAAAATACTATTTTTTTTGTTTGTTGGGATGCTGAAAATACTAATTTGTTTGTAATGGTGCACTTCTTTTGCATTGCACGGTCAACATTGAATATTGGTCACCCTTGTTGGTCATATTGGTTATTCTTGTTGGTTATCCTTGTAATATTATTTTATAATCGATCGTTGCAGGTTCACCATGTCTATCTATAGGGACGATCCGCTATGAGGGTGTTTCTACGTAAATATGGACATGCCAAACTGGCCCACCATGGTAAGTTCAAGACACTCACTTAGATAATTCAAGCAATATTAAAGCACTATATTTGCCCATGGGGGTGTAATTTTATTTTTTTTTTCAATTCAAAGGAAACATATATAAAAATGACATTTTCACTTTGATAGGCGATTCCTGATGCGGATGTTTATTTCGGGAGACATGTGATGCCTTTTCCAGTTACTATCATAACTGTTGAAGGCCGTCGCTACCCAATGTACATCATTAAGCTTCGGAGGAGTCCCTACGACGACGGCGACATGAGGACTACTTTGCATTTTGCCAATGGATGGCAATACTATGTTCAATCAGAGGATATACGTAACGAGTACTTCCTCTATTTTGAACGAGATGATTTCAGAACGTTCAATGTGAAGGTCTATACGGCTAATGATATTGAGAGGCCTCCACAGCACCAGTTTTGCATCAAAATTAAAAAAACTCGTGTGGAGCATGCACTGTTGGTAAGTCATTCATTTCATGATTTGAGAGATTTATTCGTCTACATTGTTTTTTTTTTTTAAAAAAAAAATGTTATCTTATTTAATATTTTTTTTTTGTTATGAAGCCAATACCAATGCAATTTTGGAACGCACACATTGAAGGACAGATTCCAGAGATAGACATTGTTGTGCTTATGTTCAAGGGGGACAAATATTCGATGCCTATAGACCGATCTCATGGTAAGAGGCGGCTGAAAGATGGCGATATGCGCCAATTCTTTGAAGACAATGACGTTGTGAAGGATTCTGAGTGGGTCTTCACATTGATTTCGTTTTGTTACCCCCGGTTTAGAGTGGTAGAAATTCGTGTGTAACATGTGCGTGACCGAAAAACCTTTGAACACCTTTTTGGTTATCATTAATTGTCTTTTAACATTATGCAAGACTTGTGTGTTAATTAAACATTTGAACATTTTTTTGTTTTCATTATCAGGTTTATTAAGACATATTTTATGGTTTCTATCATCTTTGATGTGACATTATGTAAGGCTTGTGTGTTATCAGATTTTTAGGTTCATTATGACAATTTTAATGGTTTCTATCATCTTGGCAATGAAACATTATGGGTACAACACCGAAACAATGGAACAAACCACCAACCACAACTAACATTACAAACATCTCGTCAATAGAACAACAACGGGTACATCTTGTCAATGGAACGACTACATAACAAACAACAAGGAACATGCAGTAACCTACGGGTACAACACCTAAATAATAACAAACATAGTAAAAGAACCATAAAAAAAACAACCAACCAAACATACTGATACACCACCACCAAAACAAGAACAAACATAGAAGGGAAGGATATAGTGACGAAGCTAATTCCACGGCCAATCATGCGCGTAGTCCATAGGAGTGGCGGAACATGCAGTAGATACAAAATTTTCTTCCGGTTCATGTGCACCGTGAGAGGAGTTGTCATTTCTGGGCTGATTAACGGAGCCATCAGTACCTGGTTTGACTATGTATGGATTGCTTCTGTTTTGGGGCCTTTGAACTGCTACCCATATAAAAGGCCAGACGCGGTGGTTGTTTCTTACGGGGGATGTCCATTCGAACAGGGTAGGGCACTAACCTACTCGGTGGGGCACGCTTTGGAGTGTACTCCTTCACATCTATCACTTCAACACCTTTGCCACGGCCCTTACTGGCATTCCGATTGCCTTCGTTGTCGCTGTCAGACAAAATACACCACTCGAAAGGAGATACGTACGGTGGCTCCACGTGAAACAACTCCACGTTCTTGTTATGTTGCGATCACCTTCCGTCATGTACGCAAGGGAAAATTCATCCCACTTGCACAGAAAAAAAAAGTATAATTTAGTTTGCAACTCTAACGTTGGTGTAACAAATGAAAACGGGAAATCAGAGACAAAACTCACCCTCAGCATTTCATGCCAAGTGCTGTCCGAAGCATGGTACTTGTTCTGGCCGACGTCGTATTGAACACCATCCTTCTCTTTCAGCGCTGTGAAAACATCATGTCGTTTCGCTAAAATTCCAACGCGGGTTCCGATGTACTCCATCGTGAAACTCTTGCCAAACCACGCATTGAATGCTTGCGTAGCACCAAGTATGGACTCACTATTATCTACATTAGGAACAAAGATACCACATGGCTTATTTTCAAGTAAATATTCGATAAGAAACTCATCAAACTTTGGTGTCCAATGTACGTCGTACAGATAGTCGGCCTGCACTACACCAAAATTTATTGTTTTTTATAAGCTCAGTTATATTTGAGTACTTCCTGCTCAGGTTGTGGAATACTTGTTCTGCATTATGGTGTTTAAATAGCAAAACGTCGTGCACCAGATAGTCATGTGTAGTGACTTGTCATAGCCTGTCCCTTCGAATCTGACATTTTTTACCAAAAAGATGACTCGAGTGGTCACCTTAGTGTTGTGTGCATGTTCTTTTACCAGAACACGTAACCTCTGTGGATTGGTTTTTTATTTCTGAAATTTTTTAGTCTACATTGATGTGATTAAATACAAAAATTCCAGGAGCTAGTAAAGACCTATCAATTCAGCTTTGCAGAAAAGCTGAAACCTAGCCTTAGACCTACAATGAAATCAGCTTTAAAGAAAAGCTGAAACCTAACCTACACATGATGGTAAACATGGTCGTGAAGTCCTTTACTCCAATGGACTCAGCTTTAAAGAAAAGCGTAAGCCTAACTATAGACCTGCCCTGAGTTGTCATAGCATGTCATGTCAGATATACAACTTTTGACCATGAAGTAAAGGGCCCTTTAATGGTCAATTTCAGCCCTTGTGACCGATAATGCATGTAATTATTTTAAATTGAAAAGATAATAACACAATAAAGTTGAATGCATAGTAATCCATCATTAATACAACAGTATGAAGTAGGTTTACAAAATATCAGTTTCAATCTCACAAAATAAGTGGACCAACATCATCATAGTTTATTCTACCCAACCTTACTTACAAAAAACAAAAGACTGAAAGAAAGCAAACAATGAACCAAAATGTAGATTTCATATATTTGAGCTTCTTCTCCAAACATCGAGCTTTACAGACAGCATCATCAAGCTCAACTGCAGTTCTACATTTTTTGTTGCTTCAATCTCCAAATTGTTCAACAACACATTCTTCTCATTTTCCAACGCCTTTTTCTCAGAAGCTTTTAAGTCTAGCTGCTCTGATAGCAGTTTCTCCATTTCATTTTTGCACAATATTTGCTCCTGCAACCGATCCTTTTCAGCCTTAAGCTTGTTAAAACAAGCCTTTTAGAACGGCGGCATCTCAGGATCAATCCATAGAAACAGGTTACAAACCTTTCGAGCCTCATTGAGCTATGAAAAATCAAAATAATTCAGAGGTCAACTCCATGTACATACATGTTAACAAAAGAAAACACTTAATACTCTTTTCCACACAATATATCTTTATACGCCGGATGCAACCAACAAAGTTGAATGAACTACCTCAAATAGAACTACTCTAATTGAAACTCAAATAACCTTGCCACAAAGTGGGATAAAAATTTAACCTTGCGGTTTGGACATTTGCAGAACCTTCGAGCTGGGTTTTCACTCGTCGTTGATGTGAACACATTGGCTGCGTCACCACAATCACATATCCTAACCTCAAACGGACTACTAGAGGATCGATTATATCGATTGCTTGAACTCGTGTTAGAAGTATTTGACATCTTGTTTGGCTGAAAATGTGAAAATTATTAACGTACGAGGCATTTCAATCCAGGATAACAAGAATAACATAAATCAAGGTGTGGTTAAAAAAGAACAATTCAGTTTCTAACAAATTAGAAAACCCAACTGCATTGAGAGATGTAAAATATTTGCTATAAATGTAACACCTCGCTTATCAGAGTAACTTTTTCGCAACTTTTATATCGAAAATATTTATAAATCTTTCGAAATCTTTTGCGACTAACTCGGGATGCTACTCAAACTCATCTTTTCTGAAAATCCATTTATCTCTAAATTTTGTCTAATACTTCTGTAGACATAAAGAAAACAGATTTATTTAAACTTGCATTATACCATATTCATACTTCTGAATGGTAAAAACTTGAAAACTGAAATTTATTAAAATGCAAGTTCAAATCTTAATATGCATAGCGAAAATACTTAAAAACGTGATTAGTTATACAGACTGTTATAAATGTCCATATAAAAGCTTGTTATAGTATGAGTCCACGATCCACACCAACACTGCTCCACTCACACCTCCTCCTCGACCTCTTACCTGAAAATAAACTTATGGGGATGAGTACTGAATAAAGATAATCATAAACCGATATCTGATCGGTAACCAGAAATCTATTCTGGTACTGAAACTTGACCTTTTCTCTTTCTCTTCTGATATCTGATCGGATACGTGTGCACACTCTGATGGATATTTCTCAAGGCAACTTAAACGGCCTCCATCAGAACTTAGGATATATTCTGAGACAACTTAATGCCTTCTCATCCCAAGCGTATAAATCAGAACTTAGGATATACTCTGAGACAACTGATGGCCTCTTCATCCCAAGCATATAAACTTAAACTTTTATCAATATCGTACTCAATGTGATACCCACTCCGGGTCCCCACCTTTCTTCTTTGAAAGCATTTGAAAAACGATAACTGTTGTACTGGGTAATTGTATCAGCAAGTTACATAAAATATAAACAAATATACTAAGTACTATGCTCGTATATTCAATAAGATACTAGGATTCTTAACTTATCCAAATCTTATAGAATTTTGATAGACATGCTATTGCTCAAGTTAATACTTAACTTAACTTTTCTTGAACTTTTACTCAAGGTCTATTATAAATCATGTCTTCAAAATCATAGATATTGGCTTACACTCGCATGTCACTTAAATAACTCGAGTGTTAAAATAACTAAATTTCACATTATACTTGATTGAGTATTTAAACTCAAAACATGCTTAACTTTTACCAACATCATATTCATGGTTTATAAATAATGAACTTATCTTAACTTGTATGGTACTAAATATTTCAACTTAATACTCATACAATACAACTTTTAATCATAATACTAAATTATGATCTTAATATGTGAGATTTAAAACAATCGTTATAAAAATTGTAAACTCAACATATTAAACAAAAACTTTGTCAAATTTCTCATCACTCATATGAGAATTATTCATAAAAATCTCACTTTAACAATATGATCATATAATGAATATTCTTGCATATATACTCATCTTTACATATATGTCATCTTATTATCTTAACTCCTTCATTTCTCATCTTTAAATTATGAAATTTAACAGTCATATTCTTAACTCATAATTAGATATGTCATAAAAATTTCATAATTTTAACATACATATATCTCGACTTATTCAAGTTTAAAGTTGCTGCTGGAAACAAGTACATAAAATTCAGCTTGCATGATAAACTTTAAAAATTCATATCTTGAGTTATACTAAACTAAATGACTTGATTCTTGATCCTATGTACTCCTCTTTTACACAAGAAATAAGCATAGGAAACATATATTTCCATATTTTTCATAGCTAGGTAAAAATCTCATCATAACTGAACACATATGACATATATATGAGCTGGAAATAACTTATCTTCTAGCATGCTTATACTCATATAAAACTTTCATATCTAAGTCATATAAAAAAATTATTAAACACTTAATATAATCTATTAAACATGTTAAAAAGATATCATCTTACCTCTTTCTTGCTTAAAAATCTAAAGTTGCTCCTTGATTTCTTCGAAAATTAAAACTTTACTATTTTTATTTTTATTTTTCTCTCTTCTTCTATCTTTTTTATGAAAATATGATGATTTGAGAAGATACTTGATGATAAAATCTTATTGAAATGCCTCTATTTATAGCCATGAATGAGGTTTTGATAGATAAAACTTAGTCCACCAAAGTGTAATAAAATTCTCACCAATTGTTGAAAAAAAATTCTAACTTAAAGACTTTGCAAAACTTTGTTGTGATTTTCTCATCTCATTCTCATCAATTGATGACCAAAATTTCGTGCTTAATCTGATGGAATTGACTTCATATATTATTGAAAAAATGTCCCCATTCATCATATAAAAATCTTTAAAAAAAATAATAAAAATAATAAAAATCATCCTTTTTATTTCTTATGCATTTTCTTTCAAAATGACTGACTCTTAAAACTATTTTTATGAAAATTAATGCTCATATATGGTATTAGAACATGCTAAGAAAAAACAAGAATAATAAAATTTACGGAATTCAATTCGGACTTAAAACGAACGTTTAGCGTAAAACTGAAAATTCTAAAATTTAATTCTTTTACTCCTGTTTTTTCCTTCAATTCATGAATATATTGCTTCTTAGAAGTTAATATAATGATCTTGAAATATTCTAACATTTACGGAACCACATTCGGACATAAACCAAACGATTACAGTAAAAACCAAAAAATTCTACAAATTTCGATTTCTCTTAAAATAATTTAAATAGACTATAATATCTAAATAAATTTTCTCACCTTTTTGAACATTTATAACTTAAATGTTCATGGATACTTAAGCTTACTTCGAGACTTAACTTGTCTCAAATTGTGCTAAGGCTCGATACTATGATCTTATCTTGAGGACTTGAACACTTAGAAAAATTCTAAGTATTTAGTACTCAGGCTCGACTGTTACTTAATTAAGATCAACTCATGACCGAACATACTTGGATTCAGTTCACTACTTATCATAAATGATTAATCAAAATATACTCAATTTCGATTATTCGTCATCTTATATTAATTAATCCCATCTTATAAATCCATTTATAAAAATAAACAGACTGAAATTAATTAATTACTGAACTGGCTCGATTATTGAATAAAATTGAACCGAGAATACTTTCGACTTAAAGTCGAATTTTTTTAACTGAATAACTTAATAACTGGCTCGGAACTAGGAACGAGCATTATTAATAAAAGTAATTAGTTCAAACTTAGAATAATTACTTTTATTAATTACTGAATGAGATATTACAATAAATGATACTAAATTCCATATTTTATCCCACAATATATCCTCCACCAATGAATATTCTTTCAACTTGCAAAATATGAAGCAAGAAGACCCTCCACAAACATCAGATATTAAGTACTACAATCATCTGCTGCCTATAATTCAACATCTTCTGCAAAATATGAAGTTCTGACCAAAATGGATCCTTGTAGACAATTAAATTAGGTGTGATTTAAACCTAGCAGCAATGGCAAAGAAGCTTCATATTCAACGGCCATAATTCAACAATTAAATTTTTGAGACACTGAGACCATATTCATATGCATACTCATTATGAGAACTCAACTTCAAATCCATAAAACCATACAATTAACAAATTTAAAACCTCAGTGATGCCAAATCTCAGAACTCATTATTTGAGATTCAAACAATATATTCAACTGATCAAACATATATAAATACACAAAATGTGCTTACCCTATTCACATTTCTTAGTAATATTGTTGATGGACGTTTCCGATCAACGGTTAAAGAAATAAGAAAAAAAATAAGAAATAGGGGGAAAAAACAAGAAAGTGTGGTTTAATTATGATTTTACAGTTGGGGATTCAACAACCCAAAATAAATGCTCAAAGCTTCTATTTATAGGGTCCTTAAATGCGACACTATTCAGATACTGTTCATGGGTCTTGTCGTACAGTAACTCGGCAAGACAGGCCGGCGTCTTTCTGACCGATTAAGAGTGATTTGTGGATCTTCCAATCATTACCTGCAGGGCAGTTAATGTTGGTGTGGGCCGCATTAAATGCGGACATGCTCTCTGGCCGGGCTAGATATTTTAGACCTGCAGGCTAGTCTGGGATGTCCCATCGATAATCATTGATTGACAAGTGGCCTCATTTCACTGTTTCCCAAAGCCTTAACTCTTATGAAGGTCGACCTCCTAGGATCCCAGGCCGGGCTCCGACACTCAGTCTATTCCCCGGTCTTCTGGATCCCATCTTTACCCGGCACCGTAACGGGGAAGATAAGATGCCGACCTTGGGAACGACGCTATCCGCTGCTCTTGTTGACTTTGACCTAGGCTCAGCTCGGCACCTCCGAGTCAATTTGGTAACCGACCCCATCAGTCGGGCCGACTTCGCCCGGTTCCCAATCCCTAGGATCGTCACCTTCATACGAGCCCGACCCGGATATCAACATACAAGCCCCCGAGCTTGGGTAAGGCCTGCCGTGCCTCTCTCGAGGTCGTCGTTTATAACTTGAAGCCGAGCCGAGTCCGTCGGGGTCGTATCTGGTCCGCTCTCGAGGTCGGCATTTTTGCCACACATGGGTTGTTCGGTGCATGTTGGTGGCAGCAGCTGAAGGGACACGTCTTAATTGCGATCACACGCGGGCGACACGTGGCGGCTCCCTGACCAAGCATTTTGAATAGGCGCGTCGGTTGGCTTCCTCAATAGATGCTTTCTTTTTCATTTTGAATTTCAAACCCATCCACTTGTACACGCGTCCACACCTCATTGGGTGGCCTAATCTATATATTTGGGATCTCGGTAGGCCTGTAGAACTTTTCGGTTTTTGCGATTTCGAAACTCGTGGTGTTCTCAGTGCAAGAGCTTCCCTTTGCGATCTTCTCGAGCCCTTTTCCGACGAACTTCTTCGGTAATTATCCTATTCCTCTCATTAATTTCGCTATCTCCCATTTTGCGATGTCTTCACTTTCGAAATCCGCGGCCGACGCCAACTTTTCGGGTGAGGACTGTAGTTCCTCCGGCGATGCGGCGGTTAAGGTCGAGAACGTGGCTTCTCACCCTCTTTCTTCAGCCGCGGACACCGTTTTCGCGGCGATTCCGATCTCTGTGGTCCGGCCGGATTGCTCGACAGCCGCGACCACCTCCGGTGGCGACAGCGCCGACGAGTCTCGCCTTCCTCCGACTTCGTTGCGCAGTGACGAGGGCGCCGACCTAGGTCGATCGACCGCTGCCGATGTGGACTCTGTCGACGTCGACTTTCTGGACTCGAACTCTGACATCGATCAAGATCTGGTGGACGAGACCCTCTGGGGCGATATCGGAGGCAGGGAATGTGTTCCCATGGGATTAGGAGACGCGGCTACCGATGCCGCCCTGGAAGCTGCAACGGTACCTCCTCCTGGGTTCTGGCATCGACCCGAGCGAGTTTGGGCGACACCGAGCTAGGCGACGACCTAGAATACAATGTCGGTCTTGGACGATGCCGACCTGACCCAGGTAAGGGGGAAGTACATCTTCGGCCCCGAAGTCCGGATATTTGCGACTTATACCGGGGAGCGGATCCACTGTCCGCCGCCGGGCTGCATAGGGGTTTACTGACATAGCATTCACTTGGGCCTTCGGTTTTCCCTGCCCAGCGCGCTCAACGACATTCTGAGCGAGCTCGAGGTCGGCATCAGCCAATACGTGCCGACGGTATTCGCCCGACTCGTGAGCTTGATCGTCATGTTCCGCCGCGAGGGCTGGGCCGACCCTACCGGCGACAAGGTGAAGGCCCTGTTTTCTTTCATGCGTTCGGGCGTTACCAGCAACTATTACATCTCGGTACTCCCCAGTATCAATAGAACGTTGGTGGCCAAACTGCCCGAGACCTTGCACGGTTATATGCCGAAGTAGTTTTAGATCGGCGGCGAGTGGATGACCCCAGAAGCTACTCGGCACCCGCCTACTCATTTCATTTCCCATTCTCGTAAGTTTCTTGCCATTATGTCCGTTACCAACTGATTTTCTTTTCTCTGTGCTAACAGGTCGTGATTTGCGTTTTCAGTCCGTAACCCCAGCTCGGCACTCAGTCCCTCCTTGGCCACTCGGCTTAACACACTGTTGGGGCGGAACTTGGAAGAGCGTCATTACTTGGCACTCACTAAGGAAGAGACCCTCCTCGACCACAACCTTAGTCCAGAGATCATCGATAAACCCTTCCAGCCAGGTACCGCCACGTACCTTATTTCTGTTCCCGCTGTTTGATAAATTATTCCTTCTCGCTTCTAACGATCATTCTCCTACAGTCTACTATCCTCTTCTTCGGCTCAAGGGATTCGAGTCAGCGAAAGCCACGAACAGACACCGTCGCAAACATCCGAACCCGCTCAAAGCCAGGACGAAAGCCGCAATTTCGGGGCGATTGAATTTGGCGAAGAAGAGGTCGGCACTTGCCAAAGAGTCGGCCCATGGCGCGGCCGAGGTGACGACTGCGGCAGCTTCTGGGGTTGAGGCGACCGAACGCAGAGGCCCGCGCGTGCCCTTGGCTGAGCCGCACTACGAGGCGCCGGGCAAGGGAGGAGCCGGGTTCGACTGGCGACGACGTCATTGGCGACAGCACCGAAGGCCAGACCTCCGCCAAGAAGAAGAAAAGCGCCGATGCGGAGGGTTCGGGCTCTGCCAAGGAGAAGACGGCCCATGTCCACTAGGATAAGGCGAACTCCTTCATCTCTATTGATGCCGAGCGAAGAGCTCGCGTGGCCAAGGCCCTCCCCAGCTTCCCGTACGACTGGTTCCTCGACCTCCGGGCCGCTGACGAGGTCTCCGTCCCCAATGAGTTCGGGGTGCCCGAGGAGGTGGTGCGGGCAGCTCAACTCCCTCTTGTTGCTTGGACGCCGACCGCCAGACCGGTGTTTCTCAGCTCTCCACCCCCTCGCTCATCCAGCACGCAGTGGGGACCATTTCTCGGGCTCTGGTCGAGCTCGTTCTAGTTGCCGATCGGTCGCAAAAGACCCTGGCCGACCACCGGAAGTTGGAAGTCGACCATGAGCTCTGCCGCAGAAAGATCGCCTCTTTGAACACCAAGGCGAAGCAGAAATCAAAGCTGGAGAACCGCCTCGTGTTGGTAGAAGCCGAGGCGGCGAAGGCCGGGGAGAGGGAGCTGGAGGCTTCTCGGGTAGCGGCCAGGATGGCCGAGGAGCTGAGGAAGGAGAAGGCGGCCTGGGCTGCTAAGGAGTTCGAGCTGGGGGAGCGGCACGCCAAGGCGCTGAGTGAGGAGGTAGACCGGCATATGGCCGAGCTCGATAAGCTCCAGGCTCACGTTGTCAGCCTCCAGAAGCAGCTCGAGGCGCATACTACCGAGCTCGAGGCGCATGCCGCTATGGAGGCTTCGGAGGACGGCCGCCCGTGCATCCCACTTCGCCTGCTGACGTACTTGGAGATCCAGGAGCTGTTCAGCAAAGATATAATGGCTGACATGGACTCTGGGGTCGGCTGTAACCTCTTCTGGCTCTTCCAGCGACTCGATTCTGGCCTACTCACCTTGGAGGACTTTCGCGAAATAATGCGAGCGAAGATCTCCAAGCATGGGTTGGATGCCGAGTTCGAAGGGTTGGTGTGTGAGGTAGATGAGGAAGAGGCCGCGCTGGTTTGTCGTCAGAGAGGCTGGGCTGATGACGAGATCGTCGGCTTTGCCAACTTTGGCGCGACGCCTCCCGACGAGATGCATCTGAAGCCGGGCGAAGTCCTGTCCGACTATAAATCCTTCTTGCTGCCGACAAGAGACTTCGCTGATGAGGCCGACCCCTCTCGAATATTGCAGGGGGCAAACGATCATGAAGCCAGGACCTCCATTGCAGCTGAGGGTGAGAGCGGAGCTGACCAGGGTGTTGGTGGGGCGGCCATCAAGGATGCCGAGACGGAGATTAACCTGTCGGACCCGGCTGTCGTAGATTTGGCCTCCGATCCTTCTTTTGACAAGTAGCTTCTTTTCGGCCTGTGAGCTGTTTTGTTGACCGCCTGTGGTCTTTTAAAAACTTTTGCTTGCGCCGGTTTGGCCTTTGTGTTCCGTGAATACTTTTAATTTACGCGTTTTGAATGGATGATTTTTAATTTGTTTGAATGGATGGTGTCTTTGCATTTTTGATTTGTGTGAGTTCGCAAGCTCTTTTCAATTTGTTATCCAAAGTTTGGTTTGGGTGCCGAGTTGGGCGTCTGTTATTTAACCGGTCCAGTCCCGTGGTCAAACTCGACACCTTTCATTTACTTGGCCGAGCCTCGTGATCGGGCTCGGCATTTTTTATTTACTTGGCCGAGCCTCGTGATCGGGCTCGGCACTTTTTATTTACTTGGCGTTTTGCCTATCCGATTCATTTGCTGGATCGGGCGATGGTTTGACCATGTCAGGCTTCGCGTTTCAGCCCGTCGTGATTTCCGAGCGAGGGTGTATCCTCCGGAGTGATTTCCGCAAACTCCCTCGTGAATCTCTTTGAGTATGTACTCGGCGCTTTTCTCATCTATGCATTTGAGCAAAGGTGTCGAGTACCCTCTCTTGAATAGTTCATCCGCCACGATCGTAAATCGAGTTGCCCGGGTGCGTAGCTGTCTGGCTTCTTTTGGGTCAGACGGCAACGCATCGGTCTCAAGATACGACCGGATCGGGACCATCCAGCTAGGTTGCTCCTCGTCTCCTGTGGCCTGACCGGCACTTAGGATGGAAGCGTTGTGTAATGCCCCAAATCAGTAATAATATTCAGAACGGTTTCACCGCTCGACTATAAGTGAAATCCGAAATTTTCAGAATTCCCGAGTTATATTATTTATGCTAAATGCTCAAATATGATAAATTATTCTTTGGAATAATTCTATCTCAAGTATAAGTCAAGATCAATCCGCTAATTTAGGTTCTTAAATTATAGCAAGTCAATTCGAGAAAATTTCGATCCGAACCCTAGTTTTGGTTCCGAGTCGTTTTCTAGTAAATTCTGAGCCTAGCCAAGTATGGATATTTTTATACATAGATTAATTTCTAAGTGTATAGAAATACCAAAGTTCAAGTCTTGATAATTTTAGAATTGAGCCCTAGCCGAGCCTCGTGCCCGAGCCTCAGACCCGCGCCTTAGCCGCGCCCAAACGTGACCAACCGAGCCCAAGGCTACCCCATGCCTTAACATTATTTCTCAAAAAAAATTTCTTAGTGTTGGAGGGCTTTGTCCACCCTTCATCCCCGGCCAAAACCATTCCCGCGCCCTCGCGCCAGCCCGTGTCCACGCGCCGAGGGCCCAGCGCCCAGCCCAGCGACAGCCCTGCCAGCCCACTTTCTTGAGCCCAAATGGCAAAGTTTCGGCGCACTTTCATCCAAGACCCCTTAATGCGTGTATTATACACTTAATAAGGATCAATTTAAGCTAATATGGTCCTAAGAAAGATTAGCCATAGTCAACAAGAGATTAGCCCAAAGTGGAGCATGGGCACAACATTATTTTATTCAAGTAGTGCATGCCTTTGTCCCCTAGTCTTGGGACACCTCTGACCAGACCTGCCACCAGACCATAATGCTCTGAATCCTCCACCCAAAATGTCCTCTAAACCGAGAATAACCAGGTCAAAGCATGCCCAAAGTCTTGGCCTCATTTGCCATGCTCATGAGTGGAGAAAAGGCATCATTTGTGGTCTCCCATGAGCCACCTTGTACACTCCGCCCCTCACCACTATAAAAGGCCATTCTTCAGTCCATTTCAAGCCCTTTCACAGCTTGAAGCCCGAGCATATAGTGAGAGTTTGAGAAAAAAATCGAGAGGCCTTACCTTGGCACCTTGCTCGCGCGCGCAGTCCCGGGGGAGAGGAGTACCGCACCTCAGGCCATACCAAGTGACTTCTCTCGTGACTTATCAATCTCCAAGCATTCTTGGATTTTTATAAGTCTTGGGAGTTAGAATTTTCCAGCCCAAAGCCATCACACCATACCAAGTCATCCCAAAGCTGCTCCTAGCCAACCCAAGCCCTAGCTACGCCAAATCTCTCGTTCGGTGAAGGTTAGCCCGAACCATCTTCTTCCCATAATTATTTTATGATGTTTTAAAATTTTTCATGTAGAGAAATCGAACCATGCATGCATTTAAGTAAGAGTTCCGAATTTTTATAAATTAGGGCTATAAAAATGAAATTTTAGTTCCAAACATGTTATAGTCGAGATGAGTAGCTAAATCACCCTTAAAAATCATGTTATTGATGATGTTAAAGTTTGGGCAATTTTAGAGTTGGGTTGGTTGGTCAAATCATCCTTGAAAATATGCTAATTTGGTCATCTGAACCCTAGTTCCATACATGCAAGATATGACACATGCATTAGCCCACATTGTCATCATTTTTGATGTAGTATATTCGGCCTTGAGTAGTTTTGTAAGTTATGTATGTTGGTTCGGACGTCAAGTGCTCATACGGGCCATTTAGGCCCTATCGAGTGAACATGCACGTGGACCCGGGGTCCACTAATGTTTCATAGCATATTTGTAGCACATTCATCATATTATGTTCATATGTCATGCATGTTACCGGAAAAAGTCGACAGAGGTCCGGCAAGGGCTGGCCTCGGTCACTGGCCGCGCACACAGCGCGGCAGTACCCAGCCCCGAGCCAGTCTGTGCCCGCGCCAGCATGCGCGAGGTACCCGCAGCACCAGTGCCCGCGACAGCGCGCCAGCAACGCCTGTCCGCGCCCGCGTGCGAGGTCTCGGCGCCAGTCGC
>BKCP01006072.1:2326370-2339884 GCA_008636005.1 Striga asiatica
TATGTTAACATCCGAGTTCGCCCATGAGACCGAACCGGACCACAATTCCGAGAGCCGAACCGGAGACCCGATCCACCCATAAAGTGCCGAGCTGGACCGGAAAACTTTTTGATCCTGACACCGCCGTGAGACCACTCGTCAGTTCGGTATTTTCAACTACGACGCCACAGATGCCGGGCTGAAAAATGACGGACTGAAAGGAAGATTCCCCAGGACCAGGGGAACAGATGAAGGTAAGGTACCGAGGTGCCAACCTGGGGCCCCAGAGCGGGCCCCTACAACGAGGAGTGCCGATCTCTATAATGGTATAGTAATGCCACTTGGTGGGCAATCATTGGCTGAACGGATGGGACACCATAGCCTGCTGACCTACCCCCCTTAGCCAAGACATAAAGCCTGCCAGCATTAAATGCCTGTCACCTAATGATGAGGAAAACCTCAAATCGCATTTAATGCTGTCAGGGAGGCGCCGGACTATCCTGCAGAAACACTGTATGACAAGACCGATGAACAGTACCTGAACAGTGCCACATTAAAGGCTACTATAAATAGCAACCCTTCTCATTTATTTTGGGTTGTTGAATCCCAACTGCTTAGACCTTCTCTCTCTACTTTCTCTCTCTAGAAATCAAACAATTATCTTGTAATAATTTGTAAGGATATTGCAAGTGCCGACCTCGTACGAGAGGCCGACCTCGCGATCTACTAATAAAAACTGCAATTAAACCGTATCTCTTCGTCTTTTCCTTATTCCTCTTTTCACTTTTTATTATTCTAACCGTTGACCGGAAACGCCCGTCAACAGTTTGGCGCTAGAAGGAGGGCACCATAAGTTACTTGGTGTCAATTTTTCGATCTTGTGAAGTTACACACATCGCACTCATCTTTTTTCACCTTTTCGTTTTTAAAAACCACTCAAAATGCCTTCATCCGGACATGACGACTCCACCCAGCAGTCCGGCTCCCCGTCTCGCCGCCGCAACGGCGGGGAGTCCTCCCGTCGCGTTCAGCAGGGACCTATCGTCCCCGTACCCCCAGTTCCTACTTTCGCTGCGGCTTTGCAGCACCCCGACGTCCTCAAAGCCCTCGAGGGGGTCTTCGCCAAGGCCCTAGCCAGTCAGACCGCCGGGGCGAACACTGTGGTGCCCACGGAGAACCCCGGCAACACTTTACTCCACACTCCTGAAAAGGAGACCGGTGGACAGAGAAACCCCGCAAAATCCAAAACCACGGCTCAATCGCCGAACCGCGAGGCTCAAAACCGTCGCGACAAGAGTACCAGACCGGCTCCCACCGAGCAGACGGGGGAGAGCCGGCCAGAGCGAAGCCTCCCGGTCGTCCGTCGCTCTGTCCACCAACGCTTGGGAGACAAGAGCCACGCCCACCACGATCTCCGGGAGGTGATCAGACGAGGCAAAGCCATCGGCCACGACACCGAGGAAGTCGCGGCCCTCAAACGCAGAATTGCCGAGCTGGAGGGCCGGCAACCCACCGGGAGTGAGTTCTCACTCCCGGCTCACCGACCAGTCCATACGCGACCGACCCCTCGGATCGCGGACAACGCCTCGCCCCTCTCCCTCGATATCCTGCAAGAAGCCGTCCCGAAGGGAATACAAATACCACAGCTCGGCCTCTATGACGGGAGCTCGGATCCCGATTCCCACCTCGGCCTCTACACCTCCTGGATGGACCTGCACGGCGCCTCCGACGCCCTGCGCTGTCGCATGTTCTCCCTGACGCTGGGGCCCAAGGCACAGAGGTGGTACCATTCCCTTTACCCCCGCTCCATCTCAACCTGGGCACAGCTGAGGTCGGCGTTCCGATCTCACTTCATCGGGTCGCAGGTCAACCTCGCCCCCAAGGAGTCAATCTCCAATATCATACAGGGCGAGAACGAGAGTTTGAAAGATTACATCGCCCGATTCAATGACCGAGTCCAAAACATGGAGCGGTGCCACCCTGACGCTCTGCTCATCACAGCCCAGGGTGGCCTCAGACCAAAGACGCTGTTCAGATGGTCCCTGTGCCAAAACAAACCGACCACCTACCAGGAGTTCCTCACCCGCGCCCAAGATTACATCATGGCGGAGGAATCCTCTTCCATCCCGACCTTCGACTCCACGTCGGCACCAGCACCAACTAAGGCGAAAGCAAAGGAGGAGAAATCGGGGAAGCCAAGCAAGTCCTTTGCTGAGATCCGAGCCCAGCGAAGACAGAGGGCCGAAGAACTGAGAGAAAGCTATCAGGGCGTCTTCTCGGTAGGTGCCGCGGCGGTCTACGAGGAGATCAAAGCCAAGGGGTTGCTACCGGACCCCAAGCCCATGTTCACCGATAAGGATAAAGTAGACAAGACCCGCTACTGCACCTACCACAAAGCGCACGGGCATAACACCGACCAGTGCCGGAATCTTATCTCGGCACTTCTGAAATTGATTGATGACCCTCAACTCCGGAAGTTCACCCACTCCGGAGACAAGAGAAAGAAAGGGGGGCGTTTTGGGGAAGACAGTGACGAGGATGCCGATGTAAATCCCCGAAGAAAGAAATCACAGCAGGGCGGCCCCCATGAAATCATGACTTTCTGCCCCACCCATCAAGACGAGGCCGGCACCTCCAGGGGCAGAAAGAGAGGCCGGTCCCCACATTCCGGAGCCAACCCAACCGACCTACCAACCCGGCGCGTCAACACGAGCCGGAGTGAGACCCTCCCTTCCAGGAGGCAGACCAAGGCCTATGCCCGGCAGGCCTACCATGCCGGGCAGATGGTGATGCATGCTAGCAGCAGGCCGGCGCCAGAGCCGACCCCAAACGCCGTCACCTTCACCGATGAAGACGCCTTCCTGTTCGATCACCCACACTCCGACGCCCTGGTGATCACGGCGCCGATCATGGCGATCAAAATTCACCGCATCATGGTCGACACCGGGGCCTACGCCAGCATCCTCTATTATGAAACTTTCAAGAAAATGGGGATTGACAGGAAGGAGGTGCAGCCCTGCCCAGAGCGGATCCAGGGTTTCAATGGCCAGACCATCGCCCCGGTTGGACAAGTCACGTTGCCCATCCGGTTTGGGGAAAAGGGGCAGCCCGCGAAGACGATCCTAGAGACATTCAAGATCGTGGACTGTCCGAGCGAATACAACGCCATCCTGGGCAGGACGGCACTTTACAAGCTGAGGGCCGCCGTCTCCATCTTCCACTATTCCCTCAAATTCCCGACCCCCGACGGGGAAGGGACCCATCGAGGGGACCAAAGGGAGGCGCGGGAATGCGTCCTGACCATCCCGCGCGCCGAAATAAACATGGCAGACCCTCAGGAAGGTACCGAGATGACAGACACCGGGCCGGCACTCGACGGTTGTAGGGGCAACCGCATGCTGGGAAACCAGACAGGTTGGCACCCCTCGACCTCATCGAGCGCTGACCCGACGGTCAAGAAACCCGGCACGGAGGCAGACAACTCCGCCCCCGATGCCGAACTGACGGACCCCCAGTCCGTAGGAATCTCCGAGGTCGGCCGCGACCTAGACAGAGGGAGGAGAGCCGGCAAAGAGCCAATTAAGGAAGAAGATGAGCTCGACCCCCGCACCCAATTCGAGGAGAAACGCGGGACGAAAAGGGCAGAGCCAATGGACGAAGTCGAAGTCATCTTCGTCGACGAGGAGACTTGCCAGAAACAGCTCCGGATAGGGAGCAAACTGCCGGGACCGCTAAAAGCCGAACTGACTGGGTTCCTCCGGGAGAACGCGGACGTGTTCGCGTGGACCCACGAAGACATGGTCGGCATCGACCCACGGGTTGCCTGCCATCGGCTGCAGGTCGACCCCACGGTCAGGCCGGTCGTACAAAAACGGAGGAAGCTCGGCCCCGACCGACAACAAGCCCTGGAGGAGGAAGTGATCAAGCTCAAGGACAATGAATACATTCGCGAAGTCCGGTACCCGACCTGGGTGGCCAACCCGGTACTTGTGAAGAAGAGCAGCGGGGCATGGCGGCTGTGCATCGATTTCTCCGACTTAAACAAGGCGTGCCCCAAAGATAGCTATCCTCTCCCTCACATCGACTACATGGTCGACGCCACCTCAGGGCACGAGCTGATAAGCTTCATGGACGCATACTCCGGCTACAATCAGATCCCCATGCATCCGGACGACGAGGAGCATACCTCCTTCTACTCGGCACGCGGCCTCTACTGCTACACCATGATGCCGTTCGGATTAAAAAACGCCGGGGCCACCTACCAACGTCTAGTCAATAAAATGTTTGCTAGTTTGATAGGTGAATGTATGGAAGTGTATGTAGATGACATGTTAGTCAAGTCCGTGTATGCGTCCAATCATGTAAACGATCTTAATAAAATGTTTTCCATTTTGCGTGATTATTCAATGAAATTAAATCCGAAAAAGTGTACCTTCGGCGTCGGTTCGGGAAAATTTTTGGGATACATTGTCAGCCAGCACGGCATCGACGCAAACCCCGAAAAAATCAAAGCGGTGCAAGACCTAAGGCCACCGACGTCAATCAAAGGAGTCCAGAGCCTGACTGGAAAGCTGGCTGCCTTAAGCAGGTTCATTTCAAAGTCCACTGACCGCTGCAAACCCTTTTTCGTCGCTATCAAGAAAAATCACAAGTTCGAGTGGACGCCGGCCTGCCAAAAAGCATTGGAGGCTATCAAGGAGACCCTGAGCCAGGCTCCAACCATGCAAAAGCCGCGCCCGGGTGAAATGCTCTATCTATATCTGGGAATTTCCGAGGTGGCCGTAAGTGCCGCCCTGATCCGAGAAGACGACTCAGGCCAGTTCCCGATCTACTATGTGAGCAAGGCCCTCCACGATGCCGAGCTGAGGTACCCGCCGATGGAGAAACTCGCGTTTGCCTTGGTGACCGCAGCTCGAAAGCTCAGACCGTACTTCTTGGAGTACTCGATCACCGTCCTCACGGCCTACCCGCTAAGACAAATCCTACATCGGCCTGACACTTCAGGTCGAATGGTCAAGTGGGCAGTGGAGCTGGGGCAGTATGATATTCAGTACCGACCCCGAACAGCAATGAAGGGGCAGGTACTATCGGACTTCATAGCCGAGTTCACGCCGGGAATCGGGGAGGTAAGAGATGAAGAACCCTGGGTGATGTACGTAGATGGATCCTCCACTGCCGGACGAGCAGGCGGAGGGGTCGTCCTCGTGGACCCCCAAAAGAGACTTTTTTGTCATTCGATCCAATACCTCTTCCCGGCAACGAACAACGAGGCCGAATATGAGTCATTGCTATCCGGGCTCGCTTTGGCCGAGATCATGAGTCTGACTGATCTCATCATATACTCTGACTCCATGCTGATGGTCAAACAAATTTCCGGGGAATTCGAAGTCAAAGAGCCGAGGCTAGTCCCCTATTTGGGACTAGTGAAGAAAAAGCTAACCAAACTCCGGACTCGAATAGAACATATTCCACGAACGGAAAACGTACAGGCCGACGCCCTGGCCCGTCTCGCCTCAAGTGCCGGGGTGGAAAGCGTCGAGTACGTGCAAGTCGCGCACAAAGAGCAACCTTCTGTGCTCGGCACCTCTGTAATGAGCGCCGATCAGGCCGTCACAGACGAAGAGCCGAACTGGATGATCCCGATCAGGTCGTATCTCGAGACCGGTGCGTTGCCATCTGACCCAAAAGAGGCCAGGCAACTCCGTACCCGGGCAGCTCGATTTACGATCGTGGCCGGCGAATTACTCAAGAGGGGATACTCAGCGCCTTTACTCAAGTGCGTAGACGAGAAGAACGCCGAATACATCCTCAAGGAAGTCCACGAAGGCATATGCGGAAACCACTCCGGCGGTTACGCCCTCGCCCACAAAGTTCTCAGGCAAGGGTATTACTGGCCCAGCCTGAAAAAGGACGCCCTGGATGTGTCCCGAAGATGCGTGAAATGCCAAACATTCGCACCAAACATCATCCAACCTTCACAGCCCTTGAAGTCGATATTCAGTCCATGGCCGTTCGCCAAGTGGGGGATCGACCTGATCGGCCCCCTACCCACCGGAAAAGGCGGGGTGAAATACGCGGTCGTCGCCGTAGACTACTTCACAAAGTGGGCAGAAGCCGAACCCCTCGCCACTATCACCGAGCAAAAAATGATCGACTTCTTATGGAAATCCATCATATGCCGCTTTGGGGTGCCGAACTCTATTGTAACTGACAACGGGAGACAGTTCGAAGGGAAGAAGCTAGAATCATTTTGCGAAGAACACAACGTCAAGCATTTCTTCTCGACACCCTACCATCCCCAGTCCAACGGCCAGGTTGAAGCAGTCAACAAAATCATCAAACAAGGACTCAAGGTCCGGCTCGAAGCCGCAAAAGGAGCCTGGCCGGAAGAACTCCCGAACGTGCTCTGGTCATACCGCACGACGACAAGATCATCTACAGGAGAAACGCCGTTCTCCTTGGCTTACGGGACCGAAGCAATGGTGCCCGTTGAGCTCGGCGCCCCCACTTTTCGAGTAGCCAACTTCGAGGAGAAATCCAATTCCGAGTCATTAAGAGCAAGTCTCGACCTGATAGACGAGCACCGGTCACAAGCCGAGCTCAGAAATGCGGCATACAAGAGACGGAGTGAGAGATACATCAATTCTCAAGTCAAGTCCCGCTCTTACCAGGTCGGTGACTTGGTGCTAAAAAGGGTAACGGGGCCTGACCCCGGACCGTTAAAGCCGAAATGGGAAGGACCCTACAAAATCAGCGAAGTCCTCCCGCATGGGGCCTACCGTCTCGAGCACCTGGACGGCACCCCCCACCAATACCCGTGGAATGCGGCCTTTTTGAAAAAATTTTATCAATAGGTCTAGGACAATGTTGTATTTTCTCTTTTGTAACATTACTCTTGTAAAAAATGGATGGAGCTTGTAAAGATTTATATATTCTCTGTGCCTTTGTGATTTTGCTTTTGCCCTAAGTATAGATCGAGTCGAAGCGGCGTAATTAATGTAAGGAACGAAGTGTCGGCCAGGATCAGTACGATGACCTGGTCGGCACTAGCTGGGCTCAACTAGGAAGCCCAGTCAGGCCAATAATACCACCGAGTCCAAGCGCGAGACCGGTCTGGTAAGCTGCCACATAATTATGTGCAGGTCGGGCCAGTACGATGGCTCGGCCGGCACGAGCCGGGCTCGGCAAAGTAGCCCGGTAAGGCCGCTGCGCCAACGTAAGGAACAAAGTATACAAAACAAATATGAGGAGCCGAGTCCAACCACGGACTCGGCCGTGTAAGAAAAAGGAAAAGTGCCGATCTCGACATCCGACTCGGTCACGTAAAAATAAGTAAATATGCAAAACGGCGCTAAGCCCATCCAACGCAAAATGTAAGTAAGCACGCAGTACGGCACCAAGCCCATACTCGCAAATATCGAAAACACAGAAAAACATTCATCCACGGCTAAGTAAATAGAACATTAAGAATTCATTCGAAACAGGCAAATGATAATATCCGTTAAAAACACAAAAGCATTCATAACTTGAGTTCTTAAAGTGGCTCGCAGGCCAAAACAAGCAAACTATTAAACGTTTTTATAAAAAGATAAAAGGGCCACATACGGCCAAGAGCATCGCAGCACGCAGGCCGGCCTAAGGCTCCGCATCTACCACTCCGACTCCGGCCTCCGCCGCACCCTCTCCTCCGGCCCCTGCCTCCTTCGCTCCAGAGGTACCGACCCCAGCCTCGGCATCGTCAGCTGCCTTCGTCGCCGCGGCGGCCTTCTCAGCCTCTTCCATCTCCGCGACTACGGAAAGAACGGCGCCGCGCCTCTGCGAGAACTGCGGACCCGGGTCGGCCTCGAACGGCTTGTAATCCGGGAGGAGCTCCCCTGTAGCCAACCGCCACGTCTGCGGAGTAGGCACGGCACCGAACCTCTCAAAGCCGACGATAACGTCGTCGGCCCAACCTCGGAGTCTTCGGACCACCACGGCTTCATCGGCATCGACCTCGCAGATCTGGCCTTCAAAGTCCAGGTCGTACCGGCCCGCCTTCTCAGCAAGGATGGCCCGGAAGTCGTCGAGAGAGAGCACTCCGGCGTCGAGGCGTTGGAACAGCCAATAGAGGTTATACGCCGCCGAGATGTCCATGCTCTCTCTCATCTCCTCGAAGTATTGGGCCTGGACCTCGGCGAAGGTCGCGGGGGGAGGAAGAGCAATGGGCTCGCCATCTATCTGCTTGGCGGCCTCCTTCAAAAGGCAAACTTGAGAAGTCAGCCTCTTCCCGTACTCCGTCAGCTCGGCAGCCTCCTCCTCGTACTTCTTCCTCAGAGCGGCGACCTCGGCAGCGTGCAGTTCGGCAAGACGAACGAGGTCGGCTTTGTGCTTTTCCTCCAGTCCGTGGACCTCATCAGCACGGCGCCTCTCGCTTTCCGACAGCTCGGTGGCCAGCCTCACCTCCATCTCCTCCCTCTGCTGAGCCCACGCCGCCCTCTCGCGAGCCAGATCCTCGGCGGCCTTAGCAGCCGCCCTCTCCGCCACGGCGACAGAGCCGCGCTGGATGACCAGCTCGTTTTCCAGAGACGAGATCTTCCTGACCTCGTCCTTGAGCTCGCTGATCCGACCCTTGGAGGTGGCCAAATCCTCCTCGGCCCTATCGCGGGCGTCGACCTCCCGCTGCATGGCCACGGCGGCGTGGATCAGCTCGACCATGGTCCGGCCCATGGACGCCACCGAGTGCTGAATGAGCTGTGTCGGCGAGAGCATAGTCATCGCCGTCTCAGCGGTCGGGGTCCAAGAGGCCATCACGGCCTGCGCCGCGGACATCACCTCCCTCGGCAGACTGTGGGGGTTGGGCAACTCAAGTGAAATCGCCGACGCCGAGTCGATGAACCACTGGTCAGGAAACCCCTCCAGACTCTTGGAGAGGCTGGCCTTGCGGCTCGGGTTCACGGGTATATATGTCGAGGAGCCGGCCTGATGGACATGAGCCGACCTCTCACCCGCGGTGGCGGCCCCCGGGACCTCAGTCACCTTCTTCTTCTTCGGGGACGGCGGGGCACTGTTCTGCACCCCGAGCTCGTCCTCCGCAGGCTCCTCCGGCTCCTCCGCGAGGATCCGACGCTTCCTCTGACGGGCAGGCCCGCCCTGACTGGCGGCACCTCGGCCGTAGCCGGCGCCGGACTCAGAGGCATTAGCCCGGCTCCTTCGTCCGCCCGCGGGAGCGGGGGCGGTAACGGTTGGGGCCGAGCTGGCAGGTACCTCGGCCTCTCGGGGAAGCGTGGCCCCGGAGGTTGGTTTCGGCGGAGCAGGGTCTGAAGCCCCCGTTGAGCTCGACGCTGGGGCCTTCCTCTTCGATTGCCTTGTTAAGAAGTCCATACGGCTGGCCATCTTTCGGTCTTTTAGAGAGCTCGGATGTGCGCGCGCGTATTTGTTAGCTTCCTTCACCGAGCCGAATCCGCACTCGCGATGGAGAGGGTAGTACACTGTCAGACATTAACAAAATGCAAGAGTGAGAACAGAATGTAAGGGCACCTAAACACATGAACGAGAAACTAAGGATTGAGAAGTACCGGGCTCGAAGTGTTTGCTGTTGTACTCGGGACAAAGATTGTGCTGGATCAAGCTCTCTTCCGCAACAAGACTTCGGTAGTTGCGCTCGTCCGCAGAAAGTCCGAGCAGGGTTTCGACCTTGGCGACTAGCTCGTCGCTTGGCTCAATATGGGGGTTGTGGACTGAAATGTAAACACCGACCTGTTAGCAGACAAGGACAGTTAATTAGAAGGGCGGAAATGAACGAAAATAAACAACTTACAAGAGCCAGAGATGAAATCAGTCGACGGGTGCCGAGCCGCGTTCGGCGTCTTCCATTCGCCGCCAACCCAAAACCACTCCGGCATATAGCCGTGCAGTGACTCTGGGACCTTGTGAATCAAGGACTTTTCTACGCCGGGAGATACCGAGCTATAATAATTGCCGGACTCCCCGGACCTCTTGAAATCAAAGAGGGCTTTCACCTCGTCGCTGGTCGGGTCAGCCCAGCCCTGCCGGCGGAAAAGGACTATAAGGCCGACCAGCCGGGCAAAGACTGTCGGGACGAACTGGCTGATGCCGATACCGATCCCACTAAGAATGTCGCTCAAGGCTCCTGGCAAAGGGAATCGGAGACCGAGCAGGATGCTGGAACGGTACACTCCGATACAGCCCGGCGGGGGGCAATGAATTCGCTCGCCGGCGTAGGGGGCAATGAATTCGCTCGCCGGCGTAGGGGGCGAAGACTCGGACCCCGGCACCGAAGCACGCTTTTCCCCGCAGTTGGGCGAGATCGACGTCCCTCAGTATCGACGCCGTCGTCCAGGCAGTTGCCGAGGCCGCAGACGGCCACACGCGCGCAGGGCGGCGCCAGCATCCGGGAGGAACCGCGGTGGCATCCTCGACGGCAGCGTCGGTCTCGGAATCCTCACGGCCCATGGGGACCCGCTCTCTCCCGTGGGTGTCACCGCGGAGCGTCTCATCGACCAGCTCGGCGTCGACATCAGAGTCCTCGGAGGGGGCGGCGCAGGCCTCCTTCTCAACCTCGCCGCCGTCAGACCGATCGGAGCCGAGGTCGATGATCTCGACAGTAGGAAAATCCGCAGGAATCTCGCGACGCGTACCCGCTTCCGCCGTCGCTGACATAACGCGGACGGCCGAGATCGGCGTAACCCTAAGCGGCCGCATCATCTCCGCCGTCGGAGGGGAGTAAACCACCAACTCCCCCGTCTCCTCCGCCGCGAATCCGCCATCTCCGGCGGGGAAGTTCGCCGCATAATCGGAGGAACTCGACATAATCGAAAATAAAACAGAAAAGGAAGGAAGATTTCGAAGGAAACGGAATTACCGGTACGAGAAGCGCCGAGAAGATTCGAAAAAATCTCGAAATTAGCCTCGGAACCCTTGCTGGAAAACTTGGTCGCACAGAGAGTCAATTGCTCAGAAATTTCGGAAATCGTAAAAGCTTCCCGAAGAAGACGATGAAAATATGTATACGCACGAAGAACCAATCGCAACATCACACGTGGCACAGCATTTAAAATTTTGAAATTAATGACACGATCCAACGGTTGGGAACGGAACGATCCGACGGTTCAAAAACGGCCGCGTAGAAGCCACGCGCCCCAAAAGTCACCGCTTCGATGAACTGACACGCCGTTTGGAGAGCACCAATGAGTGAGTGACACGTGTAAAGGTTCTGAACCGGCACACCTTTTCGTAACCGACAGGAAGCACAACGGTCACAACGCATTAAATGGGACATCAATTCAGATCAGAAGATAACGGGCAAATTGTGGTTGTGATCTGCTCAAGTCCGGGTCGTGTGCCGACCTCAAATGTATTTTAAGGATGACGGCCTCTTTTTGTGCCGCGAGGCCCTATTAATACCCGCAGACGCCCCCTTTCCATCCCGTGCCCTAGCTCGTTCCCTTTGTCCGATCTGTCCTTCCTTCGTGCCTTTCCTTTTTCTCGACAGAGGATGCCGAAGCACACCCTCTCCGAGCCCGGGGGCCTGTATGTTAACATCCGAGTTCGCCCATGAGACCGAACCGGACCACAATTCCGAGAGCCGAACCGGAGACCCGATCCACCCATAAAGTGCCGAGCTGGACCGGAAAACTTTTTGATCCTGACACCGCCGTGAGACCACTCGTCAGTTCGGTATTTTCAACTACGACGCCACAGATGCCGGGCTGAAAAATGACGGACTGAAAGGAAGATTCCCCAGGACCAGGGGAACAGATGAAGGTAAGGTACCGAGGTGCCAACCTGGGGCCCCAGAGCGGGCCCCTACAACGAGGAGTGCCGATCTCTATAATGGTATAGTAATGCCACTTGGTGGGCAATCATTGGCTGAACGGATGGGACACCATAGCCTGCTGACCTACCCCCCTTAGCCAAGACATAAAGCCTGCCAGCATTAAATGCCTGTCACCTAATGATGAGGAAAACCTCAAATCGCATTTAATGCTGTCAGGGAGGCGCCGGACTATCCTGCAGAAACACTGTATGACAAGACCGATGAACAGTACCTGAACAGTGCCACATTAAAGGCTACTATAAATAGCAACCCTTCTCATTTATTTTGGGTTGTTGAATCCCAACTGCTTAGACCTTCTCTCTCTACTTTCTCTCTCTAGAAATCAAACAATTATCTTGTAATAATTTGTAAGGATATTGCAAGTGCCGACCTCGTACGAGAGGCCGACCTCGCGATCTACTAATAAAAACTGCAATTAAACCGTATCTCTTCGTCTTTTCCTTATTCCTCTTTTCACTTTTTATTATTCTAACCGTTGACCGGAAACGCCCGTCAACAGTTTGGCGCTAGAAGGAGGGCACCATAAGTTACTTGGTGTCAATTTTTCGATCTTGTGAAGTTACACACATCGCACTCATCTTTTTTCACCTTTTCGTTTTTAAAAACCACTCAAAATGCCTTCATCCGGACATGACGACTCCACCCAGCAGTCCGGCTCCCCGTCTCGCCGCCGCAACGGCGGGGAGTCCTCCCGTCGCGTTCAGCAGGGACCTATCGTCCCCGTACCCCCAGTTCCTACTTTCGCTGCGGCTTTGCAGCACCCCGACGTCCTCAAAGCCCTCGAGGGGGTCTTCGCCAAGGCCCTAGCCAGTCAGACCGCCGGGGCGAACACTGTGGTGCCCACGGAGAACCCCGGCAACACTTTACTCCACACTCCTGAAAAGGAGACCGGTGGACAGAGAAACCCCGCAAAATCCAAAACCACGGCTCAATCGCCGAACCGCGAGGCTCAAAACCGTCGCGACAAGAGTACCAGACCGGCTCCCACCGAGCAGACGGGGGAGAGCCGGCCAGAGCGAAGCCTCCCGGTCGTCCGTCGCTCTGTCCACCAACGCTTGGGAGACAAGAGCCACGCCCACCACGATCTCCGGGAGGTGATCAGACGAGGCAAAGCCATCGGCCACGACACCGAGGAAGTCGCGGCCCTCAAACGCAGAATTGCCGAGCTGGAGGGCCGGCAACCCACCGGGAGTGAGTTCTCACTCCCGGCTCACCGACCAGTCCATACGCGACCGACCCCTCGGATCGCGGACAACGCCTCGCCCCTCTCCCTCGATATCCTGCAAGAAGCCGTCCCGAAGGGAATACAAATACCACAGCTCGGCCTCTATGACGGGAGCTCGGATCCCGATTCCCACCTCGGCCTCTACACCTCCTGGATGGACCTGCACGGCGCCTCCGACGCCCTGCGCTGTCGCATGTTCTCCCTGACGCTGGGGCCCAAGGCACAGAGGTGGTACCATTCCCTTTACCCCCGCTCCATCTCAACCTGGGCACAGCTGAGGTCGGCGTTCCGATCTCACTTCATCGGGTCGCAGGTCAACCTCGCCCCCAAGGAGTCCATCTCAAACATCGTGCAGGGCGAGAACGAAAGCCTCAAGGATTACATTGCTCGGTTCAATGATCGGGTCCAAAACATGGAACGGTGCCACCCCGACGCCTTGCTCATTACGGCCCAGGGCGGCCTCAGGCCGAAGAC
>BKCP01006072.1:2354179-2395585 GCA_008636005.1 Striga asiatica
TTACACACACAAGTGTTTCAAGTACCAAATGAAAATAAAAACAAGAACAAGAACATCAAGAACACTAGAAAGTGTTTGTACTAATTCTAATATTTGTATCTAAGAACTCCAGCTAAAACTTCCTTTCCGGCTCTCCCCAAAAACCTCTCACAAATGATGTATTTATACTAGTTCAAGAGGGAACAAAATTACATCAAAATCATCTTAAGATCATTATGCATTAATGGCTAGCATATCTATCAAAAATCAGCCCAAAATCTTCCAAAATCCGCCCAACATCCATGTTTGAAAAGTGGGCGCCGCCCATGTTGAACAAGACTTGGCAGCTTGCGCGGTTTTACAGTTTTGGCTCGTACGGGCTCGTCCGGACTCGGAATTGAGTTCCGTTTTCTCCTACGCGTAGCTAACGAACCCCTCTTCAATTCAATGTCATATACTGGCCATAATTAGTTACAAAAGTTGCCCCAAAGTTATGTTGAAAAGTGGCCGCGGCGCGAGGCTTGGGCAGCTTGCGCGGCTTTACGGTTTTTTCTCGTTTGGGATCATTCGGACTCGAAATTTAGTTCCGTTTTCTCCTACGCGTTACTAACGAGCTCTTCTTTCCAGCTATGCTCAAAAGAGCAATTTATCTTGTAACTCAAATCTTCATGGGGCTCGATATCAATGCGTCGGAAACGATAACTCTCGAAAATTCAGACTTATTATACCTGAAATTACACCAAAAACCGGAAAAACACAAAAACACACAAAAATACACGAAAACACACGAAAAAACACAAAATACACAATAAATACTAGAACAACAAAAATAACCAAAAACAACTAAAGGGACCGAAAGACCTTCTAAAAGACCTAAAAATGAGGGAAAATAAATGTAAAATAACAATAAAAAACGTAACAAAAATAATCACAACAAATTCCCCCACACTTAAACCTTTGTTCGTCCCGAACAAAGATGAGACTCAAGAAAAAATGAAAAGAATAATAAAAAAATCAAGCATAATCGACATTTTTCAACAGAAGCTAGTTTCAAATTGTTCTCGTTAACTGAAATGAATTATAATGACCAAATAAATACACTTCCAATTTACTAACGTGGAATCATTCGGCAATAAACTCTCGAAATATATGGACATGTAAGTGTATATATGCCTCACTCAATTTCACCATATCAGTAAAAATAGGAACGCTCAAATCGGTTGGAATCCACAGTTAACTGTATGCTTGCCTGTCATCTAATGTCTACTCAAATGTAATAAAAAAAAATTACAAGTTATGAATTATAGGGTCTTTACGGGTTGTAATGTAGGCTCTTTGGACAAGGTGGGATACAATATGGTTAAGTGACTCAATATCTCTTCCCCAACCATAACAATCTTTTCCGGTTTTTAATTACCGGACCTCAACAACTTATCCAAAAGTTACAACTCCAATCCCCAAATGATGTAAATGATTGAATATTTTTATTATATATATATATATATATATATATTTATATATTTTTATTTTATATATATATATTTTTTTTTTTCGAGAGAACAATTTTTCCAAACGCGAATATTTATACCGAAAATATACTTCTCGTATTCTCGCGATCTCTTCAATAAATATTTTTTTTTTCTTTTTATTTTATTTTATTTTTTTTATAAATATTCAATCACATACCTCAGCAGTTAATTCCAACCGCAATCTCGTCCAGTATATGAACATCAACTCCAACAGCTTCCCAATAACACCAAGGTTACAAGAAAAATATTAATAAGGCTCAAACTTGGGCTACTAGGGAAATTGTTATCAGGACAAGAAAAACGAATAAAAGGGATATACAAAAACTGCCCTAATCATTTTCACAACAAATAATTCCCAATTTCCATCATTTCAACATAGTCTCAAGGCAAGTTCTAATAACATATGAATTTGACCGATATCCCTCAAGAAAATAAGGCACAAATCTCACACTGAAATGTTATTACAAAATGTTCCACGTAGTTCAAAGGTCATGCAATTTTTAGTCACCATTTCAACATCTCGAGTCAATTTAAACAGTTATCAACTAATCCCGATGATTATCTGTCAAATCATACTTGAAAAATTAAACCTAAGCCGGTCCAAATAAAAGAAAAACACATAGACAAAAATTCAATCATGCAGACAACCCCCCCACACTTACAACCGACAATGTCCCCATTGTCAATTTGCAGGTGGATTACAGTTTTTATAATTGAAAAGAAAAACAAAATGGAAACTAAAAGAAGTAAAAGAAAACATACTGAACACAGTGAAAAATCACTGTGTGTCCGGTGGTGGTGGTGGATCGGTATCAGCTCGGCCGGCTTGGCAGTACTGGATGTGCGCTCAGTGGTTTTGGTCCGTCGGTTCCGAAATTCTAATTTTTATTTTTTTTTTATTATTTTTTTTTTTTTTTTATAATTATTATAGAAAAACAACACACTTATATAAAAAAAACTGACCTCTACAATACTAGCCGCAAAGAGGTCATAGAAATCGGCTAGGGTGTACTATTAGTACGGTGCACCAGCGAACACTTAAGGCGTTGAAATACCTGATGGTCTTTTAGAGCCAGATTCCAAGGCTTTGACACGCTCGAGATCCTCTCGTATTGTGTAAGCTAGGTCGGAGTTCTTGCGCGGTGGTCCGTCGGACTGTATCCTAAAGGGTCCCACGCGTATTAGCTCCGCATGGTCGCTACTGCTACGAGTCAGAAATGTTGCGCATCGGTGATCGGTTGTGTGGAGGAAAGCTCCGCAATGTAGGCAGCGATTATAACGTCTAGCACGACGCCTTTGTCTGGGGGATGTGTTCTATTCGGGGCCGGAGTTTGGCCAACTTTTTCTTTACTAGCCCCAGATAAGGAACCAGCCTTAGTTCTTTGACCTCGAAGTCCCCGGAGATTTGCTTGACCATCAGCATTGAGTCAGAGTATATGGTGAGGTCGGTCAGGCTCATGGCTTCGGCCAAGGCGAGCCCGGATAGCAATGACTCGTATTCGGCCTCATTGTTGGTCGCCGGGAAGAGGTACTGGATCGAATGACAGAAGAGTTTCTTTTGAGGATCCATGAGGACGACCCCTCCGCCTGCTCGTCCGGCAATGGAGGACCCATCCACGTATATCACCCAAAGCTCTTCGCCCTTCGCTTCCTCGACTCCCGGCGTGAATTCAGCTATGAAGTCCGATAGTACCTGCCCCTTCATTGCTCTTCGGGGTCGGTAGTGGATGTCGTACTATCCTAGCTCCACCGCCCATTTCACCATCCGGCCCGAAGGCCGATGTAAGATCTGCCTTAGTGGGTAGGCTGTGAGGACGGTAATTGAATATTCCAAGAAGTATGGTCTTAGCTTCCGGGCTGCGATCACCAAAGCGAAAGCGAGCTTCTCCATGGGCGGGTATCGCAGCTCGGCATCATGTAAGGCCTTACTTACATAGTAGACCGGGTATTGGTTTGATTTCTCTTCCCGGATCAGGGCGGCACTTACCGCCACATCGGATATTCCCAGTTATAGATAGAGCATCTCACCTGGGCGGGGCTTCTGCATCGTTGGAGCCTGGCCGAGGGTCTCCATGATGGCCTCTAATGCCAGTTGACAGTCCGGAGTCCATTCAAACTTGTGACTTTTCCTGATGGCATCGAAAAAGGGTTTGCAACGGCGGTTGATTTGGAGATGAATCGACTCAAGGCGGCGAGTTTGCTGGTTAGACTTTGGACACCTTTGATTGAGGTCGACGGTCGGAGGTCTTGAACTGCTCTGATCTTCTCGGGATTTGCATCGATGCCGCGCTGGCTGACGATGTATCCCAAGAACTTTTTCGAACCAACGCCGAAAGTACACTTCTTCGGGTTTAATTTCATCGAATAATCACGCAAAATAGAAAACATTTTATTGAGGTCATTAACATGATCAGATGCATACACGGACTTAACCAGCATATCATCTACGTACACTTTCATGGTTTCCCAGTATGCGGTTGTCCCCCACAACGGGGTTATCCAGACCGGCATCGGCGTTCGGGTTGTCCCTATCCCACTCGACTCCTGCGTCGGTTGGATCGGCATCTACCACGGTCAGGGGGTGCGAGCCTATCTGGTTGCCCAGCATGCGGTTGCCCCCCAGACTGTAGTGTGCCGACTCCAGAGCGGCTTCCAGCCCAGCCTCACTCGTCTCGGCGCCTGTGGGAGGGTTTTCTACATTTATCTCTGCCCGCGGGATGGTTAGGACGCATTCCCGCGCCTCTCTCTGATCCCCGCGGTGGGTCCCCTCCCCATCTGAGGTCGGGAACTTGAGGCAGTAATGAAATATAGAAACGGTCGCCTTCAACTTGTAGAGTGTCGTCCTTCCTAGAATGGCGTTGTATTCGCTTGGGCAGTCCACGATTTTGAAAGTTTCCAGAATAGTCCTCGTGGGCTGCCCCTTCTCTCCAAATCGGATTGGCAATGTGACTTGGCTGACAGGGGCCGTCGTCTGTCCGTTGAAGCCTTGAATCCGTTCACGGAAAGGTTGCACCTCTTTCTTGTCGATCTCCATCTTTTTGAAAGTATCGTAGTAGAGAATGCTCGCGTAGGCCCCGGTGTCAACCATGATGCGGTGGATCTTGATCGCCATTATTGGTGCCGTGATCACCAGGGCATCGGAGTGGGGGTGGTCGAACAGAAAGGCATCTTCATCGGTGAAGGAGATTTTGTTTGGGGTTGGCTCCGACGCCGGCCTGCTGTCGGCATGCATTACCCTCTGTCCGGCATAATAGGCTTGCCAGGCATAGGCCTTGGTTTGCGTCCTGGAAAGGAGGGATTCGCCTCGGCTCGTGTTGACGCGACGGGTTGGGTAGTCGGTCTGGTCGGTCCCTAGGCGTGGGGACCGGTCTCTTTTCCTGCCTCTGGAGGTGTCGGCCTCACTTTGATGGGCAGGGCAGAAGGTCATGATCTCGTGGGGGCCGTCCTGTTGCGGCTTCTTCCTCCGAGGATTCACGTCGGTCTCCTCGTCACTGTCGAGGCCGTCACCATAACGGTCTCCCTTCTTCCTCTTCTCGCCTGAGTGGGTGAACCTCTTAAGTTGTGGGTCGTCAATCAACTTAAGCAGTGTCGAGATCAGATTTCGGCACTGGCCGGTGTTGTGCCCGTGCGCCTTGTGATAGGTGCAGTAACGGGTCTTGTCCACCTTATCTTTGTCTGTGAACATTTGCTTCAGGTCCGGTAGTAGTCCCTTCGCCTTGATCTCTTCGTAGACCGCGGCGGCACCCACGGAGAATACACTCTGGTAACTCTCCTTCAACTCCTCGGCTTTTTTTCTCCGAAGGGCTCGGACCTCGGCAAATGACTTGCTCGGTTTCCCTGACTTTTCCTCCGTAATCTTTCCCTTGGCCGGCGCGGCATCGAAGGTTGGGATTGACGAGGACTCCTCTGCCATGATGTAATCCTGGGCTCAGGTAAGAAACTCCTGATAAGTGGTCGGCTTGTTCTGACACAGAGACCATTTGAATAACGTTTTCGGTCTCAGGCCGCCCTGAGCGGTGATCAACAGTGCGTCAGGGTGGCACCGCTCCATGTTTTGAACTCGGTCGTTGAACCGAGCAATGTAGTCCATCAGACTCTCGTCCTCTCTTTGGACGATATTAGCAATGGATTCTTTGAGAGCCAAATCCATTTGCGACCCGATAAAGTGCGATCGGAACACCGACCTGAGTTGCCCCCATGAAGAGATGGAATGGGGGTATAGGAAGTGGTACCACCTTTGCGCTTTCGACCCCAGCGTCAAGGAGAACATGCGGCAGTGTAGAGCGTCTGTCGCACCGTGCAGGTCCATCCAAGAGGTATAGAAGCCGATGTGGGAGTCCGGGTCAGAACTCCCGTCATAGAGGCTGAGCTGCGGCACCCTTATCTTCTTCGAGACGGCTTCCTGTAAGATGTCGGGGGAGAGAGGTGAAGCGTTGTCTGCGACTCGGGAAGTCGGTCATGCGTAAGATTGCGGATAGGGAGGGAGCGACAGCTCACTCTTGGAGGGGTGCCGGCCCTCCAGCTCGGCGATTCTGCGTTTGAGGGCCGTGACTTCATCAGTGTCGCGCCCTATAGCTTTGCCTCGTGCGATGACCTCCCGAAGGTCGCGGTTGGCCTGGCTCTTTTCACTCAGGCGCTGGTAAACAGAACGGCAGACGATTTGGAGGCTTTGCACCGGACGGCTCTCTCCCGTCTGCTCGGTTGGTGCCGGTCTGGTGCTCTTGTCACGGCGATTCCGGGACTCAAGGTTGGATGATTGAGCCATAGTTTTGGATTTCAACGGGTTCTTCTTCTGCCCTCCAGCCCCCTTTTTGGGGGTATGGAGTAGGGTGTTGTCCGGGTTTTCCGTGGGCGCCATGGTGTTTCCCCCGGTCGCCTGGCTGGCGAGTGCCTTCGCAAAGACCCCTTCGAGAGCTTTGAGGACGTCGGGGTGCTGTATGGCCGCAGTGAAGGTCGGGACTGGTGGAGCAGGGGCTTGCATTCCCTGCAGAGCGTGGCGGGAGGTTTCTCCACCGTTGCGCCGGCGAGACGGTGAGCCGGACTGCTGAGTTGACTGGTCATGACCGGATGAAGTCATTTCGAGTGGATTTTTGGAAGTGAAAAGTGAAAAAAGGATGGATAAGATGTGGGGTTCCACAAAGTCGAATAATTGACACCAAGTAACTTATGGTGCCCTCCTTCTAGCGCCAAATTGTTGATGGACGTTTCCGATCAACGGTTAAAGATATAAGAAAATAAATATAAAATAGGGGGAAAAACAAGAAAGTGTGGTTTAATTATGATTTTATTAATTGATCACGAGGTCGACCTCTCGTACGAGGTCGGCGCTTGCGATATCCTTACAAATTCTTACACGGGTTGCTTACAAGCTTAGAGAGAGAAAGTAGGGTGAGTACAGTTGGGGATTCAACAACCCAAAATAAATGTTCAAAACTTCTATTTATAGGGTCCTTAAATGCGACACTATTCAGATACTGTTTATGGGTCTTGTCGTACAGTAACTCGGCAAGACAGGCCGATGTCTATCTGACCGATTGGGAGTGATTTGTGGATCTTTCAATCATTACCTGCAGGGCAGTTAAAGTTGGTGTGGGTCGCATTAAATGCGGACATGCTCTCTGGCCGGGCTAGATATTCTAAACCTGCAGGCTAGTCTGGGATGTCCCATCGATAATCATTGATTGACAAGTGGCCTCATTTCACTGTTTCCCAAAGCCTTAACTCTTATGAAGGTCGAGCTCCTAGGATCCCAGGCCGGGCTCCGACACTCAGTCTATCCTCCGGTCTTCCGGATCCCACCTCTACCCGGCACCGTAACGGGGAAGATAAGACGCCGACCTTGGGAACGACGCCGTCTGCCGCTCTTGTTGACTTGACCTAGGCTCAGCTCGGCACCTCCGAGTCAATTTGGTAACTGACCCCATCGGCTGGGCCGACTTCGCCCGGTTCCTGATCCCTAGGATCGTCACCTTCATACGAGCCCAACCCGAATTATCAACAAATGTAAGATGAGAACAGTGAAATAAAGACCCGAAAAATGGCACACAAACAACCTCCTAAACACAAGTCTAACATAACAGCCCAAAATTGTCATACAATCATGAACATCAACCGTGCACATTCGATTCCTCCTTTAATAAATTGTAATTGAAATACCTAATTAAAACCCACAACCCAAATGTGTTGTAGTTGATCTCGGTCCCAAGTCCTCCTCTGAAGTCGGCTGTCGTCGTTTCAATGTCGTCCTCGTACTCGACGGTCGAACGTCGTCGAAATGCAGTCCTTGTACTCGGCGGTTTGATTTTTTCGGAACGCACCTTGATCTGGACCTCGGCTACTAATACTAATTATTCCAACAATGTACACGAGACTATATTTCAACACAAAAGCATAATTATTCGAATAATATAAACGTCATTATATTACATATACAAGCCCACAAATCCAATTTCACGCGTGGTCGTCAGAGTAAGTTTCGCACACCGCAGGTAGCCCACACTCGTCACCGGTGTTAGGCCAAACCTCTTCGTCCTCCGAATCACGTAGTAGATGTCCGAACACGACTCGTCGGTGCCGCCGTCGTCCTCGGAAGAAGGGCTTTCATCCAGTCGTGCGTTCTCGTTGGGCAAGATGAAGAATTAGGGCAAGAAGGATTCCAAATCTCAGATGAATTAGGGCGAAGAAGAAACAGTCTGGAAAGGGGTTAAGGGTAAAGTGGTATTTTAGTTTGGAGCAGCTCAATTAATCATGTAAAGTAAATGAGGGATTCTTTTATCAGAATTCTATCTCACAAAGGAAACGTTAGATTAAATGCTGAGGTGTAAAGGTCCAGGATTATTTTTAGCCTATCCCATCCCTTAAAGTAGACGACCCCTAAACAAATTTGCTAGATAAGTTCTGATAATAACAGGTTAGATTTGATGTGAATCTTATACTAGACTCAAAATTCTGTTGCATTCAATTTGGTAAGTAGCCGACAATATTAAAGTTAAAATTTTCATGTAAATACTGCTAGGTAAATTGTGAAGATGCTAGGTAAAGTTCAGGAAGTGAATTTAAGTGTGTGATTCTTTCTTTATATTTTTTAACAAATTTACCTTATAAAGTCCAGTCTCATTCGGAAATCAATTTTCGACAGAAAATTATTTATGTGATTATTATATTATATTATATATTGGATACCAAATAAAATGCATATTGGTGATCTTATCCTCAAAAAAAAAATTTGAATATGTGTTTATAATTGATGTCGAAATTTGATTAAAGTAAAAACAAATCCCTTATTTCCTCTAGAAAGAGAAAAAATGGTAGAGGTATTTTACGAATCTTTTCCTCATTTATTTTCCTACCAAAGACAAAACGAATAGCACATAACATTCCTTGTTCTTTATTTGCGTCCCGCTACAATACCCAAGTTCCTCGATATATTTGGATTACAAAATGACATGACAACAATTATATAAAAATAAAAAATTAATAATCTACGAATAAAAAAGTTGATGAAAAAATTCACTTTTCCTAAATTACAACCGTCCTTTTTCTCAACCCTCTCTCTTCTACCTTACAAGTCACGGCCGATTTCTTTGAGCCGATTTCTTCGAGATACAATTGAAGGGAAACAATTTTCTTTCAATTACTCTTCATTTATTTTTATTTTTAATTTTTTTTTCCTATTCTCATTCCACGCACTTTGAGCCGATTTCTTTGAGAAACAAGTGAATGGCGACAATTTTCTTTCAATTACTCTTCATTTCGGGCTTTTTTTTTTTGTTTCCCTATTCTCACCCCCATGCAAAGGCACACGCTTGTTTTTTGACTTCTGTTCATTTTATTATTTTTTTGTTTCTCGATCGCACCCCACACACAAGACTGAAGGATTGTTTCTGGTGTGCTTAATTTGAGTTATTACGATGTTAGTTTTCTTCAATTCATAGCAGGATGAAGAAAAGAAATGAAGTTTGTCTTACAAACAAAAATATTTATTTAAATGTTTGCTTGAGAAAATTTGGCAGAATTGGATTTTTTTTTCATTCCCTTGCCGCTATCCATGAGAAAAGATACCCATATGTAGTCAGGAAGCTAAATTAGGGCAAAGACAAAATTTTAAATGTTAATCTTAGTTGTTGATTTATGCTTAATCCTGTCCGTACAACTCACTTTGTCAATATGGTTTGTCAAGTGACTTGGATAAAGTAGCATTATTCTCTTTATTTATTTTGATTCGCTTCACTTTTGAATTTTGACATACTTATATTGTTTTTTTTCACAATAAATGGAGAAGAAAAATGAAAGTCCAAATATGTTGGCAACTTTTTTGTAAAGGCAGCTGAAAAAAGGCGATTAATATAGAATAATTGAAAAAGAAAAAGGAAAGCTGAAAATTGCCAAAGTCATACTTGAAAAGGAAAGGGCAGCACTCCACAAAGCATAGTTTGCAATTCTGGACCAGCCCGATGGATTGACTCTGACTCTGGAGACCCGGAGCTAGAATCGGTCCGATTGGGTACTTCGAATTGGATGACAACATAACCAGTCAGACTCGGTCTTAATTGGTTGACATGTGCATCGATCCGGTTGGGTCAACTTTGTACTTCCCGACAACTATAATTTTTTTACTTTTTTTTGGATTTTTAAAATATATTTTTTTTATTTTAAAATTAAAGCTATATATATATATATATATTTATATGGTAATATTTATTATGACATACAATACTGTTAACACTTTGATGTACAAAAATTATGTACAAAACATTTATTTATGTATATTTATATAATGAAAATAATATATATATATATATATAAATATATAATTTTAAAAATTTTAAAATTAGTTACTGGATGCAACAATTAATCTGATTATCTAACAATTGAATTAATGACCTAATAATCCGAAGGCCTAGTCAAATTTCTGAACGGGTTTAAAAATTATGCCACAAAGAATAAGAACACAAAACCAAAGAAAAAGACAACAAAGACTCGAAGGCCACACACAATGGCACAACTCCTTGTGGTAAAACTTTCCCATCTCCTGACATCCATACTTTTAAACTATAACCACCCACGCCCACATATCTTCAAAAACACGCACCCACAACATGATTTCTATGAGTGCAGTTACATGTTTTTTGCCCTTGATTTACACACACATACACACACCCATGTGGATTTGTGTGAAATCAATGGGCCAAAAACATGTAATTGCAGTGCAGTTACATGTAGCATCGAACCCTCCCACACACACACATTCCAAAAAGTAACCCTTCACGTAGAAACTAAAAGTAATAAAAAAATCTAATTAGGGTCGTTGGTACAGGACTAAATACGTGTACATATTTGACAATATACATTCATGTTAAAATTATGACATGTGTCCTTTTATTTATCTATATAAATAATTTAAAAAAAAAAACTATTAATTAAACTATTAAATTATCTTTATTCAAAAATTAATGAGAATTCTTTTTACGTGGTACTCAAACTTTATCTTATTTTTCTTTTCACATCCATAGTTTCACTTAATCATTTATTCTACCCGTTAAAAAAATAATATAGGATAAAACAATAGAAAAAATATGCAAAAAAATGTGATTTCAACTAGAAGCCTCATATGAGCACAAAACATCGAATTGATTAAGGCGTGTTGTTGTCCATGAAAAAAATTACATATGAAAGTTCACGCATCAAATTTGGACAACCGAGTCATAAGAAATCGTCAGTTGAAGTATTCGTCTCGCAACCGCACACTGCTAGAAATTCGAAAACTTCACCGGCATTGTTTTAACTATTCAAAAGTCTGGTCGACGATCAAGAGACACCATTGGATTTCATATGAAAATAATTTTCTATACATATATGTTTCACAAAAAATCAACGGTCGGATCTCTAGTGACATTCCAAAATATTTACTCCGCAACTATTTAATTTTTTCGAAACTCTAAAAATAATTTAACAATGTTTGAGGTATCGTATGATAAAATTAAACATCTCGTTGGATAGATCGAATCTAGAGTTTCAAAACGATATATGATTTGTTGAAATTAACTACTTGCAGACGAGCGACGAATGGTGACTAATGGTGGTGGCCATCAACGGTGAGAGGGTGGGGTTTTCCATTCTAGTACGTTTTAATGTAATTACCCCATATATTCTCTTAGTTATTTTTATTATATACATGACCTAGAAATTAAATACAATATAACTTTTGAGTGAAACAAAATAAATTATAATTTAGGAGAAGGCTACCATCCCGTCGCGGGATCATTCCGTGAGAGTTTTTAGTCATTGGATATACGTAAAAGTTAGTTATTTTAGGTAACCAATTGCTAAAAACTCTCACGGAATGATTCCGTGACGGGAAGGTAGTTTTTTCCTATAATTTATATTAAAGTGTAGTATAATAGATATTTCAGATGTACGAGGTGTACGAGATAATGTACATCAACATAATTTTTTGGCTCGTACATAAATGTAGGGTTACGTTAAAAATCTTGATAGTGAGATAAATGAACAACTATTGTCAATAACCTAAGGAGATTATTGGTAAGGAGTTAAAGCTGATCAAAATCAGTATTGATTGGACAAATTTTGAAATTCACTTTAACTCAAAATCTAACTTCACTCCACTATCTTGGATTGTACCAATATAATTAAATAATATCAATCATCTTTGTCCTACATCACATTTACGTTAATTCACTATTCACTCACTCACATATTTTTAATTACTTATAATTTCCATCATATCTCTCTTACTTATACATCTCATTAACTTTAATTATTATCTTTTAAGTATTATTTAATTACAATCTCTCTTCTACAATTTTACTAATTTTAATACAAAAACTAACACAACTCTATTATGCTCAACGTTATCAATATCTATATCTATATAAAGAGACAACCTATTTACCAAAAGTAGTAACAAAAAAAGTCAACCAGCATTTATTACATCTATTTTCGGCAATTGTTTTCTTTTAATTTATTGCCAAAAAATTCGGTCAGCCCTAAATGTACCCCAAATTGATGGAATTTCGGGATTTTATTTAGGTAATTTTGGGCTGAGTTTCACGATTTTGTAGAATTCAAATTTCTTATCATTATTTTTTCGAAAAGATCTGATTGCATACAACATGTATCATTTCGAATTTCAAATTTAAATTATATAATTTCTTATCATTAGGTAACCATAAAATCAAATTTATTATCTATTAAATCTGATTTTTTCTTAATTGCAACAAATTTTTAATTACCTTTTGGGTCGATAGAGTCGTATTTGAATTTACAATATTTAAAAGTCAAAATCCAGTCCCATATGATTTGTTTCCCATAAATTCGGATTCAATTTTGAATTGAACATTTATAAATTAAAAAATTCCCGTATGATTTGTTTCCCATAAAATCGAACAGGATGAAACATTGCATATAATTCAAAATTAGTTTGGATTTTGAAAATTAAAATCTGAATTCTTAAATATATCTATTCTTTTAAACAAAGCCTCTTATTTTGAAATAGAGATCATCTTTATTTTTTCAAGTGTTTAAATTGCATATTTCTAGGTAGACTATATTTCAAAATATAAAGAGTATTTTCCGTATCAAAATTCTTAAGAAGAATTTGATTAATTACATTCTCTTTTTCTGCACAAATATAAATTATAAATATCCCGGCATTAAGTACATCGAGAAAACTACCTTCGTACTTCACTTTAAGTTACTGCGAAATAATAGAAGACGTTGAAACTATTAGTTTGTGAGAATGACGAGTTTCCCAATAATCAAACTCATAATGTTGTGTACAAAAAGGTGTTTAATAATATATGATTTTTTGTTTTGTGGAACATTATATTATTGTACAATTAGCCTACCTATTATAACTCTTTATTTATTTATACATCTTAAAATATAATATTCCTCAAATAAATACAGCTCGTGCATCGCACGTGTCACGCACTAGTAATTAAATAATATCAGTTATTTTTATTCATTACTCACCCACATACATTTTATAACTATACATCACTTATGTCATCCTTCTCTTCTATTTTTACATCATATTAGTTTTAATCATTACATTCTAAATATTATTAGTTGATTACTTACAATCTTTCTCATCACACTCAATCAGCTTTCTTCAGAATAACTCACTTTAACTCAAGATTCAATTTTGATTGTGAAGTGAATATTATTTTCACCCGGGCTCCTTCGACTCGGACGGCCTCCGTACCTGCAAGAACCCAACGCTAGGAGGGGTCCCGGCGTCGGACCTCCGACGCTCAAGTCAATATCACTCCAAAACTCCAAATCCTAAGTGTATAGTAATGAATGTAGAGAGAGTGAAAGAATGAGATACCTTATCCCCATTTTATTGGGAGAGTGTACCTTATGGCTCAAGTTGTGCTTGTCTAATGCAATCATGCCACGTGTCCTAGCCTATGTGTAGGTTTATTCTCCAACATATTCCTTTATTCTCCAATATATTCCTTTTTTCTCCAATATATTCTTTTTTTATCCATAAAAACCGATCTAGTATAATATCCTATATCATCTAGTTTCCCCCCAACTCTGGTCGAGTAAGCATGACTCGATCCAAGAGTGAGATTCCTCTTCGGGCTGTTTTCGTCAACCTACCACTAAGGTCGAAAATCGAGTGACCCACCACTAGGGTCAAGCACCAAAAGCTGAATGACCATTGTGGTTGAAAACCGAGTGACCTGCCGCTGGGGTCGAACACCAAAAGTCGAACAACCATCGAGGTCAAACACCAAAAACCGAACGACCATCGAGGTCGAAAGTCGAGTGACCCACCTCTAGAGTCAAACACCAAAAACCGAACGACCATCGAGGTCGAAAGTCGAGTGACCTACCTCTGGAGTCAATCACCAAAAACCGAACGACCATCGAGGTCAAAAGACGAGTGACCCACCTCTAGAGTCAAACACCAAAAACCGAACGACCATCGAGGTAGAAAGTCGAGTGACCCACCTCTGGAGTCGAACCTTGATTTTCTAGAGTAGATTTCTTTGTTCCTTATTTTGCAACGTCGACCTTCCATTGATATATCTCGACCCGCTTACTTGGACTTCCATGATACTTTGATAGATTTTCTCAATCTCCCCCAAAGTTATGAATTTTGAAAATTTGAGCTCACGCCTGTTGTTTCTAGACCACAATGTTCGAGCTCTCTTCGCTCAAAGATAAACCTTTTCTACCACCTCGTCCTATCATCGCCCCCTCAGTTCAAAATTTGAAATTCAACCCTGCTGTTTATCCTCTCAAAAACTGAATGTCCTGACGCCACACCAAAGTCGAAAGCCGAATTCGACAAAACCAAATAAAACCATCGATCTGGATAATAAACCATCGGCTTGCCATTGAGGTCCTACGAGTGAACTCCATCGACCTTCCACTGAGGCCGAAAAACAAATTCAACGAGATCTAAAATCAAGTAAAGATCATCGACCTGCCTCCACGGTCTCCAATAAGCTTTGTGTATTGCTCTAAGTGAACTCCATTGACCTGCCACTGAGGTCGAAAAATAAAATTCAACAACACCAAGTCAAGTAAAAACCATCGATCGCCTCCGCGGTCACTGATAGGCTCCATATCTTCAACGACCCAACACTAGGATCGACCACCCAGCCCGAAGGCCTTAGTCATGGTGGATTTTTGTCGTCGAACACATGCCCACCCTCGAAAGAATGGTCGATACATGCAACCACCCAGCCTCACGGCCTTAGTCGTGGTGGATTTTACTTCCTTGAATACATGCCCACCTTCGAAGAGGTGGTCGATACATGCGACCATCCAGCCTCACGGCCTTAATCATGATGAATTTTGCTCCCCACCTTCGAAGAGGAGGTCGATACATTTGACCACCCAGCCCGAAGGCCTTAGTCATGGTGGATTTTACTCCCTTGAACACATGCCCACCTTCGGAGAGGTGGTTGATACATGCGACCATCTAGCCTCACGGCCTTAATCATGATGGATTTTACTCCCTTGAACACATGCCCAGCTTCGAAGAGGTAGTCAATACATGCGACCATCCACCCTCACGGACTTAATCATGATGGATTTTACTCCCTTGAACACATGCCCGCATTCGAAGAAGTGGTCGATACATGCGACCACCCAGCCCAGAGGCCTTAGTCAACGTGGATTTTACTCCCTTGAACACATGCCCACCTTCAAAGAGGTGGTCGATACATGCGACCATCCAGCCTCACGGCCTTAATCATGATGGATTTTGCTCCCTTGAACACATGCCCACATTTGAAGAAGTGGTCGATACATGCGACCACCCAGCCTGGAGGCCTTAGTCATGGTGGATTTTACTCCCTTGAACACATGCCCACATTCGAAGAGGTGGTCGATACATGCGACCATCCAGCCTCACGGCCTTAATCATGATGGATTTTACACCCTTGAACACATGCCCACATTCGAAGAAGTGGTCGATACATGCGACCACCCAGCCTGGAAGTCTTAGTCATGGTGGATTTTTTTTCTTCGACCACTTGTCCACCCCGAAAGGGATGTTCAAAACAAGCGACCACCCAGTCCGGAGGCCTTAGTCATGGTGGATTTTTTTTCTTCGACCACTTACCCACCCCGAAAGGGATGTTCAAAACAAGCGACCACCCGACCTAGAGGCCTTAGTCATGGTGGATTTTTTTCTCCGACCACTTGCCCACCCTGAAAGGATGTTCAAAACAAGTGACCACCCAGCCCGGAGGCCTTAGTCATGGTGGATTTTTTCTTTCGAATTGCTCGAACACTTCAACTTGTCCCTGAGGTTGACAAGAAAACACACCAACCACCACGAGACAGAATAGTAATTGATCATTTTCGTTAGTCCCATCAAATGCATAGTTATATCGAACAAGACAAAAAAAATCAAGCATATTTTTCGACCTCCCTTTCCTATCTGTACGCGACGACTTGAGTTGTTTGTTTGCTCCATGCTTTCCACTTCTCACCACCAATATCCAGTACACCTGTTCATGTATTTTCCTCAGCAAGAATTCAACAAATCCCATTAGCCGTTTTTATCCGCATTATCCAATTTGCAATCCCGATAGCAATAATAACAAGAGATTAATAAATCAAAGCAATCGAATTGGTCCACATGCTTTTAACCACACTTCAATCTACAGGAAAGTCTCTTTACCAAGATATGAAATCACATAAACACCCATTCAAAGGCATAGTCGACCAGAATTTCCCAAAACCATAAATTGTTCAACAAATCATTACGATAAATCATACTCTACAGCTATAAATGACCATTAAATGAATGCACCAAATGAAAATTCGAATGAATTACTCCCAATACCGAGCTCCTCAATCATGATGACTCAAAACTGGCCAGCCCGAAGGCCTTAGTCATGCCAGGTTTTTGTTCAAGCCTCCACAAACACCTCATTTTCTGCATTTTGTTAGTCACCTGAATAATAATTCTAAACATATCCATATACACCACAACCCTAGCAACATTTCTCCCAGAATATCCAAAACAATGAACATTTCTCCAAAAAAGCATGCTAAGAGACTCAATGTTTCAATAAATTGCGTCGGTCGAACTTGACCGCTCACAAGAGTTGGGATTAATTTTATACCTGAAGGTCGATAAGACCAATATCCTACCTCTCCAAAAGAGAATGATTTCTGCCTTTGAAATTGCCACCGGCGATTGGCACCATTCAGACTCTTCCCTCATTATCACCCTGCTTTGATGGATTCATGCTCGTTCACTTTGTCCTCGAAATTCCCCAACTCGTCCGCCATAACTTGTCCAGACTCATGTTATTTCGTTGTATCCTCAATAAGAATTCAAAGAGATATCATTATCCACATTATATTCACATCATCCATTTTGCAATGCTCCACGCAAGAAAAACAAGAGATCAAATACAAATACTGCCATCTCCTCGATTTAAGACATGCTCGAGCAATGACATGCTTAAAAAATTATGAGTAGACAATTCAAGCAAAATTCCTTCCACATTAAAATCCAAATGAAAGGCTCCGAATATATCAAGATATCAAATCATATAATGTTAATCCATCTCCTCGAGCCCACCAATAAAAATTGATAAATGCACCAAATACACGTCAAGCATTATCACGAAATATCCTCAACTCGAAATCATGACCCGCATTTATTTTCAAACAACCTTGCTTAATTAGTGTTATTCAAAATATTACTTGCCTCTCCAAGTGTAACAAATGACACATATAATTTCTCTGCAAATACACCAAATAATTCCACGAACAAATCAAATATCTCCACGAATAAACCAAATAATATCTCTCGAACAAATCTAATAATATCTCCACGGATAACTCAAATAAATCAAATATTCTCCACGAATATATCAAATAATCTCCACGAATATATCAAATATTCACCACGAATATATCACATAGTCTCCAATTCTTCACCAATTTAAAAAATCCCTTGAGCTCATTATTTAAAGGAACCACATAACTTCACCACGAGAATTCTATCTCAGATTACCTTCTCGTCCGCCTCGAACCATCCCGAATTAGTCTTAGGCACAAAATGGGGCTGTTTTGCTTCACTGGGCCGCGCTGGAGGGGTTTGGACATCAAATGGGCCACATACAAGGCGCTGGGCCGCGGCTGACACCAAATGGGCCGCGGACTACACATTGTTGGGCTGGACTGAAGGTAGCTAGGGAGGTGGGCTGCTCGCGGGCCTGGCGGGGGCTGATGTCGGGCTCTCACGGGCCGAGAGTTGAGGGAGATGCGAGCTGGTCGTGGCCCGCGCGCTGAAGCTGTTGTGTGAGGCCTTCTATTGGGCCTTCCGCGTTGGGCCATCTCCTCGGGCCTTTCTCGTTGGGCCGCGCACACTGGCGGGCTTCCTCACCTGGGCTCCTGGATCGCGCACATCGGGCCCAATGTGCTGGGGCATGGACTGCATCGAGCTGCTCACCGATCTGCTCGATCCACGCTTTTACTCCAGCAGAAATAGTTGGAAAAATGTTGCCAGAAAATGTCGCCGTCTCCGGCGAATGCGACCGGTCGTACGATCGCCCCGGTGAGGCGGTCCCGATAGTGCCGTCGGCTCGACAGAAATCGACCGAAAAACGGAGAAGATGACCGGTGTTGACCAAAAATTTCTTAGATCCAAAAATACTGACCGACAAAATTGACGGCCTTCCGCTTGGAATTTTCGCTTGATGTTTTAAGGGTAGAACGAGCACAAGAAGAGCTTCGTGATTATGTAAAGATTTTTCGGATCAGAGGATTCTTCGCGGCGCCGGCCCGGAGGTGGCGGCAGCCAACGGCGACGCCGACGGAGGTCATATGCTGAAGACTCGTCTCGACGAGAGGATTCCAATGGTGCTCCCGGATTTTCCACAGCCCTCATGGATAACCGAAAAAATGCATTTGAAGGTCGAATGTTGACCAAAATTTCTTAGATCCGAAAAGTTTGACCGGCCAAATCAAAGGCCTTTCCGGATGAATTTTCGAATGAGATTTTAAGAGGAGATTCACTTCGACGAGATCTACCCGTTGACGTAAACATTTTTATGATCCGAGCACTTTGGCCAGCTAAGTCGAAGGAGGATTTTTGTAATTTTTCGATTGGAACTCCGTTTGGCTTTTCGAACGGGGTCCCACAGACGAGGCCAATGAAGTGAATATTATTTTCACCCGGGCTCCTTCTACTCGGACGGCCTCCATACCTGCAAGAACCCAAAGCCGGGAGGGGTCCCGGCGTCGGGCCTCTGACGCTCAAGTCAATATCACTCCAAAACTCCAAATCCCAAGTGTATGTAATGAATGTAGAGAGAGTGAGAGAATGAGATACCTATAGGGAGAGTGTACCTTATGGCTCAAGTTGGGCTTGTCCAATGCAATCATGCCACGTGTCCTAGCGCATGTGTAGGTTTATTCTCCAACATATTCCTTTATTCTCTAATATATTTCTTTTTTATCCATTAAAACCGGTCTAGTATAATATCCTATATCAGATTGATTTTAGTTAGTTATGATTCAATCCATTTTATTTAGAATAACTCACTTTAACTATCATCCAATTTTGATCAATTTTAGTAACTCAGTTTAAATATGAATTAGAAAAAGATAGAACTTTAGAAAAAAAGCTCTTCTTTTCTGCTCGCGAAAAAAACCCTCCGACAGTAGCCTTTCAATTTCTGTTGCATCGCCTTCCTCGGTGACGGTGGACCTCCAACCAGTGGTCGTTCTCGACCGCTCGGCCTACCCTTTGATGTCGCATCCTTCTGATTTTTCCGTGGTAGCTCTGCGCGAGATGGATTGCCCCAACCCTAGGTCGCACTTATGCTCGAGATTATGGGGGGAGATCTTCCTGGTCGGCGATTGGTGGTGGTGATTGCCGGCGGGTCTCGATTGGAGATGGTTTCCCCTAATTTCTGATTTTGTACGCGATTGTAGGGCTTCCTCCGGGTGGCTGTGCTTTTCCGGTAGGGCTTCGAGGGGGATGTTCGTCTTTTGGTCAGATGTTTGTGGCGGTGATGTTGGTTGCTATATGGGTCAAAGGGCGGGCGGGACTCCGGTTGCTGCGGTGGTTCCTGTTGCGGCGGTCGGGGTTGAGGGACCATTCCACCGGGCGGGACTCCGGTTGAGGGACCGTTCCACCCCTACCCTCCCCTGTTCGGCTAGTGGTGTTAGGCAGTGGGGGAGCTGGTTCTCTTGTTGTTCTTCTCTCGGTTGATGACGGGTTGACTCGGGGATTGGTTCAAGGTTCGGTTTTAGCTACTGTATAGGCGTTCGTGCAGTTTCGGTAGTGTCATTCGTTTGCTGGGGAAGGGCTCTCTGTGTTTTTAGTTTCTGTAGTTTATGTTTTGTGTCGTCTGTGTCTGCATGTGTCGTGTTCGTTATTGTGTTTTAGGTCTGGGATATTGGCCTCAGTTAGCCCGAGTGTGACTTTATTATCCTTTTGGGACCGTATACTCGGCCATTACCCTGTTGGGACCGTTTGTAGTGTTCTTGTGTTTTTTATGTGTGTTCCCGATTATTACCCTGTTGGGGTCGGGCTCTAGGCGGTCAAAAGACATGTCCTCCCATTTTTATGCCGTTGTTGGCTGGTTGTATTCAACTGAGGACTGTTATTTTTGCACATTTGTGCGATTTTGTATAAAATCTCTATCGTTTTGACAAAAAAAAAAGTACTATCGGTGAANTTAAATCTGAATTCAATTTTAATCAAATTTAATTGGTGATGGCTGCTTACACATATACCTTCCTAATTTAATCCAATTTAGTCCAACTCAGTTGAGAGCCTTTTTATTTGCTGTTTTCTGGTCTTGGTTGTTTATTTTTATTGTATGTCATCTTGAAAATTTATATACCTTATGTAGGGAGAGAGCGTGGTGGGAAAAAAGAAAGGCAAAAATGTCAGAATTGAAAGACCCCAAAATAAAGCTTTTTGGTAAAACCATTGGGCTGCCGGAGGAGTCTGTTGAGGCGGCCGGAATTCGTGAACCAGCTGCTGATTCTTGTGATGCCGATACAGAAGACAGCGTTACCAGCGTAGACCAAAAGCTTGCTTGTTCTGTGCTTGAACATAGTGATTTAATTGTAGATGCAGAGGACCACGAATCGCAAGAGGTATGAGATTCGGTTGTGCAATGGTTTGAGATTTAGGGATTTCATTTTAGAAATTATCACACTTTGGGGGATACTGCCCGTTTCCGTTTAATTTAGGGTTCTATGTTTTGGTTGGGATTGAAATGGATGATATGTTTTCTTACAACTATTGGGATTTGATTTTTTTAGTGTTTTCGATTCAGGAATTATGGTTGTGTTTTTGTTTCTTACAAAGGATTAATCTATGTATACAGTGCTCCGAGCATTGTACTGATTTGAACGGCATTTTGCACTGCTTTTCATTTTCCAGGATGGAGCAAATGACTGTTCCATGTATGCTTGATGAGTTTTGAATTTTGATTTGTTATTTGGTAGGTCTTTCTTTTTCCATGCCAATAGATTTTCGTTCCATTTGCTAATATGCTTCGGTTTCTTCTGCAAAAAAACAATTCATCAAGCATAATGATGGATTATTGTGCCGTACACTTGTTTATAGGATTTATTTGTGTGAAGAGATATGAAGATTGTCTTTGTGATCATTGTTGAAAAAGAAATGTATTGACCTTTTTTCCTTCGATTAAATCTTGTACAAAAAAATCAAAGATTCAGTTTATGTGAGTAATTTGTATTTCTTTAATTAATATTGTTTGACGGGGACTTCTAGTTTATAGTGAGAAAAGCCCAGAATTTCTCATTTATGTATCATATAATTTTCATTGCTTTTCATCTCATCTCTCTTGTAGGTTTGTAACAATACCGGTCAACTTTTAATCTTATAGAAAACACACAAAATGCAAAAATAAAGCTGCTTCAACAACATTTTTAACCCTTAATAATTTGATTAATTGTCAAATTATCCTGCTTTCGATCTTTATGAGTACAATTTGTTCAATAATAAAAAGATAATAGATTTCAAAAAGAAGACAGCGTTGTTCCTATCTTCCTTTCATTCTTTCTTTCCTTTTTTCATTTTCTTTTAGTGTGTGTATGTGTGTAATTAGGCTAAACTGCAGCAGTAGATTTTGTATATAATCCTCAAACTATATTTACCTGACCATTTTAATTTTGAAATTGCGGTCACAATAAGTATTATCTACATTATTTCCAGTTATACTACAAGTTTTCAACTTCTCTCCTTGATCATATTTTGTTATCTTTTTGGCGATTCTCACGAGTAAAATTATCCTGCAGAGGCAACCAAGCTCAGGACATGGCAACCCAAACATGGAAAACCAAGGCCATCCGTCAACCTCAAACGAGTCAAATGACACTAATGCTCCTATACATGCAGCCAACAATTCAAGAGAGGAACCGTCAGAGCCAAACAGCTCCAATGAAAAAACTCTAAAGAAGCCTGACAAAATACTCCCGTGCCCCCGTTGCAACAGCACAGACACAAAATTCTGTTATTTTAACAACTACAACATCAACCAGCCGAGACACTTCTGCAAGAACTGCCAGAGGTACTGGACAGCTGGCGGGGCCATGAGAAATGTTCGTGTGGGAGCTGGGCGCCGTAAGAACAAGAACCAAACTGCCTCTCAATTTCATCATACACCTAATCCCGAATCAGCCCGCCAGAATCCCAACGGGACAAGTTTCCTTGCCTTTGGTTCGGATACTCCTCTGCCTCTGTGTGAATCATCGATGGTGTCGGTTTTGGATATTGGGGATAAAACGATCAGGAGAAAGGAGAATAACGGTTATGAACGCTCGAGTGAACATCCCATTTCGAGTTCGAAGGATGAGGTGGGTTAAAAACTAATTGACAAAATACCAAATTATGGCCCCACTTAGATTTTAGTTTCTTTTAAAATATTTTGATGAAGAAATAGCAAGACTTGATTACATATTTGTTCCCTTTCATGTTTATTTTGTTTATAAAGTTAATAACTGAGTTTTAGGCAATTCAAATTTATGCACGCATATCTTAAAAATTATTATTAATATTATTTTATTGATCCTATTGCAAATAACTTCTACAGGTACCTGTTTTTCATGGGGTCGCTTGGCCTTACCCATGGCACTCTGTTCAGTGGAGCCCACCAATGGCTCCGCCTAATTTTGGCCCAGCCAGCTTTCCCATGCAATTCTACTCCACACCACAGCCTTATTGGCCTGGGGCCTCTTTATGGAACGTCCCCTACGTTATCTCACCCACACAAGCTCCAAATTCCAGCCCCGTTTCTCCAACACTCGGGAAGCACTCGAGGGACGAGAATATTCCATCCGATACAGAAAATGAAGAAGAGAAAGTAAAGGAGAGTGATCCAGAGAAATGTTTGTGGGTTCCGAAGACTTTGAGAATCGATGATCCGGAAGAAGCTTCCAGAAGCTCCATATTGTCGACTTTAGGTATTAATAGAAACAGAGATGATGATGATTGTGGTGATGTGGGCGTAAGTCGTGGTGATGGTCTTTTCAAGGCTTTGCAGAGGAAATCTAAGGACAATTATCAAAAGAATTGGGCTCATGCCAAAAGCTCGACGGTTTTACAGGCCAATCCTGCAGGTTTGTCGCGGTCCCTGAGTTTCAATGAGGGCTCATGAGCTGGTTATTCAGAGGATACTAATTTCTTGATAGTCGGGAAAATTATGAAACATGCATCCAGAGTTTGGTTAATTGCAAAAAAAGGCCGCTTATCTCTGGAAATTATACATGTCCCCACTTGGTATTTGTTCCCATTTTTTACTTGTTGCACCCTCTATGGGTGGGTATTTATTGGAAAAATATGAACCTTGTGGGTGGATATTTATTGGAAAAATATGATTAGGAAAGTTTATCAGGGTTTTCTTATTTTGTGACTACATTAGACCTTGACGGTTCTCTCGTGTACCATAATGTTCTGGGAATTGAAAGAAACATTAAGTCGCAATTGATGGGCCAATGACGACAACCGGGCTAAGATTTCGGGATTTTGTGTGATTAATGCACTTAAAGAAGCAAATAGTTTGCTAATCAGTTAGGTGACAGATTTGGGATTTTGTGGCTCTACCTTAGTTGGTGTACGCAGGTATGTTACGAAGTTAGAGTGGAGTTTGTTAGTCACGAAGCAAATACAGTTTCCTTTGTGAACTTACACAAAGATTCTGATTAGAACAACTGACAGTCATGATTGTTGGATTTACAGCTTACAATTCTTACTAGCACGTAGTCTGTGATGTACGACATAAAGATGCTAAATGAGTTATTCTCATATTGCTTTTTCAATTAAGTTGAAAATAATAGGTTGGACTATCTAGTTTTTTACCTCTTTTAATTATTGTTGTTTTTTAGTCAATACATTAAAATGAGTTTGTTAGGGCTAGTTTGTAAGTTAAAATATGTTATCTGCTAACATGTTATAATAATATAAATTTAATTTTGGTATACATATTTNAATACATAAATAATTCGCAAAGAAAAAATGGGAGACACACCCTAAAGTGGTCTAGAGCCTCAACATGAGGAACTGAGAACAACAGAATTGAAGAAAATATTAATCCTAAGAAATCAACTACCTTCTACTGCCAAAGGCCTAGCAAGGAAATTGATCTCAGATAGAAAATACAATACGAACAATTAAAAACTGAAACTAAATCATGAAGCTGTTGCATATTGAGTCCAGTCTGAGAGAGCCATTTTTATCCCTTTTGCTTCTGGCATGAGAGAGTTTTGAAACACCCACCGGTTCCTTCCAAAGGATATATGTTGAAAGTTGTATCCTTGCTTTGGCAACTTCAGAATGATCAAGTGAACAAATGTTGTACCACCAGTGTTTAAAAGATTCAGTGCTTCCTTGAAAGCTATTCTAGGTCACAGGTTAGATATCCCAAACTTTGCAAGCTCTAGGGCATGACAGAAGAACATGGTCAATTGTTTCTGAAGCTTCACCACATATTGAACAAATATGATCAATGTCTACTTTTCTTTTCTTCAGGAGGTTTGCAACAGAAAGGAAGTGCTTCAGTTTCCCAACAATTTTCAACTTCCAATGTCTAGTTTGTACAGACTTGCTAATGGATGAGCTAGAGCTAGACTCTGGAATATCCAACCGAGACAGCTTTATTGAGGATATCAATTAATAAGTACTAGAGACAGTAAACTGACCTTTCTTTTCCAATCCCCAATATAGTCTGTCTGCTCTGTCTGGGTGAAGTGAGGTAATGCTGAGAATGGCTGCACTGTCTTCAGGGTCAAATGCCTGCTGCACTAACCATTCATTCCATGAGAGACCATTGGCATTCAAAAGATCTTTTACCCATATAAGATGTTCTCTAGATAAAGGCATAAGTGTTGGTGATGGTTTCTGAAGGGTTGGAATCCAATTCAAATCAGCTATCTTTGTAGCAACTCCATTCCTGATCTTTATTTTCAGCCACTTAGAGAAAAAGGGCATCACCTCTATCCAGCAATTCCACATCCAAGATCCGTTAGCTGATTTGGTTGCATGAGTTATTACTGTGTCAGGAAAGTATCTGTGTTTTAGAAGTCTGCTGACCAAAAGTTCAGGATGAGAAGCTATTCTCCATAACTGCTTGCAAATTAGTGCTTGATTAAAAAGTTGTAGGTCAAGGAAACCGAGCCCTCCATCTTTTTTTGGTAAATAAAGTAGGCACCATTTTTTTCCAATGGATTCCTCTGGACTGCTAGTCTCCTGATTGTCACCAAAAGTTTGCACAAAGTTGAGAAATCTCATAACATAGTGTCAAAGGAAGCTTAAAGCATGACATTGTGAAGATTGGCAATGCTTGAATGATGGCTTTGATAAGGACTTCCTTGCCAGCATGGCTGAGGAGCTTTGCCTTCCAATTTTGCAGCTTGCTTTTGACAGAAGTTAGGAGATATGCAAATTCTTATTTTTTTACTTTACCAATTCCAAGAGGTAATCCCAAATATCTGGTAGATCTGTGGGAGACTATGTCATTGAGAGCTGCACAGATGGATTGCTGGAGATGTTGTGGAGTGTTTCTACTAAAGAAAATAGCAGATTTCTGCAAATTTACTGCATGTCCTGTGAAGAGCCTGTATTTATCAAGAATGACCATTATAACAGCAGCCTGATCCACCTCTACTCAGCAAAAGAATAGGGAGTTATCTGCAAATAACAGATGAGTGAGCAATGGACCGTTCCTGGAGAGTTTAAGCCCTTTCAGATGACCTCTTTCCACAGATTGAAGAATGAGGGCAGTGAGTAATTCTGCAACAATTATGAACAGATAAGGGGACAGTGGGTCCCCTTGTCTGATTCCCCTGATAGGGTTTACATTATTATTTCTTGATATAAGAAAAATAATAATTTTATTTTTCATTGTGTAATACTTAGCTATTAATTTATTCAAAAATTTGTTGTGGTATAATGTCATTATTATTATTTATAAAAGTTATTGAAGTAGTCTTCTTTTTATTTTATATAATGAAAAATATTTAATGTATGTTAATATTATTTATTAATATATAATTTAAAATTATATAAATAAATGTAACATTAAAAGTTGTGCGTTAATATTTTACAAAATATACACACATATGATTCTATATATTTTTTATATTCATCGTATCTCATAATAATAAGAAAAAAAAGTCTCATATGTATAACATGTCATCAATAACTACTAATTTATAAATAAAGAATGAAAATAATCCAGTCTCATTGAGAAAAATAACATATTATAGGTTTATAATATTAATTAACCAATTAATCTACAGCCATCATAAAGTTTTTTTTGCAGTTATGCATATGATTTTGTTTTTATAATAATTAAACAACTTTGATTCGAAAATTACCAAAAAATAAATTCCTTCTATAATTAAGAGATTTTTCTAATTTGTATCTTAAGGTTTTATAGTTTATTTAGCATACTATGCAATGAGAATATATTTTACAATAATCTATCACGGAAAGAAATTAAAATAGAAAGATGATAAAAAAAAAAAAAATTAATCATGGTATATAATAATATATAAATAAATCACACGTTGAAATTCTAAAGAAGAGTTAGTATATTTTAATTTTATTATCTGATCATTTTTAAAACCATTTAATGTATTTGGTCATTATCTCTTAAATGGGAAATTATATTAATTAAAAAATATTTATTTTTTATATAATTAAATATCTTAAGAAAAATTATATTGGCAAAGATTAATTCACCAACTTGATTTTGTCTGATAATTGGAAGAAAAAAATTACCTAACGTATTACGATTTTCTATAAATATTTTAAGATTAAAGTCAATATTTTATAAAATAAAAATTATAATATGGTTAAAATTTAAAAAAAAAAATTCATGTTTATCTTGACCAAAATATTATGAACATGAATCGTAAAAAAATAGTTTGTAGTTTATTATAATATATCAATGAAATTATTGCATATGTCAATAAAATTATTCAGTGAAAGAATATTTTTGATCATATCCTGTTTGATGTGATTTGAAAATGTGTAACTGCAAACAACTAATGCGTATATTTAAAAAGTTTTCCGAAGAATGTATTCCTTAGTTATTTTGGATTGTTTAACTAATATATTTCGTAAATCTCATTTTCTATATATATATATATATTAAAAGTTAGAACTACAGTCTTGATGGTTTAATTTACAGCTTATGATATTAAATGTTTTGTCTAGTGTACGGATGAAAGACCCGGTTCATAAGGTCCTTAAATACTGTCGGTGCATTGCTCAACCCGAACGTCATCACCACGAACTTGTAGTGCCCATACCTAGCAGAACACGGTCTTAGAGATGTCAGACTCTCTAATCTTCAACTGATGGTAGCCAGATCTCAGATCGATCTTAGAGAACACGCTGGCTCCCCTCAGCTGGTCGAATAGGTCCTCTATGCGGGGAAGTGGGTATTTGTCCTTCACGATCAGATTGTTCAACTCTCGGTAGTCAATGCACATCCGCATCGACCGATCCTTCTTCTTCACAAACAACACTGGCGCTCCCCATGGAAAAACACTCGGTCAGATGAAACCAAGGTTAAGCAGTTCCTAGATCTGGGATTTGAGCTCTTGCAGCTTCTTCGGCGCCATACAGTAAGGTGCCTTAGAAACTGGACCGACTCCGGGCACTAAGTTGATGGTGAACTCGACCTGTCTGTCCGACGGTCCCTCAGGCAGTTTCCGGAAATACATCCAAGTACTCGCATACTATAGACACACTCTCCGGAGAGTTCTTCGACTCCTCGCCCACAATACTCATTAAGTAGCCCTGACAGCTATCCTTCGACAAACTCCGCATCGCCTTAGAGACGTGATAACTCGAGGTACAGTCCTCGACTTCGCTCCATAAAATATGATAGGTCCTCCGTCGGCCGGATGTAGGGTCATTTCCTTCTCCAAGCATCTGATGTCTGCGCGGTAGCGGGTCAGCCAGTCCATACCTAAGATGTTGTCAAAGTCCCGCATGTCAATGATATACGTGTCGGCCTCCAAACTCCTCCCGTCGATACTAACTCGCAAACCTCTTACTATAGTATTAGTAACGATCGTCTTTCCCGAGGCAAGGCTAACCTCGAGTGCATCGACCGTGCTAACACCCCAGATACCCAACACCTCCAAACATCGAGAAGACACGAAAGAGTGCGTGGCCCCGATATCACACAATGCAAAAAATGGGTACATTTGATATGGAAAGCATGCTGGACATAGTACCTGCATTTGTCGCGGCCTCTTCATGGGTCAGAGCGTACACACGGGCTTGTCCTCCAGTTCGTTGTTGTTTCGACTGTTGTGGCTGTCGGAGCTGCTGAATCTATTGATGTGGTTGTGGGAGTGGTCCCTGGTGCGGCCTCCTCGGCTTGGGGCATACATTAGCAAAGTGGCCTGGACGATGGCAGTTTAAACATGTCTTTTGCGCTGCTAGGCACTCTCCGTCGTGACTCATGCCGCAGGTTGCACACATCAGTGCCTGAAACTGAGCTACAGGGCGGTTTGACGCCTACTAGAACCTCCGCGCTTCCCTTTGTGATCCCGACGGTGATCGGCCTTCTTCTTGCCCGAATGAGAACCAGACTAAACAACAGTAACTGGTTGAACCATTTGGGCATGTTGGTACGATGGCACGGGTGTGTGAAGAGATTGGCAACTCTCCAGCTGCTGGGCACGTATCACCATCTTATCGTATGGCAGATCCCCGTGGCTAGTCAACAGTAAGCAGATATCCGGGCAAAGCCCATCTCGGAATCTAGTGGCCTTCTTCTGCTCAGTGTCCACTAGATGAAAAGCAAAAGCACTCATACGAGCTAAGTCTCGCTCGTAATTCTCAACGGTTCTAGTCCCTTGGCGAAGGTCCCAAAAATCCAGCTCTATTCTGGCCCGATAATTCTGCGGGAAATATTTCTCAAGCACAATCTCCTTCAGAAGAGCAAGTCCGCTGGGCATCGTTGCAAAAGCAAGTAAAAAATATTCTCCAATTTGCTGATCCACTGCGCTACAGTTGTCGGTCCCTCCACTCCGATGAAGGCTGGAGGCTGCATGTTCCGGAACTGAGTAACCTTCCGAGTATGGTCATCATAATCCGGTGGGGGCGGAGCCTGATGAGCAGGCCGCTCAGGTGCGTTTGTTCTACGCGGCGGCATTTCTATATTAAAAGGGTAACTCGAAGGTTTAGCACAACATAATTCAAACTAGAATTCAATCATTAAATAAGGAGGATAAATTCCTAAGCCCCAAATAACATAAGTAATAAACAATATCACCTCATAAATACATATCTTGAGTTGACGCAACATGACGAAGACGAGTGATCATTTTACTATTTCATACACATTCATAAAGCAGTCTACAGAAACATAGACATGCTCTGATACCACACTATAACGCCCCAATGATTTTTAAAGAAAATTTTGGACCTTTTCCAAAAATCAAGATTTATTTTTCGAAATTCATTTCTCGAAATCAAACGTTGAATGGCGTTACTCAAACATTATCACAATTATCTCAAGTTATATCTGAGTCACGGGAACTCATTGCCCAAATAATCACATAGGAACTCATTGTCCAAACTCATATATCACATGCGATATCAAATCAACTCAATATCATAATCATAATCCACAATTCATAATCCAATAATCATAACAATCTAACCAGTCAAATCATGTACCAAAATGTTCATCCTAAGTTTTGAAAAATAATACATGAGTCATAGCAGAAGCAATTCAAACATAAACATAAACAATAAGCCAGTAAAATGACCATCCACCACTTTTTTGTCTCGCCATGCCACTTGCTCAACCTGAAAGGAGGGATTATGGTGGTGAGCAAACCACTAGCTCACCACTATGCACATCAATTCAATATAATAACAGATAGTAGGGTCACAGCATGAACATGAATCAACAACAAATATCACATCTCAATATGCTCAAGTGTACACCTATATAACCGCTGAAGGTCGAATCCACATCCAACAACGGGAGCACATGTCAATAGTCAAAACCGCATCCAAAGACATGGCCTCTCATTAGGCTATAACGGAGATTGCCTCTCACTAGGCACCGTCGACAGTCGAATTCGCATCTGCCGACGGGGATACCATTACGATGGTCGAACCCGCATCCAACGATAGGGTCGTGGTTCACATACATACATTGATCAGAAAATCTAGCGCTTATAATGAATTATGGCATTGTAAATATCAACTCCTCAAACACCTACATTTAATCAAGATTTATCTCATAAATATATAATCTAGATAACTTAGAAAATATCGCGAAAAATCATACTTAGTCGAACCATTGTCGACTAAATATCTCGTGGAGTTTTGTGGAATCTGGAACTCTTAGATTTCAAAGAATGAATTGGAAAAATCATTTAAAAATATCGAAATAGACTCATCACGGAAAACGAGGTCAACGGGTCGAAAATAAGTCAAACAGCTCGGGAAAAAGGAAAAATTGTTAGATATGCTGTAAAAGCTTAGCTTTCAGATATAAACAATACCATTTTGATCTGTCAATCGTGTTTTAGTCAAAGTATTTAGGTTTGTTGTTTTATTTATTTATGTAATCATAACTCCATTATTTTACATTGTATATAATATGGTTCGTCGTGTCGAACAGAAAGATCATATTATTGGTTCCTTCTAAAATATAAATTTATTGTTCTAAAATAAACTGTAGTGTAGTCTTGATTCAGTTGATCTTTAATTGAAGGATTACACTAGTACTTATGATAAGTATTGAACGGACCACGGAAGGATAAGATTATAAGATTTACTGATTGTTATTATAATCTACACCTTCAGTGATTGATGCATTCTCTTAAGTTGTAGGATAATATAAAATGAACATATATTCATTACTTATTTATTTGATTTAGCAAGGGTGATTCCTATTCGTTAGGATGACATACTCGCTATTTTGGTAAGTAAAAGTGTTTATATGATGTGCCATTATAAATTATTTGCAGTCGTTGTGTCCCAGTGCGCTGGGTTGATGACGTCTCCGAAATGAGCTCAGGAAGAAATACTATGTCAAACCCTGCAGGTGGATAATTATCCGGCATAATGATTAATGAACTGAGTGGTACTAATTTCTGAAATGAAGAAGTCAATTTAATTTAATTGTCAGTAATTAAATTAATTGACGGATGTTATATCTTAAACATGGAAAGATAAATCGGTCAATTAGATAAATATTAATTAATAATTTGGAGGCTTGATTTATTGAATAAATTGGAGCTAAATGGGGAGAGCAATAATATTACTCTAGTGGAAATGTTTTATTATTTAATTCGATTTAGATTAAGAAATTATTTTTATTCCATAATTAATATTCCATTAGGAGAGGAATATTCATTCTAGAATATTACCTACGGTTAGGAGACTAAAGAGTCTTCTAGAAGGTAATAAGTAGTAGGAGGAATTCTATCATTGATTGGAAAAGTATATGGAATTGAATTAGGATTCCTTAACCTAATGGGATAAGCCCATATTTAGCACCTCCATAGGGTCCCTAATGTAGTCTATAAATACACCATGTCTTGAACTCTCCCCTCACTCTATTCCACACGCCTAAGACTAAGGATTCCTAAGGGAAGAAGGAGTGTTGTGTGTTCTAGATATTGAGAGTTCGAGAGATCCGAAAAATCGCCACCAAGTTTTTTTGGAGTAGATGTTTGGATCCATGTTTTAAATACCGTACCGTACCGGCCGGTAATACCGGTAATACTGGATATCGGCCATTGGTATGGTACAATTGCACACAAAATACTGGATTTACGATTATACCGGTTTGTACTGGGATCATACCGTAAATACCAGAAAATACCGGTTAAAAATACCGGCCAATAATAAAAAAAAAATATATGAAATTTAAATTGGTTTAAAATGTTTTATTTTTATCTCATTGAGAAGTTGAAATTAATTATTATGGTCATTTATTTTCTTTTACTTTTTTGAATTTGGTATTATATATTTTATTGTATATTTATATATATCACTATATTTGCTAGTCCGGTAATACCACCGATATTATCGGTCCTACCGGTAATACCGCGTACCAGTGGCTAGACCGGTATGACCACCGGTACGGTATTTAAAACACTGGTTTGGATCATACATTAGAAGATCTTAAAGTTAGATAAATCAATCCTTAGATCCTCTAATTTTCTAGTCAGTCACCGCCGCCGAACGAAGTCGCCGGAAGCCACCAGCAACCTACGAGCGCGGTCGCGAGCCAGTGCCAGCAGCCGCGCATCGACAGTCGCCGCGCATGCTCCCAGCGACGACCCGCCGTGCACGTCGTCCCCGTCCCGTGCACCATCACCGACCCACGATCTTCGTGTCTCGCACCCAGCGCGAGAGATTGCATGCGCCCGGCAATCCTTGCGCGACCAGGAGACCAGTGTTGCACGACCGCGTGTTCCCAGACGTGCACGAGCCCAGTCCGCCAAGGCATAGGAGTGCTGCTCCGGCACGCGCCCGAGCCATCAGTGCCTGTCCGCGTCTGCACCAGCACCTGTGCGTCCTGACCAGCGCCAGACGCGACCCGAGCCACCTGTCAGCATCTGTTGGGGACCAGCCCCGACCAGATCCGAGACGTGACCCGTCCGAGTTCCGACCGAGTCAACCCAGTGAACCGAACCTAATTCAACCGGCCCGAGCCGGACAAGGCCGATCTGATGATCTGTTTGTGATTCAGTGACTCGATCAGAATCGAGAAAGGTCAAACCCGTCAGCCCATCGGGTTTTGGCTATCAAACGATCTCCATCAAAGAAAATCAGAAACGTCTCTAAGTCAGCAAAAATTTTAAACGGTAATGTCCTAACCCTAACTATAGATTCCGCTGCGTTAAGGTTTAATTTTCCAAAATTCAAACGTGCATGTTGTGGTCGTTCCCAATAGAACTCAACAATTGGTATCAGAGCCCAGGTTTAATTCAACTTCATGCATAGTTTGAGTTAGGACTTACCTGTTTATGTGAATTAATTGGGTACGAACGCAGCGCATAGTAGATTAGAAATTGCAAAAGGTTGTTTGCAGATGATTTCGAATCCGACTATTATGGCTCGTATGTATGGTTTTAATTCATGTATGTTGTTTTATAAGCCTCAGATATGTCGAGGAGTTTTTGGGTTGGTGAATGCTTGTAATAAATTATTCTCGCGGTGGGACACCGCATAGTTTATTGCTTTCATAAAAAACTCATGTACGACTCCCACATGGGTCATTGGATGAATTATGTAATTGTTTATACTATTCATTATTGATCCGACAAACGTGGACCAACCTCGACAAGGTGAGAAACACGCGAACAAAAGCCGACGATGGCGATCCAATGGCGGAAAACCCGGAGACGACCCGTTCAAGAAAAATAGTGGGAGTCACCGAGAAAAGAGGATATCCAACTCCCGAAAAGGAAGACGCAGTAAGGACAGGGATTGCGTTTCTCCGAAAGTTTGGAGATTGATTGAATGCCCATGATAGTTGGATTATTTATTTATTCCTTGTTTATTATTGCCATTTAATCATGCATGTCCTTATGTGATTTAATTGCTTATGTGCAAATTGAACCATTAAGAGCATGTTTAGGAAAATCCCTTAAATAAAATTATATTAAGTGTGAATGGATTGAAATAATTTGTATCTGAGGCCTCCATTATAGGTCTATCAATGAAGTGGTTAAATGATGCGCGTTGGCATTAGGGCCTTCCTCCAATACCGGACACTTTTAATTACAGTTCATAAGGATAGATCTCCTTCGGGATGGTAATAGGAAGCTATTTCAAAAGCGTACATGCCGTCCATCGACGGACGTATAATTTTGGTAGTGGAATTGGTACCAATTAATGGGAAACACTTAAAGTACATTTAGTGATGAATCTCCACCACCGAAGTAAGTTGCTATCTAAGTACTGGCCAAAACTGGACTGACTATTAATTAATTGTTGTTGGGCTAGCATGTTAGTTAATGAGTTTAAACTCTCCTCTTGCGACGGTATAAATCGTAGACGTCCGCACCACTGTGGCCTACAGGGATTCGGTGTTTTGAGGTGTCGGTGAATTTATTTAAATATTGTTTTGAAGGGGGAAATATTTGGTAGTTAAATTTGAAACACTTGACTGAGTAAAACTATGTTTGCATGATCCCAGGAATTCAAAATGTCTTTCAATCCGTTGTCCGTAATTCTCAAAGAAAACAAACTTGTTGGTCCCAATTATAATGACTAGAAAAGGAACTTGGATATAGTGTTAACTGCTGAGGGGTATAAGTTTGTTACTACTGAGTATTGTCCGGAGGAGCCGGAAGAGGGCTCAACAGATCAAAAGAAAGATGAGTATGCTAAGTGGAAAAAAGGCTGATGAGATGGCGAGGTGTTACATTTTGGCATCCTTGTCAAATGTACTTCAACATCAGCATCAATCTATGAACACTGCAGCAGAGATGCTCAACAATCTCAAGCAACTGTTTGGCCATCAGTCTCAGGCTGCCCGACAAGACGCCATGAAGACTTTGATGACTATGACCATGCGCAAGGGCACTCCCGTAAGGGAACATGTTCTTGCGATGATGGCCCAGCTGAATGAGCTGAAGGTTCTTGGGGGTTTTATTGATGCAGAAACGTAGGTCGATATAGTCCTCCAATCTTTGCCGAAGAGTTTTGAGCAGTTCCGATTGAACCACAACATGAACAAGATGATGTTGACTCTTCCGGGACTTCTAGCAGAACTTCAGTCAGTAGATGGCCTATTTAGTCAGAAGCCTCAAGCTATGGTGGCCCAGCGAGGGGAGGGATCTTCTTCTAGGCCTGGTAAGGGTAAGAAAAGGAAGAAGTCCGCAGGAAATGGCAAAGCCGTCATGAATGAAGTGCAGACTCAGAAGGGAACAAAGAAGCCGAAAGGCAAATGCCACAGATGCTAGCAGCGAGGACACTGGAAGGCTGACTGCCCTCTCCTCAAGAAGGGCGATAAAGGTAAATCTTTTTCATTATTCGCTGAAACATGTTTAGCGGTGTTCTCTACTAGTACCTGGTGTGTAGATACAAGAGCCACTGATCATGTCTGCAATAATTTGCAAGGGTCCAGGAAACCAAGCGGCTTAGGGAAGGAGAAGTTACCATCTACTTGGGCGATGCTAGTAAAACGTCAGCCCCTGCAGTGGGAGATGTCTACTTAGATTTTGGTTTAGATAGGATTTTGATTTTGCAAGATTGTCTTTATGTTCCTAGCTTTAGAAAGAATTTAATTTCAATTTCTAAGTTGTTTATGAACAGTTTTTCTGCTATTTACGATAATAAAGTTGTTATTCTTTTTGGCAAAAAGTTCATATGTGATGGTCCATTAGTAGAAAATTTGTATATCCTAAAACCAAAGTCTAGTCCACTGCAATATAAACAATTAATTAATTCATCATCTAATCTGAATAAGAGAAAGGAATTTTCAAAAATGAACGAAACATATCTTTGGCATCTAAGACATGGTCATATAAACCTTAGGAGGATTCAAAGCTTGGTGGCACACGGGCCCTTGGGGTCGCTGGAAGTCAAGGCATTTCCAACTTGCGAGTCCTGCCTGGAAGGCAAAATGACTAAGAGGGTTTTTAAGGCAAAGGGGAATAGAGCCGAAGATTTGTTAGGACTAGTTCATTCCGATTTATGTGGTCCTATGTCTGTTCAAGCGAGAGTGGTTTCAAGTACTTCGTTACGTTTATCGATGATTACTCGAAATATGGATAAATTTATCTGCTGCGCTACAAGTCTGAATGCTTTGAGAAGTTCTTGGAGTATAAGGCAGTTGTGGAGAAGGAGTTAGGAAAAAGTATCAAGTCGTTACGATCCGATCATGGTGGCGAATATCTCTCAACTGAATTTAGGAACTATTTAACAGATAATGGTATTACATCCTAACTGACTACACCTAGCACTCCCCAGCAGAACGGTGTAGCAGAATGAAGAAATAGGACTCTTATGGAGATGGTTAGGGCAATGATAAGTTATAGTACATTAACAGATTTGTTTTGGGGATATGCCCTACAAACAGCAGTTCATGTTCTTAACTTGGTACCTTCTAAATCAGTGCCACTCACACCTATGGAGTTGTGGACTGGGCGTAAGCCTAGTCTAAGACATCTCTATATATGGGTAGTCCAGCACATGTGATGAGAACTGACACTGATAAGTTGGAGCCACGTTTGGAAGTGAAGCTGTTTATGGGATATCCTAAAGGAAACGAAAGGTGGTCTATTTTATAGTCCTGAGGACCAGAAAGTGATCGTTAGCACGAACGCGAGGTTCTTGGAAGAAGACAATGTTATGGATCAAAAACCAAGTAGTAAGCATATTCTTGAGGAGGTAAAGGGAGAAAGTACTTCAATACCGAGTGCACTTGATGTTACACCATAAAGTACTGCAACACGTGTCACTGAAGATGCACCTGAGCAGGTAGTACCTCGTCGTAGTGGGAGGGTTGTCAGGCAGCCCGAATGGTTTTTGGGTCTGGGAGAGTCTTCTAAGGCCATTCTGGATGCACTAGTAACCGACCCATGGACATACAATGAGGCACTCCAAGAAGGGGATGCAGAGTCTTGGCAAAGTGTGATGAAATTTGAGATGGAATCAATGGATCCTAATCAGCTCTGGGAACTTGTAGAACCACCCAGTGGTGTTCGCGCCATTGAATGCAAGTGGATTTACAAGAGAAAGAGGATCAGATGAGAAGGTTGAGACCTTCAGAGCTAGGCTTGTTGCGAAGGGGTATACTCAGAAAGAAGAGATCGATTATGAGGAAACCTTTTCGCCGGTAGTATGCTTAAATCCATCAGTATTATCTTGGTTGTTTCCGCTCATATGGATTATGAGATTTGTCAAATGGATGTTAAGACCGCTTTCCTTAATGGGAATTTGGACGAGGACATCTATATGCAGCAACCAGAAGGGTTCATTGCAAAGATACAAGAGCATCTGGTCTGTAAGCTGAAGTGGTCTATTTATGGACTGAAGCAAGCTTCGAGGTCCTGGAACATTCGTTTTGATGAGGTTGTCCAATCGTTTGGATTTACCCAATGTCCAGAATACACTGTGTGTACAAGAAAAGTGACGGAAATATTTTTCTCATTGAAAACAGTGTGAAGAAATTATTAGACGTAAAGGTATGGTTATCCAAACAGTTTGAGATGAAGGATTTGGAGAAGTAGGACATGTTCTCGGAATCAAGGTCATTGGAGACCGAGAGAAGACAAATTTGTGCCTATCCCAATCAACATACATAGAAACTGTCTTGGCCGGTTTCAACATGCAGAATTTGAAGAAAGAGCAATTGTCTTTTCGACATGGAATCCCTTTATCTAAAAAGATGTCTCCTAAGACGCCTCAAGAGATAGAGGACATGAAGGCAGTTCCTTATGCATCAGCAATAGGAAGCCTTATGTATGAGATGTTGTGTACAAGGCCAGATATCTGTTATGTCATATGCATGGTTGCAGATATCAAAGTAATCCAGGTCCGGAACATTGGTCTGCGGTAAAACATATACTTAAGTAACAGAGAATGACTAAAGAGTACATGTTGGTTTACCAGGCATATGAATTGCTTTCGTTGGGTTACACTGATTTTGACTTCCAGTCAGACCGAGACAAAAGCAAGTCAACCTCAGGGTTTGTGTTTACTTTAGGAGGAGGAGCCATTATTTGGAGGAGTGTCAAGCAGAAATGCGTGGCAGACTCCACCATGAAAGCTGAATATGTAGCAGCTTTAGAGGCAGCGAATGAAGCGGTTTGGCTCCAAAATTTTCTCCTCCATCTTGATGTGGTGTCGAGTTTGCCCGCTGCAATTACAGTATTCTGTGATAACAGCGGAGCAATAGCAAATTCGAAGGAGCCACGGACTCATAAAGCGAGTAAACACATAGAGCGCAAGTACCACCTGATACGAGAGATCGTTGGATGATGGGAAGTCGTGTTGCCAAGATATTGTCGAAGTACAACCTAGCAGATCCTTTTACGAAGAGCCTACTGGCAAAAGTCATTGAGAGACACGTAGAAAGGATGGGACTCAGACGATAGGCGACATAGTAGACTAGTCTTTGAGAATTAGATTGAAAGAGAATTGTGGTTAATGATAGCCATGAGCTTATTCGGAGATTGTTAGATATGTTGTAAAAGCTTGGCTTTTAGATATAAACAATACAATTTTGATTTGGCAATCATCTTTTAGTCAAAGTATTTATGTTTGCAATTTTATTTTTTTTATTTATGCAATCATAACTTCATTATTTTACATTGTAGATAATATGGTTCGTCGTGTCGAACAGAAAGATCATATTATCGGTTCATTCTAAAATATAAATTTATTGTTCACAGTTTAGACAGGCAGTGAGACCCCTATTGGTTATAAACTGTAGTGTAGTCTTGACTCAGTTGAGCTTTGACTGATGGATTACACTAGCACTTATGATAAGTATTGAACGGACCGCGGAAGGATAAGATTATAAGATTTACTGATTGTTATTCTAATCTAGACCTTTAGTGACTGATGCATTCTCTTAAGCTGTAAGATAATATAAAATGGACATATATATTCATTATTTATTTATTTGATTTAACAAGGGTGATTCCTGTTCCGTTAGGATGACATACTCACTATTTTGGTAAGTAAGAGTGTTTATATGATGTGCCATTATAAATTATTTGTAGTCACTGTGATAGTGTGCTGGGTTGATGGCGTCTCCGAAATGAGCTCAGGAAGGAATATTATGTCAAACCCTGCAGGTGGATAATTATCCGGCATAATGATTAATGAACTGAGTGAACTACTTTCGGAAATGAAGAAGTCAATTTAATTTAATTGTCAGTAATTAAATTAATTGACGGATGTTATATCTTAAACATGGGAAGTTGATCGGTCAATTAGATTAATATTTATTAATCATTTGGAGGCTTGATTTATTGAATAAATTGGAGCTAAATGGGGAGAGTAATAATATTACTCTAGTGGAAATGTTTTATTATTTAATTAGATTTAGATTAAGAAATTAATTTTATTCAATAATTAATATTCCATTAGGAGAGGAATATTCCTTCTAGAATATTACCTACGGTTAGGAGATTAAAAGAGTCTTCTAGAAGGTAATAAGTAGTAGGAGGAATTCTATCCTTTGAAAAGTATATGGAATAAAATTATGATTTCTTAGCTTAATGGGATAAGCTCATATTTAGCACCTCCTTAAGGTCCCTAATGCAGTCTATGAATACACCATGTCTTGAACTCTCCCGCTACTCTATTCCACCTACCTAATACTAAGGATTCTTAAGGGAAGAAGGAGTTTTGTGTGTTTAGATATTGAGAGTTCGAGAGATCCGAAAAATCGCCCACCAAGATTTTTCGTAGTAGGTGTTTGGATCATACATTAGAATATCTTAAGGTTAGATAGATCAATCCTTAGATCCTCTAATATTCCGGTTAGTAACCGCCGCTCACCGCCGCCGCACGAAGTCGCCGGAAGCCACCAGCAACCAGCGCCAGCAGCCGCGCATCGCCAGTCGCCGCGCACGCTCCCAGCGACAACCCGCCGTGCACGTCGTCCCCGTCCCGTGCACCATCGCCGACCCGCGATTTTCGTGTCTCGCAACCAGCGGAAGAGATTGCACGCGTCTAGCAGTCCTTGCGTGAATTAAGGAATTCAAGTTGCGCGAATTAAGGAATTAAACGAGTCAGTTATTTTCTCTCTCTTAATCATGCCCATAAAAAGGGGGATGGAGGTGGGAAGGATATGGTAACTGACTTTAGGCATTAATATAGATAAATAAGGTCTTTTAGGTATAAACATAATTATTTCAACTTCTATGGTAAAGTTGCAATTAATTTAAAATCACATAGCATAAATAAAAATCTCCCTATAACTTATCATAAAATGAGCATAAAAGGGGCTCAAAAGGGCTTGATAGCCGTGTACTAAGGGTGGGGAGAGATCTGGTCAAGGCTACCATAAATGTGTCCTCTTTCATTTGAATTTCAAGTAAAAATGGTGTGCTAGTCTAATGGGTTGGGGTCGGTTTTTGGTAAACAATTAGGGCCGGTTTGTTGGGTCTTAAGGGCCGAAAAGGCCACACAATGGGCCGAGAGATAAGGCTTCCGAGCCCGGTTTAATATGGTTAAGAAATTAACGAGAACGGCTCGAAATAATAACTACGCGATTAAACCGAAATTCTCCGAACGACACAACGAACGATTAATAAAATAAAATCGACACGCCTAATAATTATATATTTCAAGCACGATGATATTATAAATAAAGAGCAAGCATTAAAATAAATAAGGTATAGGAAATAAAATAAAATGCCGATAAATAGAATAATCCGAGAAATTCTATAAATCGAACGGGACACTACATTAGTGCTCATTCTTCAGGAAGAGAAAGACTAGGCTTGGGAGGCACTATGAAGATCTGGGGAGAGACCAAGCTGAACTAGACAAAGAGTAAAGAATTTGATGGCACTTCGAAGGAAGCCTTGTTGCTTGCTATTTGCTGGGCTCTTCAGAAAGCTAAGGAGAGGAAGATCAATTATCTTCATTGCTGCCTGGAAGATCAGAAGATGGGGACTGTGCTGAACAAAGGAAGATTTGATAAGAGGCTTAACTCAATTGTGTTGGAGCATATTGTTCTTTTACACAAGTCCTTTTCAGTTTGTGTTTTTGTGTTTGATGTGGTTGCTTGTTCTTCTAGTAGGTGCTTAGCCAATGTGGCTGTAGAGGAGGACTAGTTGTTAAATCCCCCTTGGGGTTGTTTGCGGGATTTCTTTTTAATTGTGATCATTTGACTGCACGGTTGTACTCCTATTTGAGTTCTATGCTATTTCTCAAGTTTTC
>BKCP01006072.1:2395644-2525598 GCA_008636005.1 Striga asiatica
AAAAAAGAGGCAAGGGCTCATTCATTATGTCGATAGGATATGAATATATTGTTTTCGTGAAATGATGCTTACTGGTCACGAGAAGGGTTGGGACATTTGATTATATGATTCAACTATAATTAGTGAGATTGGAGATCTGGATGCTCCACATCACAAGTTAGCTCACAGAGATTAACACTTATATTGTAATAAATAAACAAACCTGACCTTCGTATTTTATACTAACGTGAAAAAAGAGGGAATCAGATCCAGCCTTCTCCACCATACAGGAAATTTCCAAAACTCCTGAAACAAAGGGGAAAAAAGGCAGAAATTGTCCCTTATCTGGCAATCAATTTTCTCTCATGTTTTTTCCAACGTCTCTGAATGACTCATATCTGCACCACCCAGGAAATTTCCTCTCATCTGAAAGGGCAAACAAAAATTTAACCTATAAATATCCACATTTATCACCAACAAGTTGCTTTAGGAAAAAAATCTACAAAAAGTCCCCTACTCACCTTTCCTTTGCATGCAAGCAAGAACTTCCTTCTCATTTTTCTCCCCTTATTTTTCCCAACTTTTCTTGTCGTAAGCAACCATGTCGCCCAACTACGCTTACCAATTTCCAATCGAAAACTTCTCTCTGAACAACATTCAGATGGCCATTCTGATATTAGGACTAGTAGAGTTCATCTTGCTAAACTTCGTAATCGACACGAAAAAAATTTACAACTTCCTAGGATTTCAGTCCTCCGCCCAATCTCAACTGATGACAGCTGATGATTCTAAGATCAACAGCACGGATTTCACACTATCCGTCAGGGAGGCAAATAGAGCTGAAAAAATTTTGAGCAAAGGAGATATCGATGTCATTTTAAGCAGCTTAGAATTGTCGTTCGATTCTGATGAAGGAAGATTTCCAGCAGTCTTGGGTGCAAATGACCTTTCTACCCTGTTCGAAGAAAAAGATCCCAACATGGATGAGGTTAAGCAAGCTTTTGATGTGTTTGATAGTAATAAAGATGGTTTTATCAATGCAACTGAGTTGCAAAAGGTTCTGTGTGCTCTGGGATTAGAGGAAGGATTAGAGATGGAGAGTTGCAGTAGGATGATTGGGGCATTTGACCAAAATGGTGATGGGAAGATAGATTTTGATGAATTTGTAAAAATCATGCATTTATGTTGAAAAAAATATTCTTTTATTGCAAGAGAAACTTAGAGCTGAGTTTTTATTTATTATTACTAGCAGCCTCCGGCTGTGCCATGCACAGCCGGCCCACTGTAGTAATGCGTTATTAATGTTTTTATCAGTGTATCATATTTTACATAGTAAATGAGGGAATAGAATGTGTTTTATTAAGCCGCATGGAATATTTTATAAATAATCTATATGTAAACATAAAGATAAAATGTGATCTTTTAAAACTATTCTAAAATGAAATGGCAACAATCGACAAACAAAGTTAATAAGTAAATATCTTCAAAAAGAACTCCAGACGCACATATTTACATGAACTGTCAAGCCTAAAATTCAAAACGTTTAGAACTTCAAAGTATAGTGACTATCCATATCCATTTAATATATAGTTTTTATGCTAAGGACTTAACATAGATCGTGATGTGGACCGATAGATAGAAGAACAAGCTTAGGAAAATGTTTTCCAATAAAAAACACACAGCAACCAAGACCAACTCATGTAAGGAAAACGAATTATAGGGTGAACACATATTTAATATTGTAGTTACACCACAACAATAAAAAATTAAATATCATAACTGCAAGCACCAATAATTATTCCAATACTGCTCTGAAATGGCAACAACAGATTAACTGAAACTGCTGTTATTCAACCTCTTATCTACACAAGCAAATTTAACAAATACAATATTAGATGTCGTCGTTTAGCTAACCTGGTAGCATAAACCAACTCCATGTCCAAGAACCACCAAGAAATTGTTGCTGCAAGCGTTATTTCTGTTCATGAATAGCAATAGTTAGTATCCACTTTGGAAACATATATGATGAGGCTGTTAAAAAAAGTTATAAATGAAGGGAAAAGAAAGAAATAACCAATTTGCCTAAAAAATTGGATGGCATCAAAGAAGATGAACATAATAATAACCAAAAAAAAACATATACAACCTAACTTATTGACAATAGTATAAATTTTTATTTGCCACTAAAAAGCTTAAGTAAAAATTGTGCTAAAACTACAAGGAATAGTAAGTTTATAACATCATTGATTGCTTTAAAGATGGAAACATATTTTTGATAGCCATTTACTTAAATATTCATTAAACATGAAGTACAGAGTGGAAATGATATGTCTTAATGAGAATGATAGATTATTTGGTTTATGTATCTCTATTTTATGTGCTCATGAAGAATAATAGTTAGTATCCTACTTGCAAATATTTATGATGAGCATATTAAAATAATTAAGAGATGAAGGAAAAATAAAGGAAAGAATGAATTATATTTCACAACAAGTCATACACCCATGAAGCATATAAGTGGATTTTTTGGGTCTAACTCACTAAAACCTAAGTGAAAACAAAACAAAACCATACTGTACTTCCATATTTGATACTAATCCCAGAAACCGAACAACGACACACACACCCAACCAAGAAGCGCTATCATCATGTACACACAACATTCACATAAGACTGGAGCAAAATAAATTGAGTACAAGGGAACATGATATATTTCATTACAGACTGAGGCTCATAAAGTGTGAAATTTGAAAACGGACTGTAAAAAATCAAAGAAAATCCCAAATGTGTGGATAAGATTATTAAATTTTAATTATCTTATGAGAATAAGAACTTTAAAATGCCAGTCGCACAATTGTTTATCTAGAACTCATAGAAATCCTAAGAAAACTTAAAAGCAGGACGGATAAATCATATCATGGTCAAGCTAGTACACGATATCGGAAGCACAAGGTCTGTCTATGTTAGAACAATCTATAGGCGTGCCTTCGGCACAAGCTCTCGAGTCTCTTTTTATTATTATCACCATCATGATTGTTATTATTATTGTTATTGCTATTATTGCCATTATCAACAATGTTTCATTTTGTTTGCATACTTATTATCAATGTCATGTAAATATCATATGAATGAGTATATAAATTATTGATGTAACAAATTAATGGACTTTGTATTTAAAAAATACACACAGTAAACGAAATTTGATCATATTTATTAAATAAGCTTAGGCTAATTTTAGGTCATTATCTAAAAGAAATTTAGTACAATAACATGGTAACCACGATTCGCATCCTTTGAGTTACACATAGATATTATTGATGTTTGAGCTGTACCCATAGACTATGCTAGTACAGAAAGGTCATATATGATAGCAATTAACAAAATCCAAAAAACATGCACAAGGAGCATAAAACCAATTCGTTATTTCCACAAGGAATTGAAGTTGAAATTATGTTCCTATAACAACTTTGAAGAATTTTTTAAGTACATTTCATATTAATAGAGCTGAAAAATAGAATACTAATATGAAAAGAAAAACACACAACCAAATATTTGAACACTGGATTTAAAACCTTACTCCATAGTTCAAGTCTTCATCTCTTTTAATTCGCTTCTGGTGCTATGAAAATAGAACATTTCCAACAAACATAATAACATCATAATTAGTTAATTTTCAACAACTCAGAAAACGAAATTGAAATTGAAATGAACTTGCCGAAAACAAAAATTAAATTCTTGAAATCACTTGCATCAATATCGTTGAATTGCCATATTTTGTCTGCCAGTGCCAGGATCACCAACGTGAGTCACTCTATCTTGCCGTTGAACATGAAGAAATGCGAGCCGCTAGTCCCCAAGTGGGCGTTGACCATGGGCAGGACGTCCTAGCCGGTGTGCTTCATGATAAAGTTATCGTCATTGACCTTAGAGATTTATGGACATACCTTAGAGATTTAGGAAAAAGCTGTATAGAGAAAATTGGAAAAAACCTGAGAAGAAAACAACGAATAACATGGCTTTCTCTCTCCACGACCTGTCACCCGGAGAGCCGCCGGTCACTCCAGAACCGTCGGAATCTGTTCGCCTCAGTCAGGCGATGAAAAAGCACAGGCACACTCCATGGAATCGCCTTTCGCAATCCCGCCTGCGCATATAGGGATTTCGCAAGCCCGCTTGCCAGTACCGAAATACGTATCCCGAAAATGTAAGGAGGAACAAAAAGCATCACAGGTCGTGTAATTACAAAAGGCAAATTTCAGAAAATATGAGAACGCATCCAGAAAAATCCAACATCACTCAGGCACTTCACTTTTGTAGTCACAGGAAATAATCCTCGAAATTCGTCAAAGTGCAAAATAAAAGCTAGTCCCCAGTCGAACAACCGAAAAGAAGTGCCTGAAGGTAATGAAAACTGCGAGAGATGAGAAAAGAAAAGAAAAAAAAAAGAACATGAGAAACTGAGTAAAATAAAGACCAATTTACTTGGTCAGCATAGCGCATTCTATTAGACATCAGTTCATCCATTGCAGCTCGCCATATCCGGTGTCTTCTAAAATGCAAAAATGCAAACCTGCAGCCTGCACAAATTTTTGTCTTATTACAGCAGGTAACAATAGGAATTTTCAAGCCGTCACATATTTAGATAGAGCATCACAAGTAATACTCTTCAGGCCTAAGTCCATTTTGCCACAAAAATAAAAATAAAGAAAATGAATGAAACCTAGTTATTTTTCAAAATCACAGGCATTTTATTAAGACATATTGTAGCTATTTTACCAATTGCACCTCTCTGTGGAGGGGAAGCAACTTTTAAACAAGAACAATATATAATAAAACTCGTAAAAAAGTCCGAGACAACAACCAAATAGGAGAGAATGCTAAACATACTTCATTGTCACCATCCGCAGCGAAGGAAGCACCATCATAGTAGCGTACCGTTACTCTGTTCTAGTTGAAGAAATTTGCATACAGTAAAATGAGAATGAAATAAAATAATAAACCATCATATAAGACGAGGAAAGTTAAGAACTTGTTGCTATTCTAAAAGAAAATGTTTATTCAGTCCCCAGTGAATGGAATTATTTTCTCAAAGTGTGTTGACGACCCACGACATGTTGTTTTACGGTAAATACAGGACCTGAGAGTGTTGCACCATCCTCCACCCCGCCAAAAGGCTCGTAAAGTGATAAATCTAATTCACAAGACTAAAAGTCCAACCGAAGTTGGAAAACATGACAGGCATAAAACCATCTCATACACACTTCACCTTATAAAAACATTAGTTAGTACATTATGTCAAGAATCTAAACCATGAACAGTGTTGTCAACTGAATTCAAAAGGTCATATATGATATATGATTATTTACACTGAAAAAATCAAACTGTATACTAACATAATTACTTTTACTTTTATTTTATTCTTTATTTTATGGAAATCAATCAAACTATATGTCAACATTCCACAGAATCATGCACAAACCTATAACTGGATGAGCCAACTGTTAGCACCTGTTTCGAACTTACGATGAAAGTGATAGACCTGTAATGTTCTATCCAAACATACTGAAAAGCAATTGCCAAAATAAGAAATCTCTCAAGACTTGGAAAATCTGCAAGATTGGTCCAATTTCCTAATTACAGTTGTTTGTTTGCACTCGTCTCAACGTTAAGTTCCCGCAACCAACTTAAGGAAGGTTTTATAGATGTAGCAACCATAAATGGCCCTGTACCTTTCAGAGAGCATGTCAACAGGTCGTCGGAGATATGGCAGGGTTGAGTGCAACGAAGATAAGAAGAAGGTTCAGGTCTTCACGTGCGGGTTTTTTCCAAGAGTCACGTCGCAACGACTGCTACTGTCCTTGCCGGCCATTTTGCTGCTTCTGGAGGCGAAGATCGACAGAGATTTGTGGAAGGGCGTCTGTGTCGGCGGTTGCAGCTTCAGTATGACTGTTTCCGGTATGTTGTTAATTAATTGCAAGTTATGTGTTTGTTCATTTGCGAATCGACTATTTTCTTCAATCTGCTAGTCAGAAACTTAATCGAGCGCACCGAAGGGTAAAAAAGTTGTACAATGAAAATGGAAAAATCAGAGAAGAAACCAAACGAAAACATACCTGTCTCTCTCCATGATCTATCGCCAGAGTCGCCGATCATCGAAGAACTGCCAGAATCCGGTCGCCTCAGTAACGCGATGAAAAAGCACAGGTTCTCGCCCATCGCCTTTCGCAAGTCCGCCGGAGCACATAGGGATTTCGTCCGAAGTGAGGAAAAAAGAGAGGGAATTAGTTCAAATGACCCTATGCACATAACAAATTGGGTGAATAACCTTGACCAAAAATTTTGTAAAAATTAATTCAAAAATCTATAGAAATAAGGAAAAAAGACATTTATGTCCTTAATCCTATTTTTAAAGAAAAAATCTTAAAAAAACATCAAAAAATAAGCTAAAATGCTTAAAATTCAAATATTTGAAAAATGAGTAGAATAAATAATACTCCTCTTTGGGAGAATATTGAAAAAATCCGAAATAATCAAGAATTAATTCTTGAAAGACTTGAAAAAACGAGTAGAAATATCGAATTTCTAGATACTTTACTATCAGAAATTCTTGATATTGCAGCAAAAGCTGACAAAATTATAGAAAATATTAACAGAATAAACGTAAATAGGTTAGAAGAAACTTTAATAAAATTAGACGAGGAGATTCCACAAATTGAACCATTAATGGAAAATTTAAGCAAAGTAATTTTACTTGTAAATCAAATTGGAAAAGAATTAGGATTAAATGGCTAAAAATCCTAAAGTAGGAAATGTACAACAAATACTAACAATAGTTAATGAAATAAAAGAAGTTGTTCTAAGAATATAGCAAAATATACAACATTCTGATTCTAGTAACTCAGATACTAAATTATTAGAAATAGAAAAAGTTTTAATAAATATAAAAGAAAAGAAGTCTATACCAACATATAGACCACCAAATGAATGGGATCTTAGTAATCTATTTAAAAACGGAAGAAAAAGACTACCTGGAGAAAAATGAATAGTGACATTGATTCTATTCAAAGTGAAACTGATATTCAGTCTCTATTAGACAAATATCAGAATATATTATCTTTAAAAAAATTCATTGGGAATTACAGCGACTCTAGTTCAGAAAGCGAAAATTTAGAACCAAAAGATCGAATAAATGTTAAAATCGAAGAAGATCTTAAAGATATTCCTCCAGGACCAAGTAATTATCAAGACACTCATGAGTTCATGACTCCTGAAGAATATATAAATGATGAGTTCTATAATCCAAATGCAGATAGGTACTTTGGAGTATCCGATGAAGAGAAAACATTCCCAAAAATAAATATTCCAGGAATGATGAATATGAATAGAAGTAAGGCAAAACCTTACAAGAAATATAAATCAAAGAATTATATTCCAAAGGAGTTTATTCCTAAAGATAATTCTAATAATCACAATGATAACATACTTAATCTAGATTGTTTGACAAAACCAGTTGAAACAATAAAAGGTTGGTATAATTATATGTTAGTAGTAATACAAACTAATAGAGAAGCATTTGAAGATCTGAGAACATTAAAAACATATTTAGAACTTCATATGAAGGGAAATGTTAGAATCTGGTGGGATTCAAACCCATATGTTCCAAGCCTTGATGCTCTTTGGAATAAACCAGAAGATAACACAGAATATCTAAATGCTTTGGCTAAACTATTAGTTAATGAATTTGTAGGAGTCAGAGAATTAGATAACACAAATATAGTGTTAGAAGAAAGACAGAAAAAAGCAAAGTTCATACTTGACAATATTCAAATATGTGATATTTGTTATTGGAAAATTTTACATGTGAATATGAAAAATGGTATTACTTGTTAAAACAAGAAGATAGACCAGCATATGCTGAAAAATACTTCAATAAGCTACCACCATTGTGGGCTTTTGAAATGAACAAAAAGTGGTCTAATAAACCTGATCATATTACAGAAGGATTTGCAGGAAGAGTAAATCTTCTTAAAGAAACCATAGAAGATAGATGTAAAGATACTCAATTAAGAGGAACTCTTGTATACTATCAAAACAAACCATGTTGTGATCCTCAGTTATTAGAGATACCTAATAAATGGGGATGTAGAACTAGAAAAGAGAGGCATTCTCGAAATCAAAATATCAGAAGTTTAAAAAATACAAAAGGTATATTCCTAAGTATAGGAAATACAAAAAAGAGAATTATAAAATAAACAAACCCAGATATAGAAAGAGGATCGAAAGAAAAGAAAAATATTGCCCAAAAGGAAAAACTAACTGTAAATGTTGGTTATGCCAAGAAGAATGTCATTATGCAAATGAATGTCCTAAAAGAAAAGAAAATAAGGATAAAGTTAATATGCTTTATGCAATGCAAAAGTTCAACTTCGAACCAATTGAATCTGAGAATGAGTCTAATAATTCAGAATATGAATTAAAATTTGAAATAGAATATAAACAATTCTATTCCAAACCAAACTCTGAATGGGAAAGTTGCACTGATGATAGTTCTGAGGAATGGAACGATTGTTAAATATAACCAACCCTAATAGTACCTATATCAAAGTGGGTTTTAAATTCACTGGATATAAACTATATCACCTTCATGGATATATAGATACAGGCGCAAGTATTTGTGCTGCACATCCTTTAGTATTACCCATCGAAAAATGGGAAAATGCTAAACAAAAAATAACTGCACGAGTTGCAAATAAACAAGTAATTACTTTAGAAAAGGTGGCTTATAATGTCACATTTTTAATAGCAGGAGAAAATTTACAGTTCCTACTATATACCAGCAAGATACGGGAGTAGACCTTTTAATAGGTAATAACTTCTTAAAATTATACAGACCATTTGTCCAGGAATTAAATTATATACTGTTACACTTGAATGAAGTACCAGTTTATATAACAATTGTGAATAAAGCTTACAACTTTGCATCTAAAGAATTTATGGCAAATAACGCCAAACTACGAAAACGTGGTGAGGTTACAGATATAAAAAAGAAAAACATTGCAATAACAAATGAAACTAAAAATCCAGAAAGAATTTTTATTCGAACCATGCAATGTAAGAAATAATAGACACCTTAATATCCAAACATCAAATGCTTTATATGTTATCTTTAGAAGATTGTCAAAAAGCATTAAATAAAATAACGAGTGAAAATCCGTTAGATAAAATGCTTAATAAAAGTATAAAAAACCCAGCCTTACATGCTGAAATAAAATTAATCGACCCTTTAAAGGTTATAAGAGTTAAACCAATGTGTTATACTCCTCGAGATAGAGAAGAGTTTAACATACAGATTGAAGAATTACTAAAAATGAATTTAATTCGTCCTAGTAAATCCCCACATAGTAGTCCAGCTTTTCTAGTAGAAAATGAAGCTGAAAAACGAAGACAAAAAAGACGTATGGTTATTAATTATAAAAAATTAAATGATAATACAGAAATGGATGGGTATTTTTTACCAAAGAAAGAAGAACTATTTCATTTAATTAAAAATATGAAATGGTTTAGTACATTCGATTGTAAGAGTGGATTTTGGCAAGTCCCTCTAAAAGAAGAAAGCAGAAAGTTAACAGCATTCAGTTTCCCAAATGGACAATTTGAATGGAATGTTGTTCCTTTCGGACTAAAACAAGCTCCTGGATTATTCCAACAAAGAATTGATAATGCTCTATGTTTAAAAGACCCGAGCAAAGAATTTAGTAAAATTTGCACGGTATATGTTGATGATATAATTGTCTTCAGCAAAACCGAACAAGAACATTATAAGCATGTTATACAAGTACTAGAACAATGTCTTAAAGAAGGAATCATCCTTTCTGAGAAAAAGGCAAAAATTGCTCAAACTAAGATTAATTTCTTAAGACTAGAAATTGAAAATGGAAGTCTAACTATGCAACCGCATATCATGACAAAAATATCTGAATTTCCTTCAGAAATAGGAAATAAAAAACAACTACAAAGGTTTCTTGGAATCGTAAAATATTTAGAAGGCTACATAGCTAATTTGGCAGCGATACGTAAGCCTTTACAAGCAAAATTAAAAAAGGATGTCGTTTTTACTTGGACCTCAAGTGATACAACATATGTAGAAAAAATAAAGACAAAACTAAAAATTCTACCCACGTTATATCACCCTCAAGAAAATGATAAAATGATTTTGGAAATAGATGCCTCCGACTCTTACTGGAGCCCAGTTTTAAAAGCAAAACCAGTAAACTCTTCTGAAGAAAAATTGTGTAGATATACTTCAGAAACTTTTAAGGATGCTGAAAAGAATTACCATTGTAATGAAAAAGAATGGCTCGCAGTTTTACGGGGCATTCAAAAATTCAAAATATATCTATCTCCAATAAGTTTTTAGTAAGAACTGATAATAAAAACTTCAGGTATTTTATTAAAAATGAATTTAAAGGAGATTATAAACAAGGCAGATTGATTAGGTGGCAATTACATCTAAAGCACTATCAATTTGATGTTGAACATATAAAAGGTGATAAAAATTATCTTGTTGATTGTCTAACAAGGGAATTTGCAGGCATTTGATTGAAGAAACAAACGCTTCAGCAAAAGATTGCAAAATCAAAAGCAAAAAGGACCAGAATGGATCTTCAAGTTGAAGAACTTAAATTAGATATCATGCAAAAGGAGCATGAATTGGAAATTTTAAAGCAGAAATTGAAGATAGTAAAATTGAAAAATCAGACAGATAAAGGAAGTCTCTCAGAGCCTGATAGTAAAAAAGAAGCTAAAACCGAATGCAAAGACGCTTTGGTGAAAGATCAAAAGACCCAATCAACCTTTGTCGAGGAAGAAAGGGCACCTAACTGGTACACGGTGCACACCGGACCAAAAATTGGAGTCTATAATAGCTTCGAGAAAATAAAATATCTGCCAGCTGAATACTATCATACGGCAAAGACTGAATTCGAAGCAAGGATGATCTTTGAAAAACTAAAGAACAAAATCACTGAGAGAGTACCAGTATTTCGTAACACTGGTATTCCTAAAGAACACCATTTGAAAAATCCATTCATAAAATTTGACGAATTTAAAATGCAGCAACTGGATAGTAAGTTAATCAAAACTACTATAACCCAGAAAGAATAAAAAAAGAAGTAAACGCGAGTACAAGTGAACAAGGATACATTCCTATTACTAGAAATCAACATATTAAAGCTATTCTGCTACCAGGAGTTACTCCTGAAATCACAAGAGACTTGTTCCTAGGGGGATTCATTGATACCCTCTATCCAGAGAACAGTTTAAGAGAATTGTCATATTTTCCAAAAATCAAACAAGCAATCGCTTTGTACATGGAAAAATGCAGAATTCGTGAAAATAACAAATCAATCTTTGTCAAGATCTGGAGCTCAATACCAGACTGGAACGAAGAAGAACAATACCCAGCATACCACTATATTCATGTTGGGGTTTCTGGAGAAATAAAACCACCAGTACCACTGGTACAAGAAAAACCTCCATTGACAGAGGAAGAACTGAATTTGGAAAGGGCAGATAGAATTTATTTTATCTTGAAAACATTAGAAAAAATAAATTCATCAAGCCAAATTAAAGTAAATTATTGCAGCCCTAATATTCTTCTGGTCAGTAATTTCAACAAAAAGATTGACAAACAAGACTTGGCCATAGTCCAAAATTGGCAGGATAATCTCATCCTCAAGATTCATGCCACAGAAGCAACAAAGCAAATGGTGCAGTCTATTGTCCTTACGGTCAATGAAGAGAAAGAAAAGCACCAAAATAAGAAGAAGAAGGTTGCCGACACTAATGACAAGAGGGAGTCGGATAAGCAAAAAGAAAAACATGTGGAGGACCCTACCATTTTGGAAAAAGAAGAAAATCCAAGCAAGCCAGCAACCACAGACCCTACCACAATAAAGGAAGGAAACTTGTCAGCCATATGAACCTTATCATGTGATAAGAGTAGTCCCTACCATTATGTAATAATGCAATAATGTAGTAGCCATGTGATTGTTGATAAGTAATCCCTACCAATTATGCAATAAGGTAGCAGACAAAATCAGATGAAGATTTTCTGCTTTTGATCTTTTTCAAAGTGCGTTTGGTGAGACGGCGACATGTGCCGAACCCCAATAATTCACGCATTTCTATTTCCTATATAAGGGAGTGCCATGGGAGTATGTAAGGCATGAATCCCTCATCAGATTTCGAAGTTTTATTCTCTGTAAACATTTAATATTCAATAAAAGTTGTTCTTAAGCCACGAGCTTTATATCACAAAAACATTAAGTTTCAAACACTTAGAAGCTATTAAAGCTTCAAGAAAAGATCAAACCAAAAGCTTAGGCTAAAATTCTCTGGATATTCCTGGAGACACAATCGCTCGTCGAAGTAAGACCTAGGAAGGAAGGCAGTAAGACGACTCGGAGCACAGTGTTTGGAATTTGAGGATAAAGCAGGAAGCTATGGTGGACCAATCATCTCAAGCACACTAAAGAATTCTAAACCCAGAAGAAAGGTATGAACTCAGAACTTTTTAATAATGTTTTTAATAACATTGTAAATTGCATACAATTACCTATTAGGTTAGATAAATATGAAGAAATAAGAAGATTAGAAAATAATCTTTTAAAGTTTCTTAAACTCGAAATTTTAGAGAAACTAAAAATTCTAGAAAATGGTGTTCAACGACAAACTAGTAGAAATAATAGACAAAGATCAAAAGATAACTATTACAATGATATTCATTCATCACTAGTAACTAGAGAAAAAGAGTTAGCTAAAATTATATCAAACTTAGAAAAACTCTGTATATAAAAAATATATAATGCCTGCTATTTCGTGGGAGTATATTTTAGAATCAACTATTCAAAAGTTGAAAACTAAGTATCGAACTTTGATTCGAACTTGTGATAAAAATCTGATTGCTTCAGATATAGAAAGAATGGCCTATAGCCTTCGACTCGTTCAAAACGAGAATCCATTACAACCCCTGAATTTGAGGTTTGTAAAAAATGGATTTATCATGGCAGAGTCTCATCTTTCTCAAGAGTATTCCACATAACTCACAGATTCAAATGATGTTTTCATTTGAAGAATGCTTTAACTTTTAAATAATGAAAGAAGTGTTTGACATTATTAGTGAAAGATTAAATACTAGTCCCATAAGTTTAGATGCTTATGGTAATATAAGAAAAAATGAAATGGATTTACTTGAAAAAGCTAGAGAGGATCTTTTAAAAGATCTAGAAAACCTTATATATGGAATTACACTCAAGAAAAATTATTATAAAAGGCATTCTACAAGAGATAATTACTATGGAGATTGTTTCCAGAAATAGAAGGTCAAGTTAATTATCTGAAAAGTATAAAGAAAAAATTGAAAAAACTAAGATTTAATATCTAAGAATTTCCGCAAAATCGATTATAAACCCGAAGTTAAAAGCTGGAGCAGCAGCAAAACAAAAATAAAACCCGAAGTTAAAAGCTGGAGTAGCACCAAAACAAAAATGGTATCAGAGCCTGGTAACAGGCAAAAATACTAAAATTTTAAATTAAAAATCTATGGATAAAGAAAATAATCTTTTAGATTACTGCACAAAGCACGAAAAATCAGGCTATTTAATTGAAGCCTTGATAGATGCAAATAAATTAGGAATAGCAGATCATGATTTAAAAAAGAATCATAATTTCAGAAATGAAGGATTGATAAAGAAATTAAATAACTTAATTTCTAGAAAGAATGAAATATTCTTTGGAATCATTTCTGGAGAAGAAGCAATAGATACAGATCAAACAGAAGGAAATGTAGTTATTCCTGTTATCTGTAAAGAACAAATTCTTTCTATGTTGAAAGATATAAAAACAGAAACTAGGAATAAAATCTCTTACTTACATGTTTCTACTATACAAATAATTCTTAAATCAACTTATAGTCTAGGAATAGATTCTCCTATTACCATAAGACTAATTGATAATAGAATGATTAATTATTCTGATGCTCTAATAGCTGAAGGGAGTGGAAATCTAAAATTTGGTAAAATTAAGTTTAATTTAAATTACCAAGTTGGAATGTCTTTATTGGACAATAATTTAGATGATTCTATCACTTTGTGTTGGAACATGAAAAGAAAAATAATGAAAACTGGAAATCACCCATTTTCAGTAACATGGAGAATAAACTATGCACTAACTAACAGCCATCATAGTTTGTCATTCAAACCTCATGATAAAATTGAAATTGATGAATTATTTTCACCAATATTACAACTAGAAGCACCTAGAAGGTCCTTTCAAGTACATAGAACTTCGTCTTTCGTAAGATCTAAAATAGACTACGTTATTCCTAAACAGAATAATGAGGAAAACGAAGCAAGTTCTTCAAAAATAGATAATTGTACTGAAGTAATCATAAAACCAAATAACAATATATATAAAATTGAACAAAAGGTTCAAGAGATAAGTAAAGAATTAGGACTTAAAATATAACAAGTTCCAATAAAAGATATATAACGAACCTACTTTCTTTATATCATAAAGAAAAACGAAAGAACATTTGTTATATAACATAAGGGTATTTTGGACCCTTCATGTATCACATTTTATAAAAAAGACAAAAGGGTCACTTAAATAAATATGACCTTTGACTGGGTCATTTAAATAAACATCCCGAAAAAAGAAGACGCAGGCCTAAAAAAATCTTGATAAACGACGTCGTTTTGGTTGAAAGTGAAACGATATCGTATTAAGGGTAGACACGTGTCAAACGGGGAAGGCCATTACTTCCTTTTTATATATATAAGACTAGAAGGCTATCGCCATGCACAGCACGGCAGGCCCACGATAATTATTCCGAAGATAATCTTGATGTTCAAGAAAAAAAAAATAGACGGTGTTCATTTAACGAGAGCACAAAAATCTGGCAGGTCAGTCGACCCCACAGTAAATGGCACCCGAGCAAAGCTCGTCCATGTTGTCAATATTACGAAAACCATCATACTCTCTCAAAGAAGTCCACCCACAGAGCATGAGGAATTCACGAAAATCATCCTCTGCGTAGAAAGTTTTGTCCACCACGTGTATTGGCATTGGGTCCGCTTCCCCAAAGATGCAAACTTTAATAGTCAGGCCTGCACAATAAGGATGTTGATGACAATAATTATTTACATCTGTTGGCTTGTTAATTATTTATTTCTCAATTCCGAGTCTAATTTTTTAAAGTTCATAATCCCTAATCTTCATTTCCTTTTAATTTTTTCTTAAATCAGGTGTGAGCCCTGATTGAGGAGTAACTTCTGCAGAATATTAACCCACTTTGGGACAAAAACTCAATGTTGTGAAACAATGTACAGTTACGTTAAATGGACCTTCTTGTGATCACATCAAAACTCAGGTGTTCAAGTAACTATTCCACTCTCGAATGATCCCACAAAAAGAGAATTCAAGATATATCATTATATTTACCTTCATCAACATAAAGATTGTAGTTCCCGAGGTGCACTTCCCTGTCAAGCAACCAGACGACATTTTCTTCATCCTCTAATCAAAAAAGCACGTCTTGTCCTTACCCCGAAAGCAGACTTGATGGTTTCCTTGATGCTTTGCACCGGCATCGATCCCTATTCTCTTTGCATAATCACCCAATTTGACCGTTGTGACCCTTCCAAAGGAATTCGTCGGTTCACCTGTTGAAAGAATTTAAAGAAAACATTGGAATAGTGTTTAGGAACCTAACTAAGCACTCAAAAACTTACAAAAACTAATTAATGGCTTTCAGATTTTCTTATTTTCCAAGAGCTGGTCTAGATTTAAGTGCGCTTAGATGCATGCATCATGTAACATGAAGCACCTAAAAAACATAGTTAAATTTCAAATGTTATCCTTGAGGTTCAGTAAACGTATATTTCAATTTTACATATACCCTCGTAATATTTGTTTTTACAGTTTACATAACAAATTATGAAATTACACACTGAAGAGGGATGCGTTTCTTCAAATTATTAACAGTCCTCAAAACAGCCTTGGTATATTAACTAAAGAAGGTTTTGCAATTTCAAAATACCAGTCCAAACTTTTTAGGGGTTGATTGCAATTTGCCATCCAACTACAGCTCTTCTTTTGCACATTGGGTCCAAGTTGGCTCCCAGAGGGTTAAATGCAAAATGTTGAAATAGCGAGTTGGCTAAAGTTCATCAAGCAAAGTGAAAAAACTCAATAGTTTGGCATGCAAATTCCAATTATCCCATACTTTAAGTTCCGAATAGGTACGAATGGTAGCTTTTCTAACTTGACCTACAATATTTTAATTGAAATGTCGACAAGTTCTATGAAAAGGAAAACTGACCACTTCCAGGAGTCTCCATCCAATTCCATGGAGAAACCCCAATAACTCCAACAACTTCAGCAGCGGCTACTGCAAAAGGATGTCCATCATGATCCAATCTTCTTTCTAAATTAAGGGTAGACCTTCCATTAGCTGTGTGCTAACAATTTTTATTCGAAAATATATAATCAGAATCAGAATAGGTAGGTAAGGAAAAACAAGACTCTGTAAGGAAACATTCATTAAAAAGAAAAGGACAAGAAACTTAAAAATCAGATGCATCTTTACAACAGTACATGCTAGAACGAATTCCAGTGCTGCATTATATCAAATTTGCTTCATACACAAAAATTATGATTTTCATTTTAAACAGTTTTGTATACACCCAATGGAACTATGGAAGTAAAAGTGTATACAGGTAATTCACAAGAAACCTTAATGCACTCTACCGCAGAAAGAAAGACCAATGAATAAAGAAATTACATCCAACAGATGCAGATTCGAGCTCGAAAAGATAGAATATCCAAACGGTAGCATGACAATGCACCACCAAAAGTTTACCTAAACCAGTAAAAATAATTGATTTCATTAATTAAAATATTTTATTTTTTATGTGNAAAACTAAAATCACAGACAAAACATGCAACATATATACTTAAACTCGGCTTTAAAAAAATCCAAAAATCGATTTCCCAAAATCTAAAGCTCACAGCCATCTACCTTCTTTTTCTTCTGGATAAGCAGGCCCTTCGGTCATATCTCTTTTGTTCACCAAGTTCTTCTCAATTCATCCATCCTCGTGTGCGGTCTGTACTTATCAGAGATCCCAACAGCATGCACAAAGTCGAGTAAGGCCATTAGATGTACGAACCCTAACAAGTTAACCTAAATTGTAAAATTAGCCAAATTAAAAAATAAAAACTTACCTAAGAAATTGCATCGACACCGTAACCTGCTCCTCTCGAGTCCATAGACTTCATGCCAACATCGCCATTCACGCGTTCGCGCTCGAAACAATTAGACCCATATAGGAAAAAACAAATCAAACAGATTCGCATAGGAAATAAGAACAGTAGACTGAGGTTTGGAGGCTACAAATATAGGTTGGAACGGAAATTTAAAAAAACAAAATTGAAGAGATTTGCATCGGAAATAAGAATCGCAGATTCAGATTTGAAGGCAAAAAAAGGGCGAAAATTTTGTATCTGGGGAATGAAGGTGCAGGCCGTAGGGTTGGACAAATGACAGTGGCAAACGACGTCGTTTTTTAGGAGGGCGACGTGGCTTAATGAGAAGAGGAGGGACACGTGTCAAATAATGAGGATAGGACTTCGTTTTTATAGATAAGAGAATAATAAGATAAGAGAATAATAAGATAAGTAAACATACAACTAGTATAACACCCATGTATTACATGGGTGGGGACGGTGTCTCATCCCGTCATAAAAGTGGGATGGGTACGGACAAGTCAAATCCAAGATCGTTCCGGACCGCGCCCACCCCTACCATAAATAATCAACATATTTATATATAATCCAAACCTATCCAAGCCTAATAACGAAGCATGTAATTTTGCCACATAGGATCCCGAAGCATGCGAGCCTGCCACATAGGCTCAACACGTTCTCAATTAATATATAGGGGGATTTCTTAAGTAATTTTTGTTTTTCCAAGATAAATCAGTCACCAACCTCAGATTTCACCAATAATCGTCACACGAACAACGCCCGTTGCTAAAACTATGAAACCGGTTAACATCCTTCACAATAATCCGTCAACTCACTAGCTTCGAATAGAACTTTGCTGCAGAGTGACAATCCTCACACATCCTCAGATTCTTGACAACCCGAATAGTCGCCCCTTGAACCGTCCTCATGAGGGCATACGCTATGGCCAGCTTCTCACTGTGGTAGCTAAGCTGATCTTCCTTCTGCTCCTCCTCAACGTCATGAAGTTCTGAAAAAGAAACATCCGGAATGTATCCCATTTCTCTTATTCCCGACACTAATTCCCTCACCTTTCGCCGAATTCTAGCCGACTCAGCGTGCTCGTTATCATCCGAGACGAAAACGTGCGTCCCGTCCTTTATTTCCGTCCAGCTCATCCCAGGCTCCTTCTTCAAATTTCCCTCTTTCATTAATTTCCGCATGTTCGCAGCTTCATCCCATCTTCTTGCCCGCGAGTGCATATTGGACATAAGTATGCAAGTACCCACATCATTAGGATTCATGCCGAGCACGATTTTAGCAACCCGTTTTCCGAGCGCGTAATTTTTGTGGACGTGACACGCGTTCAAAAGAGTCCGCCAGGCTACAACGTCCCATTTGACCGGGCTTGACCGCATGAAGCCCACAGCCTCATCCAGCCTCCCAGCCCGGCCTAAAAGCCCGACCATGCACGTGTAGTGCTCTAATCCAGGCTCGACTCCAAATTGGGTCTTCATGCTATTCAAATAGTGAAAACCATCGTTCACGCGGCCCAAGAAAGCGCACGCAGACAAAACTCCGACGAAGGTCACGTAGCTCGGCTGCTGCTTCGCAAGCAACATTTTTCCGAATGTGTCGAGGGCGGCTTCACCGAGCCCGTGGTACGAGAAGCCGCTAATCATTAAATTCCATGAAATAACGTCTTTGTGGGGCATTTCGGTAAATACGTCACGTGCGTCCTCGATGAGGCCGCACCTCGAGCACATGTGGATCAAAGCATTACCAACGACAACGTGGCTTTTCATCCCGATTTTCACGACGCGCGCATGCAGCGAGTTGCCAAACCCGATACCGATATTTCGGCACATGAGTTGAGAAGCACAGAGTACGTGCACTCGTTTGGGACAACAACACTGTGGGCGGCGTCCATTTCAAGAAATAATCTGAGGGCATCTTCGTAAAATTTGTTTTGAGAGTAGGCAGTCAGTACTGCAGTCCACGTGACCTCGTTTTTCGTTCTCAGCCCGTCAAAAGCATCTCTCATGGAGGGGATTTCGCCACATTTTTCGTACATGTCTACTGTAGCACTGCCCACAAACAAATCACGATCCAAGCCCATTTTCACGACTCTGCCGTGAACCTGCCTTCCCAAAATCTGATCTTTCACACAGCCACAGACTCCCAAGGTGTTCACGCAAGTGATGCCATCCCACTTTTCATACTTACACTCAGACACCATCCTTTGCAAAACGCACCAAGCTAGTGTTAAATCTGTTTGGACTAAAAGCCCATTTAATACAGAGTTGTACGTGCAGATATCGGATGTTGGGCCATTATCCAGAGCCCTCATAGCCCCTTCCACATCTCCACATCGAGTACATGTACACAAGCGCGTTCTTCACGTGTGGATAATAAATCAGCGCGGATTTCAGCCCGAACCCGTGGCACTGGAGGCCCTCGTCCAGAAGCCCGCAGTTGGAACACGAGGAGAGGACCATCGAGAGGGTGTACTCGTTTGGGCGCAATTTATCCACTGTAAGCATGTCTCTACACATTTGTATGACCTGTAAAGTGCAGCCATGGTGCAAATAGCCGGACATTACAGCGCACCACAAGACGACGTTCTTCTTGCCCATTCTGTCGAACAAGTTGCGGGCGCTGGAGATATCGCCACATTTTGAGTAGAAATTTATGAGACTGTTTTTCTCGATGACACGGTTTTGAGAGATTTGGTTGGAGACGATGAGGTGGGCGTGGATGGTTTTGCCGAGCCTCAGATTCTTCGCAGCCGCCGATGCTTTCAGGAGCTCCCGTACGTTCATATGGGACTTTTTACCTCCTCTCTTTCATATACGGCCTACGGTCAATCTCACCCGCCTAATGAAATGAAAGAAATCCGACGGCCAATAATTTGACCACAAAATACTTTTCGATTAGTCTCCAAAGTTGTATCATTTTCTATTTGTAATGAACTCTAACTTTATTATTGGGATGCAAGAAGTGTTCAGAATTAAATGTTATAAAGTGGGTGCATCTCCAATGCTCCACTTTGAACATTAATTAAATTTGAAAACATGTCAAATAATGAATGGAATATAAATTCATGTAATCTACTACTATATAATACAGAGAAGAAAAATTATTTGAACAATCCGAAAAAAATCATTTTGTTTTCCCGCTTAAAACCCGTTTTTCCCTCTAATATTGTGTTTGAAATTTTTTCGGATTCCGCTTAAATCTGTTTTTCGAAACTTTGAATTTTTTCGGAAACTGTTTTGGGATGGTATTCCTTTCATTTTGGATGAGATTTCTTCCAAAATTGAATGAGTCAATATTTATCTAAAACATTTTTATTTGGTTCATGTTTATCCCGCTTTAAACACTTTTTTTCGAATTTTAAAAAAATTGAACGAGTCAATATTTATCTAATTAATTTTTACGCTTTGTAACACATGTTTTCCTTTATCCTTTTGATTTAAATCCCTACAAGTCCGTTAGTTTAATTGGTATCCTTTCAAAATATTTTTTTTTCTATATTTCTGTATGAGTAATCTATTAATCTTTTGAGTTTGACAGCAGATATTCCTAACACCATTTTTGGAAGAATAATTTCCTTTTGAAATGAAAAAGATGATATGTGACAAAATTGAAAATATTTATTAATTTATAATATAAATCAATTGAGTATCAATAAGTGCAAACAAATCTTCTTGATTTGGGGCCATTAATATTTTGTATAGATAAAATTTACATTAGATTCTAGCTATATTTAAGAATTTATTACCCACTAAATTCGGAGAAATTAAAAGTAGTTAGCATATTTTTATATATTTTCAAATATTATTAGTTATTAGACAATAATCATAACATATAAATACCTAAAAAATCATTTAGTGGTTACATTTGAGATAATTAATGTTTTTTACATATATTTGTATAATAGAGAGTTCGAGATAATTGATTTTTATTCATATATATATATATATATATATATATATATATATATATATTATTATTCTGCTTCTTTAAATTTATTTTTAATGTAGTCATTAAATTAAAAAATAGATCTTTCCTCACAAAATCACATATGCGTTTGAATATTTTCATAATTTATTTTTAATGCGGTCATTAAATTAAAAAATAGACATTTTCTTACAAAATCACAAATGCATTTGAATATTTTTCATAATTTTTATGCTGGAGACAAGTTAATAAAAATGATTAGATATCAAAAAATACAACAGACACGTTATTTAAATCTCTACACAATCCATTCTTTAGCAAGATAACTGCAAAACTATCACATATCCCAATTCCATAAATTGATCCGTAATTATCGTTTCAAACAATTACTTATTCCTATTTATTTTTATAAATCTACAATAATTTAATAGCAGACTAAATATTTTGAAAAAAATTTAATTAAACATTCAAAGAAAGCAATCACATGCAGATTTTTTTGGATACATTACATCTTATCTTAACTTACATATAATTATATTGGTAACAACAGTTTTGCTATAGAGCCATCGAATGGCTCCATAGAATTTTTGTTCGTAACAAACTCTTCGTTATCTTTTAGAAATAATTCAACATTATTCCACATTATTCCCTTTATCATTGTCTCCCTTCAAACTCAATATATATATTCATCGTTGGCTACCCGTAGTCCGCAGTCGGCTAGGTTGCGTCCACGGCTTGTGAGGGGCCGGGTTACGGCTAGGGCTGACAGAGGTCAGCAGGCATACATTATCGTACAGATGCGGCGTTATCGGACAGATGCAGCGTCGGACGTTGACGGCTGATGTAACACCCCGCTTATCAGAGTAAATTTTTCGCAACTTTTACTTCGAAAATATTTTAACTCTTTCGAAATCTTTTGCGACTAACTCGGGATGCTACTCAAACTCATCATCTTGAAAATCCGTTTATCTTTAAACTTTTGTCTAATACTTCTTTAGACATAAATAAAACAGATTTCTTTTAAACTTGCATTTAAAATACCATAATCATATTTCTCATAATGGTAAAAACTTGAAATCTGAAATTCATTAAAATGCAAGTTCAATACTTAATGTGCATAGCGGAAATACTTGAAAACGTGGTTAATTATACAGACTGTTATAAATGTCCGTATCAAAGCTTGTCTTCATCTGAGTCCACGATCCACACCAACACTGCTCCACTCACACCTCCTCTTCGACCTGTTACCTGAAACTAAAACTCATGGGGGTGAGTAACGAATATGGATAATCATAAACCGATATCTGATCGGTAACCAGAAATCTGTTCTGGTACTGAAACTTAAACTGGCCGATATCTGATCGGATACGTGTGCACACTCTGATGGATATTTCTAAGGCACCTAATGGCCTCCATTAGAACTTAGGATATAATCTCTGAGAACAAATTAATGCCTCCTCATCCTAAGCGTAAAACTTAAACTGTAGGATATACTCTGAGACAACTGATGGTCTCCTCATCCCATATGACATCAATATCGTACTCAACGTGATACCCATTCAGGGTCCCCATCTTTTTGTGTAATATCCCATTCAGTAATTAATAAAAGTAATTATTTCAGTTCTAAGTTAGAACTATTTTACTTTTATTAATAATGATCTTTTATATTTCCAAGCCTTAATAAATCTCTTTGAATTTTATTTTGGCTCGACATTAAAGTTAAATCGGAATCGTTTTTCATTAAATTGAGTTAGTCGAGTAAATGTTATAAATTGCCTAAGTATTTTATGTGACTTATATGATTTGATTGATAAGTTATAAGGATTAAGTAGAAGTTATTTAGACAAGAAGGTCTATTTATATTATTAAGAGTATATTCGAAATTATATTCGCAAGTTTCGAGTTTTTTCGATGTTCGGTTGTAGTCGATAATTAAGTCCGATTTCGTTTCCGAAAAATTTATTTTATTGTATTTCTACAAGTTTCAAGATCATTAATAAGAGTTAAACTTTTTCAGCATAAAAAGGAAAAAGGCCAAAAGCAAAAGATGGAAATCTGAAATTTTTAGAACTTTCGATTTTTCGGTAACCGTTCGTTTTAAGTCAGAATTCGGTTCTGTAAATTGAAAATTTTTTATTAAGTCACGAATTTTATCACGGAAATCAGATTAGGATCACATGATGGGCCTTTCTAAGTATTGACTATAGATTTGTTATGTTTACAAGTTATGATTTCCATTCTTTATCTTTATTTAATTTTATAAAATTTTTCTAAGTATTTTTAAGGGATAAATGAGCCATTTTAGCTTAATTTCGAGGCATGGTCAAAGGGAGAAGGTTTGTCTTGATATATGCAAGATAAATCATGCATTACAAGTACTTATCAAGGCTTAATCATCTTTGTGCAAGATCTTAGAAAAACATTAATGATAAGGGGCCTATGGTGTTTATTATGATGGAGTGTTGATGTAAAGAAGGTGATGTTGTCTCCTTTGCTACCCTATATAAAGGAGCATCAACATAGGCTCGAAATTCACATCATAATAAGCAAAGTCTTAGATATAGAGGGTAAGAAAGAGAGATATATCGAGAGAAATCTTGACAAATATAAGTTGAGATCAACTTCCGAAGTTTCATTTTCAAATTTCTTGAAGAAGGTTAGATGCTACCTTTTTATCATATGTTATAGTTTATATTAAGTGAATATTGATGTATTTTCATGCCATATATATAGATTCAATTTTTAAAGAAATTTTAAGCATGAAAAAAAAAATGATAAGTTGTTTCCAGCACAATCACATGTTATATATGTACTGTTTTGATTTGAATTTGAGCATGATATGCATAACCTGGCATGTTAAGCTTATTATGGATATTTCTTGTGTAAGTGCTGAGTATATAGGTGAAAGAATTATGTCATTTGGCATAGTATAGCTTGAGTTATAAATTTTTGAAGTTAAGCATGCAAGTTGCATTTTATGTTCTTTATTTCAGCTGTGACTTTAAAATTGTAATAACTCGATATATACGCATGATAAATTATGAAATTTTTACGACATGCTTATATATGGGTTAAGAACATGACTGCCAAATTTCATGATTTTATGTTGAGAAATGAACGAGCTAAAATATTTATATGGCATACATGTCAAGATGATTTTATATGCAAGAGTATTCAGTACATGGTTGAGTTTTTAAAATGGAATTTTTAGGAAAAATTCTTATATGAGTGATGAGCAATTTGACCAAGTTTCAGCTCAATATGTTGAGTATGTGATTTTATAAAATTGTTTCAAGTCTAATATATCAATATCATAATTTATTGTTATGATAAAAACTTGTATTGAATAAGTATCAAGTTTGAGATTTTAATATCAAGCAAGTTTAAGACAAGTTTGATAGATTAAAAATCTGTATAAATCATGTACATGATATTGGTAAAAGTTGAGCATGTTTTGAGTTCATGTATTCAATTAAGTCTAATGTGAAATTTAGTTTATTTTCACATACGAGTTATTTAAGTGACATGCGAGTATAAGCCAATATCTAAGATTTTGAAAGATATGATTTATATGGGTTAAGTATTTGACCTTGAGTAAAAGTTTAAGAAAAGTTTGGTTTTTCAATGATTTAGTATTTATTTGAGCAATAGCATGTTTAATGAATATCTTTAAGATTCGGATAAGTTATCTGGTAGAGTTAAGAATCCCAGCATATTATTGAGTATACGAGCATAATACTTAGTATATTTGTTTATATTGTTATGTAGCTTGAGGAGTTAGCTACCAAAGAACAACACTTACGCTTTTCAAAGTTTCAAAAGAAGAAAGGTGGGGACCCAGACTGGGTATTACATTGAGTATAATATTGATATCATGTCCGAGGTATGTATACAGTTTAAGTTTATACGCTTGGGATGAGTAGGCATTCAGTTGCCTTAGAGTATATCCTAAGTTCTGATGGAGGCCCTTAGTTGCCTTGAGAAATATCCATCAGATTGTGCACAAGTATCCGATCAGATATCGGCCAGATTCAGTTTCAGTTACTGGAAAAGATTTCCAGTCCAGTTATATACCAACGATCATGATATTGTATTATTATTGCTGTTTACTTTAGTATGGGTGTTTTCGGGGTACAAAAGGATCAGTACTCACCCCCATTGTGTTTGTCAGGTAACAAGGTCGGGCCGGAGGTGTGAGCTCGATATGTGGTGGTGGTGGTCGTGCACTGCTTTCAGTGGACATTTATTATGAACTTGATATGTCTGTATAATTATTCACGTTTTTAAGTATTTCCGCTACGCATATTAAGACTTGAACTTGCATTTTAATAAATTTCAGATTTCAAGTTTTTATCATTTCAGAAGTATGAATATGATATAGTTAAATGCAAGTTTAAATAAATCTGTTTTTTTTTTTTTTTATGTCTAAAGAAGTATTAGACTATGTTTAAAGATAAACAGATTTTTAGAAAACATGAGTTTGAGTAGCATCCCGAATTAGTCGCAAAAGATTTCGAAAGAGTTATAAGTATTTTCGAAATAAAAGTTGCGAAAAATTTACTCTGATGAGCGGGGTGTTACATTTTGACTTTGAAATCATTTGAAAACGATAAGTGCGGTACTGGTACTGTATCTGCAAGTTACATCAAATATAAACAAATATACTAAGTACTATGCTTGTATACCCAATAAGAATTTTAGGATTATTAACTTATCCAAATCTTATAGAAATTCATTAAACTTGCTTTTTCTCAAGTTTATACTTAACTTCTCTTTTTTTTTTTTCTTTTACTTAAGGTCAATTACTTAACCTTATATAAATCATGTCTTCATAAACATCAATATGGTATTATACTTAGCATGTCATAACTCAAATGTGAAAATAACTATATTTCACATTATACTTGATTGAGTATTAAACTTAAAACATGTTTTCTTTTACCAACATCATCGACATGATTTATAACTTATCCTAATTTAACTTGATCAAATACTTAATTCATCATACATCATATCTCCCAATTTTTAGATATTGGCTTATGCTAAATTTTCACTTAATTAAATTGAAAGTGAAAATAATCTCAAGCCATAATCATCTTTTACTCATAATATTTAATCATGATGTTAATATGTCATACTTAATACAATTTTTATAAAATTGTATACTCAACATATTATACCAAAACATCATCAAATTACTCATCACTTATATGAGAATTATTCATGATCATCTCAGTTTAACAACTTAAACATTTCATGAATATTCTTGCATATATACTTATCTTTACATATATGCTTTCTTATATTCATAACTTATTCATTTCTCATCTTTAAATTATGAAACTTAAGAGTCATAATCTTAACTTATATTTAGACATGTCATAAGAATTTCATAATTTTATCATGCATATATCTCGACTTATTCAAGTTTAAAGTTGCTGCTGGAAACAAGTACATAAAATTCAGCTTGCATGATAAACTTTAAAAATTCATATCTTGAGTTATACTAAACTAAATGACTTGATTCTTGATCCTATGTACTCCTCTTTTACACAAGAAATAACCATAGGAAGCATAGATTTCCAGATTTTTCATAGCTAGATAAAAATCTCATCATAACTGAACACATATGACATATATATAAGCTGGAAATAACTTATTTTCTAGCATACTTATATTCATATAAAACTTTAATATCTAAGTCATATTAAAAACATTATTAAACACTTAATATCATCTACTAAACATGTAAACTCATTATCAAAACATGAACATAAGCATGTAACTTTAAGATAAATAAATTACCTCCTTCTTGCTAGAGTAAAAACTTGATTCTTTACTTCAAATTCTTCACTTCTCCAAAGTTTCTACTACTCATTCTCTCTTACACTCTTATATAACTTTTGGTACTTAACTTTGGTGTGAGAACTCTGATTTTTAGGCCTCTATTTATAGGCACAAATTGACAAAACATCATAATGGAGTGAAGAAATGAACAAAGTAAACAATTTAAACTTATAAACTTAATTAATCATAAACTATTTTATGATTAACTTGTATTCTTATCCAAACATAATTAATCATCAAAAATGGCCTTTAGTTATAGCCATGAGTGAGCTTTTTGGTAGATAAAACTTATTCCACCAAGTTTAATAAAATTCTCATAAATTATTGAAAAAAATGCTAACTTAAAGACTTAGCAAAACTTTGTTGTGATTTTCTCATCTCATTCTCACCAATTGATGACCGAAATTTCGTGCTTAATGTGATGTAATTGATTCCATATATTATTGAAAAAATGTCACCATTCATCATATAAAAATCTTTGGAACAAAATAATAAAAATAATAAAAATCATTTTTTTTATTACTTATGCATTTTCTTTCAAAATGGCAGATTTTTAAAACTCTTTTACTGAAAAGTAATGCTCATATATGGTCTTGTATCATGCTAATTAACCGAGAATAATACAATTTACGGAACTCAATTCGGACTTAAAACGAACGTTTACCGTAAAACTAAAAATTCTAAAATTTAAATTCTTTACTCACATTTTTTTTTCTTCAATTTAATGAACATATTGCTTCTTAGGATCTAATATAATTATCTTGAAATATTCTACATTTACGGAACCACATTCGGACTTAAACCGAACGATTACCGTAAAACCGAAAATTCTAAAAGTTTCGATTTTTATTAAAATAATTTAAATAGACTATAATGTCTAAATAAATTTCTCACTTCTTTGAACATTTATCACTTAAATGTTCATGGATACTTAACCTTACTTCAAGACTTAACTTGTATCAACTTATGCAAAAACTCAATATTATGATCTTATCTTGATGACTTAAACACTTAGAAAAATTCTAAGTATTTAGTACTAAGGCTCGGCTATTTCTTAATTAAGTTCAACTCATGACCGAACATACTTGGTTTCAGTTCACTACTTATCTTAAACGATTAATCAAAATATACTCAATTTCGATTATTCGTCATCTTATATGAATTAATCCTGTCTTATAAATCCATTTATAAAAATAAACTGACCGGAATTAATTAATTACTGAACTGGCTCGATTACTGAATAATATTGAACCGAGAATACTTTCGACTTAAAGTCGAATTTTTAACTGAATAACTTAATAACTGGCTCGAAACTAGGAACGAGCATTAATAAAAGTAATTAGTTCGTACTTAGAATAATTACTTTTATTAATTACTGAATGGGATATTACAATCTACCCCCCTTAAAACTATTTCCGCCCTCGGAAATACTGAAACTGAGATATATACTAACTATGTATATATATCATAACTCGAAATCTGGAAAAACAAGTGCTAATATCAACTTCTCACTCCCCAGTGACATCCAACTCTATATGTTGCGATTCCATTTTATACTAACGAGGGAATATCTCAATTCCTCAGCCAATGAACCTTCTGGTCCAAAACTTCTATCGGCTGGTCCTCGTAGGTTAAATCTTACTGAAATTCATTGTGCAAAAGCACATACTCTGGATCGCACACATACTCACGTAACTTGGTTACGTAAAACTTATGCACACTGGACAACTTTAGAGAAGAATTGATATAAAATACTTATCTGACTGCCTATGCGATACATTGCATACGATTTACCCACTACCCGGGGCCCTTCGGGTGCGGAACATCTATATGCATTGTACCTTAATGTCAATGTCACTTGTAATCATTAACAAGTCACATCTCCATTCTATACTAACATCTTACTATACTAAACTTGCTTCTCTTTCGAGAAACCTTTTTACTCAATATTACTATTGATATTTACTTCAACTTCTCCGACTTAACTATAGTCGAGAATTTCGTTGAAATTTCTGTACTGATGTGGAATAACTTGACCATTCTGTGGTCATACCATAATTCCAATCATTAAGGTAAACTTTATTTACCTTTAATAATTCAACTGCCATAATAATGTTGCAACATCTCACTTATTGCCGACATCTCACATCTGATTTTGATTGCATTAAATGCATACTGCTGTGCATCTTCTGACATTTGGTATAATTTAATCATACCTGATAACTTATCTCATACTCATCTTTCTTCTATAAACCAACTTGGTAGTTCTTCCATCTTCCTCAGCAATGGTCCGATTTCACCAATGGATTTAGCACTGCTAAAAATCTGAAAATTTTATTCTTTTCTCCCTCTTAATATCATAAAGAGAATTTATCGAGCTCGAGTAGAAAGATTGAGAATACTCATGCTCAATAATATCCCAAATGATATAAGATGGCTGATTGAAGCAAAAGTTCGTATATCTGGCGAGTATCCCAATGCATACAAGTATCTGTCAGGTATGGGTAAAAGCACTTTTGCCAAGAAACGTAGAGCAAAAAGAATAGGCGGCTGCTATAAATGTGCTCGCTGGAACTGTGACACGTACTTCTTTGGGCTTTGTCTCAAATAATCGGGAAGATAAAATAACTTTCATCAAGAATGGCTTGAGTAAGGAATCTCTGGATCATACTATTCAGCAGATTCTTGATACACATTCTAGTGGATATGTGCATCGAGAACTGATGTCTTTATGGCTTCTGTTCAAACATGAAAAAAAACTCTATAGTCTGGAAAATATTATTTCCCATGATCATGTTTGTCAACATTGTTCTTGATAGTACCGATGTACTGTATATAAATCTTATCGCTTCTGACACATAAGAGTCATTTAAGACTCAACTGCTTTCTTGTCAGGACTTTTCTTCTTTAAAAAACGAATCTATCTTCTTATCCAAGTGTCTTTCAACTAAATGGCTACTGCCGAGTCTTCTCAAGGTTCCAAACTTCTTCAGCCCCTCCGAACTGTGTGCATTCTTGGTGGTTCTAAATTTGTAAATGTTCCTCACAACATTTATGTTGTAAGCCAACTGGTGAAGGAGTTGGGAAAACATAACACCAACATACTTTATGGAGGAACTAGTATCTATTTCTTTAACAACCTCTTAATGGCTGCTAAATGCTTTGGTATCCAGGTGAGAAGTATTCTTCCTTTTTATCTCACTTCATCAAAGGTTGTCAAAGATTCTGCTACTTTGATGATAACTCTTTCAATTTATGACTGTCTGATGACTATGATATCTAGTTGTGATGCTTTCATCGTTCTTCCTGGTGGATATGGAACTTTAATGACTGTATTTACCCTTGCTACTTGGACAGAAGTGAAATTTCATACCAAACCTATTGGTTTGTTGAATTTCAATAACTTTTTCCACCACTCGCTTGGATTTCTAGATGAAGGAGTGTATCAAACTTTTATATCTCCTTTCCAAAGAGAAATATTCAAGTCTGCTGACACTTCCTCTGAACTTATCAAGAAACTTCAAAACAGCATCTCAACAGTTCAAGATTCTGTGGAAACTCTAGGATTCAAACGAAAGCGAGCATTTGATCCTTTAGATCTCTCTTTGTGAAACTACAACCATGATGGGTGGCAGAGTTATGGAGTCTTGTGCTCTTGAGACGCACCCTCCCTTTATGAAATATAACTTTGTACTAGTTGAGAATTCCTTTATGCTTATCTGTATCTCATTTTTCTGATATTTCTGTACTAGCTTCTTAGAAATAAGGATTTTATCAACAGTGTGCTCAAATCTTTGTCTAGCTCTTTGCTTTTGACTTTCAATGATATCAAAATTTCTATCTATCAAGTAGATTGATTGTGCAAAATATTCTCTTCTCGTATATACTTGATTCACACATCAATATTACTTGTTTCTAGACTGAGATAACTTCTTGATTCAGTCAAGATTCTATGCTTCTGAAACTTTACTCAGTTGTGGTCTTGAAACTTTGCCTCGCGGCATTCTAAAACCACTAACTATATGACTTGAACAGTATAACCATTAATAAATAGCTATGCTAAACTTTAAGGAAATTGTTAATTTTCCGAAAACACCTAGCTTGTGCTAGAGTTCCGGTTAATATCTTTCTAGCTTCTTCTCGCCATTTCTTATTTATGGCTTTAAACTCATCATGTATCTTTGGGGACAAATACTTTCTCCAAAGAGATAAAAACATATTAGTCTTTACTTTATTAAACAGACTATCTTTAACTTTCACATGTCCAGATTACTCTTGCTTAACTTCAAAAATTCTTCCGAGAAACTTAGATATTTATCTCGGTATCTGGAATGTGTTACTTATTAACTGATATCTTTCAAGGTTCGATTTCAAGTCTCCAGGAAATTCGGACTTAATAACCCTTATTTCAGGTTTCCATAATTTTTCCGGCTACATGACTACTATATGTCGATACCTTAATCTTTATACTCATTGATTTCTGAAAAGTACTTTGTAGACTTGTTCTTATTCTACAAGTACTAATATAAATAACTTATAACTTTATCTCGAACTTTGCCACTTTTTAACTCATGATATCTAACTGATAAGATATCAAAACTTCTGATTATAAAAATTGACTATTTTCTTGAAACTTTATTTCTTACGGTTCAGTTTTCAAGCCTACAGGATCTGATCCGGCTTTTGGTTCTTATTTCAAACCCCCATGATGTTCCCCGTACTTTTTGGCTATTATATACTGAAATACCGTTACTTCTTATACTTGGCTCAAATACATCGTCAATCTTTATAATCAGATCTTAACTTGAATCTTATTCTTATGGCTTAACTTAGAATGTTCGAGTTCTTTCTTAATCTAGTCAATTTGATAAACTAGATTTTGAACAAATTTCTAGAGTTCGTATATATGAATCTTATTGAGCATAGACTTAGTAAATTTGAATATATTGAAAAACTTGTATAAAACTTTTAACAGCACTTACCTGGTAGTTGACGAGGTGTGAGCGTGGTGTGGTCAGGTTTTCTTGATATTCTCTGTAAAAACTTTGATTTCTCTGAAAACTTTCCCTTTCAAAACTTAAACTTTTAGTATACAGAGCATTTAAAACTCTAGCTCTGATACCACCTGTAACACCCCGCTTATCAGAGTAAATTTTTCGCAACTTTTACTTCGAAAATATTTAACTCTTTCGAAATCTTTTGCGACTAACTCGGGATGCTACTCAAACTCATCATCTTGAAAGTACCTGTAACACCCCGCTTATCAGAGTAAATTTTTCGCAACTTTTACTTTGAAAATATTTAACTCTTTCGAAATCTTTTGCGACTAACTCGGGATGCTACTCAAACTCAACTCATCATCTTGAAAATTCGTTTATCTTTAACCTTTTGTCTAATACTTCTTTAGACATAAATAAAACAGATTTCTTTTAAACTTGCATTTAAAATACCATAATCATATTTCTCATAATGGTAAAAACTTGAAATCTGGAATTCATTAAAATGCAAGTTCAATACTTAATGTGCATAGCGGAAATACTTGAAAACGTGGTTAATTATACAGACTGTTATATATGTCCGTATCAAAGCTTGTCTTCATCTGAGTCCACGATTCACACCAACACTACTCCACTCACACCTCCTCTTCGACCTGTTACCTGAAACTAAAACTCATGGGGGTGAGTAACGAATATGGATAATCATAAACCGATATCTGATCGGTAACCAGAAATCTGTTCGGGTACTGAAACTTAAACTGGCCGATATCTGATCGGATACGTGTGCACACTCTGATGGATATTTCTAAGGCACCTAATGGCCTCCATCAGAACTTAGGATATAATCTCTGAGAACAAATTAATGCCTCCTCATCCTAAGCGTAAAACTTAAACTGTAGGATATACTCTGAGACAACTGATGGTCTCCTCATCCCATATGACATCAATATCGTACTCAACGTGATACCCATTCAGGGTCCCCACCTTTTTGTCTTTGAAATCATTTGAAAACGATAAGTGCTGTACTGGTACTGTATCTGCAAGTTACATCAAATATAAACAAATATACTAAGTACTATGCTCGTATACCCAATTAGAATTTTAGGATTATTAACTTATCCAAATCTTATAGAAATTCATTAAACTTGCTTTTTCTCAAGTTTATACTTAAATTCTCTTTTTTTTTTCTTTTACTTAAGGTTAATTACTTAACCTTATATAAATCATGTCTTCATAAACATCAATACGGTATTATACTTAGCATGTCATAACTCAAATGTGAAAATAACTATATTTCACATTATACTTGATTGAGTATTAAACTTAAAACATGCTTTCTTTTACCAACATCATCGACATGATTTATAACTTATCTTAATTTAACTTGATCAAATACTTAATTCATCATACATCATATCTCCCAATTTTTAGATATTGGCTTATACTAAATTTTTACTTAATTAAATTGAAAGTGAAAATAATCTCAAGCCATAATCATCTTTTACTCATAATATTTAATCATGATGTTAATATGTCATACTTAATACAATTTTTATAAAATTGTATACTCAAAATATTATACCAAAACATCATCAAATTACTCATCACTTATATGAGAATTATTCATGATCATCTCATTTTAACAATTTACACATTTCATGAATATTCTTGCATATATACTTATCTTTACATATATGCTTTCTTATATTCATAACTTATTCATTTCTCATCTTTAAATTATGAAACTTAACAGTCATAATCTTAAACTTATATTTAGACATGTCATAAAAATTTCATAATTTTATCATGCATATATCTCGACTTATTCAAGTTTAAAGTTGCTACAAGTACATAAAATTCAGCTTGCATGATAAACTTTAAAAATTCATATCTTGAGTTATACTAAACTAAATGACTTGATTCTTGATCCTATGTACTCCTCTTTTACACAAGAAATAACCATAGGAAGCATAGATTCTAGATTTTTCATAGCTAGGTAAAAATCTCATCATAACTGAACACATATGACATATATATAAGCTGGAAATAACTTATTTTCTAGCATACTTATATTCATATAAAACTTTAATATCTAAGTCATATTAAAAACATTATTAAACACTTAATATCATCTACTAAACATGTAAACTCATTGTCAAAACATGAACATAAGCATGTAACTTTAAGATAAATAAATTACCTCCTTCTTGCTAGAGTAAAAACTTGATTCTTTACTTCAAATTCTTCACTTCTCCAAAGTTTCTACTACTCATTCTCTCTTACACTCTTATATAACTTTTGGTACTTAACTTTGGTGTGAGAACTCTGATTTTTAGGCCTCTATTTATAGGCACAAATTGGCAAAACATCATAATGGAGTGAAAGAAATGAACAAAATAAACAATTTAAACTTATAAACTTAATTAATCATAAACTATTTTATGATTAACTTGTATTCTTATCCAAACATAATTAATTATAAAAATTGGCCTTTAGTTATAGCCATGAGTGAGCTTTTTGGTAGATAAAACTTATTCCACCAAGTTTAATAAAATTCTCATAAATTGTTGAAAAAAATGCTAACTTAAAGACTTAGCAAAACTTTGTTGTGATTTTCTCATCTCATTCTCCCCAATTGATGACCAAAATTTCGTGCTTAATGTGATGTAATTGATTCCATATATTATTGAAAAAATGTCACCATTCATCACATAAAAATCTTTGGAACAAAATAATAAAAATAATAAAAATCATATTTTTTTTTATTACTTATGCATTTTCTTTCAAAATGGCTGATTTTTAAAACTCTTTTACTGAAAAGTAATGCTCATATATGGTCTTGGATCATGCTAATTAACCGAGAATAATACAATTACGGAACTCAATTCGGACTTAAAACGAACGTTTACCGTAAAACTAAAAATTCTAAAATTTAAATTCTTTACTCACATTTTTTTCTTCAATTTAATGAACATATTGCTTCTTAGGATCTAATATAATTATCTTGAAATATTCTACATTTACGGAACCACATTCGGACTTAAACCGAACGATTACCGTAAAACCGAAAATTCTAAAACTTTCGATTTCTATTAAAATAATTTAAATAGACTATAATGTCTAAATAAATTTCTCACTTCTTTGAACATTTATCACTTAAATGTTCATGGATACTTAACCTTACTTCAAGACTTAACTTGTATCAACTTATGCCAAAACTCAATATTATGATCTTATCTTGATGACTTAAACACTTAGAAAAATTCTAAGTATTTAGTACTAAGGCTCGGCTATTTCTTAATTAAGTTCAACTCATGACCCAACATACTTGGTTTTAGTTCACTACTTATCTTAAACGATTAATCAAAATATACTCAATCTCGATTATTCGTCATCTTATATTAATTAATCCCGTCTTATAAATCCATTCATAAAAATAAACAGACCGGAATTAATTAATTACTGAACTGGCTCGATTACTGAATAATATTGAACCGAGAATACTTTCGACTTAAAGTCGAATTTTTAACTGAATAACTTAATAACTGGCTCGAAACTAGGAACAAGCATTAATAAAAGTAATTAGTTCATACTTAGAATAATTACTTTTATTAATTATTGAATGGGATATTACAGCTGAAGGCTGACAATTTTTGGTCGTGCATCGAAAAGTCGGGGCAAAATTGATGCGGCGTAGGACATTGATGGCTGAAGGTTGTGTGTTTTTTGGTCGTGCATCGGGAAGTATGGACAATTGTACGAAGTCTTAGGAGACTGATGATGGTCTGATTGGTCGAGTTTTGGCTCGAAATCGACGGCCGAAGGATGACCATACTGAAGGGTCAACGAAGCTTGAAGATATGAGGTCGTCGGTGCTGGTGCTGGTTGTTCCTGACTGCTGGACGAAGGTTGTTGATGCTTGGACGTTGCAATGATGCTGCTGACGGGCGATTGGTAACAAGCATGGCAAGACGACGGGCTGAACGAGTGAGATATCTCGATTGTTTTGCGTGCAATGCTAGTCGGACTAGAGTGGATGTTGAAGGCGACGAATGGTCGCACTCTTTGCTGGTGAAGACAATCGAATATTTTGAGCGCTGGCGATAATTTTTCGAACGACGGTTCATTTTTTCTTGGTTGGATTTTGCGCATGAAGAATGAAATGTGCGTGAATTGTTGAGCGAAATTTAGTTGGATGTGAATTGCGCAGTTGTGAAAATACCAACAGAATACAATAATTTTGGCTGGTTGCACGGGCTTCTGGCGGTTGGTCTGAGCTGTTGGGCTATGGCAGATTGGACGAGAATATTTAGCTCGAAGGGTGGCACTTGGGAATGATAGGCCAGGATATGTGACGTGTGAGAAGTTCTCGATTGATACGAAAGTCAGTTCCTGGATGGGATGTGCACATTAATTGTCTAATATGCATTGCTTATTTTTTTATAGGAAACCAATTATGTTAAATGATTAATTATTTTATTTGAATGGTAATTAATTATTTATTTTATTTGAATGATAATTAATTATGAAAAATGCTTATTATAAAAATCAATAATGAGATATGTTAAATATAAATAATTATATTTAAAATAATGAGTTGTTTAAATATAAATAATTACATTTTAAATATAATTTTTAAAAAATATTTTAAGAAACAAGTCCGTCCGTGCATCGCACGGGATGCTCACTACGTTGGAGATCATTGAGTCTATCAACCAATACATGTCGTCGTTGAATCTAACAAAAAGTCGTGTATATTTGAGCTCCGACAGTACCTGTAAATCCGATTTGAATTCCGACTTCTTGTCAGAAATCCACACTCCTAAGTTCTTAAATTCTCTCAAATGTTCTGGTACACCAAATCATGAGTTGCATTTGAAAGTGGGAACTCCGGTTATGCTGTTGCGGAATATGGATCATTCTATGGGATTGTGCAACGAGACACATTTGGTTGTAACAAGACTCTACAATCATATCCTAGAATGTAGGATACTTACGGGCGACCATGCTGGGGATAAAGTGTTGATACCTCGAATGACGATAACTTCGGATGCAAGAGTACCTTTTAAGTTTCAACGAAGGCAGTTCTCTATCGTGGTCTCTTATGCAATGACTATTAAAAAGAGTCAGGGTCAATCCTTATCCCACGTTGGTTTATTCTTGAAGAAATCAGTTTTCAGTCATGGCCAGTTATATGTTGCTGTTTCGCGCGTCACCAACAGAAAGAGTTTGAAAATTCTAATATGTGGTGAACATGATTTGCCCCCAAATCAAACAAATAATGCTGTGTACAGAGAAGTTTTTAATAATATATGATTTCTTTTTAATTTTTATTTTTGTTTCCATAATTATATGTTAAATTCAATTAATTACATTTAAAATAAGTACTTCAATATGTTTTAAGTTATGCGCCCACCGTGCATCGCACGGGTACATACTAGTATGAATGTCAAAAGAGAAGACTTTAATTTGGAATGCACATCTCCAATGCATCCCTTTCAAAAGCTTAAAATATGTTAGATTTTTTATGAGTTGGCTTTCAAACACTCTTTGGAAAACTAGAAAGTGGGCTTCACACTTTGGATATTTATTGTCTTCATGTCAGCATAAAAGAGTCCATAACATTATGGATTGGAGAGTAATTTTTGTAATCACTTTATAACTTGATGATGTGGCTAACATTTTATTAAGTCAACATCTCACATTGGAGATGCTCTAAGAAAAGAATGATTAAAAATAGAAAAACAAATTACAATTTTAAACTAAACGATTAAAGTCAAAATGAGAAGATATCTTTCCGTAAGACAGTTATGTTTTGTATAATGGTGACGGTTCTATATGTCTTGTCTTTGAAGATACAATGTCAATCATCTCGATTTGTGTAAAACATCAAAGTTTCGAGTTTCGATGAACTAGAACATAATCGAGAACTGAGCAGTATGTATGATGCATAAGATAAGTGAGAGTAGATGATATTATGTTCAGTGTATTTCTGCAACTCTAACCATGCCTTATTTATAACACTTTTAGCTCTGGTATGGAGGAGCAGTTGTCACTAAAAGCAGGTAACCCAGTCATGACTGTTGTAATAGCATAAAACAACTTATGAGAAGCCAATTATAGTTTGTAGCTCAATAATTTGGTTTATTTATAATGATATTATTTACTATATTTTTTTTTTAAATATAACTTTCAGTATTAAAGTGAAATTTTCAATCTCAAGAATATAATTTTCAAAATAATAATGATATATTATATATATAGCACCATTTTGTATAAAGTTTTGTGGTTGTGATAGTCTTTATATACATACAAACAATTGTATTATTATTATTATTATTATTATTATTATTATTATTATTATTATTATTATTATTAGGTGATCTGTTCAACACCTATGCATTTTACAAATATAAGTTTTACCGTTATTTAACAGTCAATTTTTATTTGAAGTTGGTTATTGAAGATTCCTGGGAAGATCAAGTTGTTCTTATGGAAATGCCTTAATGGCACATTGCCTGTTTTGGTCAAATTGAAAAAGAAAGGGCTGGATATTGACACCTGTTGCAGATGCTGTGAAGAAGGTCATGAAATAGTTGAACACATTTTATTAACATGTCCCAGAGCTTGTAGATTATGGGATCTTGCTCCTGTCTCCTGAGATGGGATCACCCAATATGCCAGTTCTTTTAAGCATTGGTGGCAACAAGTGTGTTCCCTGGCCAAATCAGAGATATCAAGCCACAGAATTCAGCTCACTACTTATTTGCTTTGGTGGCTGTGGAAGACTTGCAATTTGTGAATTTTTCAAACATCTCTCATTCCAGTTCATTTGGTGATCAGAGCTACCCAAGCTGATTGGCAGGAGTTCAGTTCCACTACTTCATGCATTGTTGGTTCTCCTTGTTTAGTTTTCTTGTGTTTTCTAGTTTTTATTGGCTCTGAGGGAATCCTGCTAGGCCTTATGGCAGTGGTTAGAACCTCCAAATGCCTTGTTTTTCTCTCTTTTGTGATTTCTTGTTGATTTGACGCTTTAGGCCATCTTGTAGATGTGCCTCTCAGTTTGATTTTTAGGAATTGATTGAGGTCTTCCCCTTTGTATTGGAACATTGTTCTCGGTTGAGTTATATAATACCTTCTATCGTTCTGCCAAAAAATAAATAAAAAAAAAACTGTCAATTTTTAAACAAAAATAATTCTACTAAAATATTGTAAATATTTTGGGTTTTATTTACACTCTTTTACAAACACGTATGTTAATTGTTATGTTGAAGCATTATACCTTATTTATTTATTTATATTATAAGTATGAATTAAAATAACAATATCTATATTCTAAAAAAACTAGTGTATATCCCGTGCGATACACGTGAAAGTAATATTAAAGTTATTTTTTAAAGTCAAATGTTGGACTAAACAAATATTTAAGGTTATTTTTTAAAATTAAATGTTGGACTAAATAATCATATTTAGTTATTCCTAAAAAATAACTGTTGGACTAAACGAACATATTAAGCAGTTGAATAAATCTGATAATGATTTTAAGTGATTTTGTACGTACCATTTCAAGTTATACACACTAGGGGTGCACAAAGTTCGGTTAACCGAGCCGAATCGATCGAAACCGAAACCGAATATTTGGTTCGGTTTGGATAATTGTGATCGGTTAACCGAACTGAACCGAAAATCAATTTATACACATATATATACATGTTTTTTATTTATACATATAAGTTATAAAAACATTCATATGCTTCAATGATTGATGTTTTTCAAGCTTCAATGACCCATAAAATGGCTCAAGCATTAGATTGCACTCAAGATTGACTTCGTCATAGTCCAAGTCACGGTTCGGGTCCAAGATCTTCCTTTGCGGAAAATTTAGAATTTACTGAGAAGAATAAACAAGGTGATAAAAAAATTATTTTTTTTGTTCAGATAAAACATAAAATGATGTTTGGTTAAAAATTTAGAATTTCGTGAGAAGATTAACTATTTATTGTGATTAACCAAAAACTGAACCGAACTGACCGCTGAATTTTCGGTTAAAAACCAAACCGAACCATAAATTTCGGTTCGGTTTTCGGTTATGATAACGGACAAGCTGAATTTTCGGTTAACCGAAAATTCGGTCGGTTCGGTTTGGTATCGACTGAATGAGCACCCCTAATACACACAAAATATTGGTATCTATATTTTTTTAGATGACACATAAATTTAAAAGTATTTTCTAATTTAAATTTCTCATTTATTTTTCATTTGTTAATTGCCTTCAATTTTAAAGATATTATTTACTTTATCAATTAGATAAAATTAATGTAAAAATTATATTAATAATATTTTATAATTTTTTAATAAACTCTTAAGAATGGTAAATTTAAATTAATTCGAATGTTAATGTATCTCAAAAAAGCGAGTGACTGTCAACATCTGTTATATAAATTTGTTAGATAATAGGTTAATAATATTGTGGAGTTTTTAGAAAATCTTTAAAAAAACATATCTTATTCTTCTTTACCTCAATTTTCACTTCAAAAATTATTTGCACTAATTCTATTATGTGATATCACCGAAGGTTAAAAGATTGTTTAGGTTAATCAAAATCAAAATACGTGAACATTAAACATAAAGATATGATGCACACACATAGAAGGAATAAATTACAAATTATCATATAGCAACTTTTCAATAAAAAATTTAGTTCTACGTGTAATATGGACAACTCGTAATTATTCGTATATGTTGTAGGTTTCCACAAATGAAAAAATAAAAAAAATAAATAAATAAACACTTCACATCCGCATGGAATTGAACAAATTGATAAATAAATAAATACTTCACATAAGTGGTTTACCTTATATTTATTATTTTGTTTTCAAATAGATACCCACAGATGTGCTGCAAATTTTAATATCAAATTTTAACTTTGAAGTTATTATAAATTATTACCAAATTTTTATTTTAGAATTATTTATTAAATATATTTATCATATTTTAAAGGTGAAAATATTAAAAATATTTTTAAAACCCTATATTTAGTAATATAAAAATTTTAAGTTGGATATTTCTCACTGTTATAGTAAATCTTTAGTTCCTTTTTATACTAATAGATATAGATATAAATGCATTCATACGTGCGTTGGTATCTGTTTTAATATTAAAAAAATCATAGCATATTTTATCCATTATGTTATATAAATCGTGCGATTCAATGAAATACGTAAATTAATTAAGGAAATGTTCTATCCATTTTTTAGCTATAAAGGTTTTACTAAATTTGTCCAAACACTGTGTGCATCTTAAATTTTAATGGTTCAAGCTTTAGATTTGTCTTAAGAAATAAGTAAATTTATTTTATTAATTGATGAACGTAATTACATAGTTTAAATAAATACAATCAAGTTTTTCAAAACTTATTTAAAGGTTTGAACTAATAGATAAATACAAATATAGGACAAAAGATTTTCAACATATTAAGAAGTTGAAAACAGAAAAAAAAGGAAAAAAAATTATAATAAAAATAGGAAGATGATATAAACATTACAAAATTATTAAAAAAAAAGAAGTATGATAAAAGTGAAAACTCATAAGTTACGTATTTGAAAATTTATAATTAATGATATTGAAATCAAATTTGAAACACTATCTTAAAAAATGAGACAATGTTTTTTGTTTTATAAGAGAATGATATTAAATCAAATTTTAAAATATTATCTACAATAAAAAAAAAAAAAAGAATTTATGTTCTCAAAAGATTCGAATGAAATAAAAAATAGTTTCTTTAACTAATCCATATGGAGAAGGAAATAAAATTTATATTTTTTTCATTTAAAATTTAAATTAATTTAGAAATTTTTAAATTTAATTACTTACTAAAATAACAAATAAGTTAAAATTTTATGTTAGGAAAAAAAAAGGTGCGATGTTTTTTTAACCTAAAAGCATGAATTGACCATCACTTTTTTCTGATGCCTGTCATCATCATTATACTTTGTTAGATTCCAGTCCAGGGTAAACACTTCCTTCAACCATTGTCAACTTCAATAGATAATATCATTCTGTCAATTTTAGAATAGGGAATTACGGAACTGATGAAATTTGGGAAGGAATTCAGGATACATTTGGAGGAAACCCTACCGGAATGGAGGGACAAGTATTTGTCGTACAAGCCTTTGAAGAAGCTTCTCAAAAATATTCCGCCCGCCGCCACCGACAATCCTCCGCCAGGAGGCACCCTGCCGGAGCTTCACGATTGGTTCGTTGGGATTCTAAACGAGGAGCTCGAAAAATTCAACGATTTCTACGTCGATAAGGAGGAGGAATTTATTATTCGCTTCCAGGTTTTCTTATATCCCTTTCTTCTGATGCCTTAATTACCCGATGTCGTGAAGTTCTGAAATTCGATATCTAGCCTTGTAATCATTTCAGCAGCTTGTATTTATGCCTTTCTATTAATTTGAGATTCTCTGTAGTTGGTTTCATATTGATCTTACGTTTGTCAGTTTTGATGGTTTAACTCAAAGTAGAATATTTACTAGGTATGGGGGGAAAATATCTCCCATCTTTCATTCGTCTCTTATATATCAACAAGAAGCCAGGCTTTAATTCCTTCCTCTCAAATTTTGATGTTGATGTGTTTTCCTTCTTCACAAGTTACGGAAGTTAGTGTGTCTATTGTGTTTTCCATGTTTGACTGTGGATGGTGATGGTGTGGGTCATGGGGTGGGATCAAGGGGGACAACTATATTCTACTGCTTCTAGAAATCAAAAGCTGTTATTTTCTTCACCTCGTATCCATGGAGGTGGGTGAGCTTTTCTGGGACGAGAAACTGCACCTGCAAATTATTTGTTCTTCAAAGGCCAGAAAACAACATAGGAAGTTTGACATGTCTTTTGGGGCCAAATAAGTTAGACAGTAAGTCCTCTTGTTGGCTCCTCAAACTTGACTAGAACGAGGGAGCTAGATGATTGGATGGCCAAATGAGATTCATTTCTGCTAGAATAACAATCTCACTTACATGTGGTGCTGTAGAAAAAAATGAACAGTTTTAGAACTCTGCCACTAGAAATTATGCCTTATAGGAAATTCCTAGATAGAATTGTCATTCTCTGCTGCCCCTTAAAATCGGTCATTGTTAATGAAAGCTCATGGTGAAACTGGTTCAATGCATGAAAAAGCTATTATTCAAATATTTCAGTTGTAACTGAAGCCTAGGAGTAGGCATAGACAAACTGGGCTTTTATTTGCTTATTTACATCTATGCACCATTTTTGTAAAATCGCCACTACGTATAATGTGGCTCCCATGCACATTCTCTGTGTTATTATCTCAGGCATTAAAAGAAAGAATTGAGCGAGTAAAGGCCAGAGTAGGTACAGGTGGGGTGTTTACCTCGGAGAATGAATTTAGCCGAGAGATGATGGAGATACGTAAGGACTTTGTAGCCATTCATGGCGAGATGGTCCTTCTGAAGAACTACAGTTCCCTAAACTTTGCCGGTAAAAGAACCAATGCATATTATCATTATCGATAAGTATGAACTTTCCTGGTCTAAGAATTCAAGTGACAGTTGTGAAAGACTATTCTTGTGGTTTGGTCAAATTACAGAAACACGGCTAACTATGAAACTTTCGAAAATTGATTCTCGAGGTTATATTGATCTTACATTAACACTTGCAGTTGTTGAGCTCATGAAAATTGCTAAAATATTGCATTTGAATAGTAATAAATAAATCAAGTTATTTATATGATTGCATACATCTTACAAATTTCTTCCTTACAAATGTTGAGGGCTGTTAATGTGAAGTATTTGATGATTTCAGCAACTCCATCATGTTATACAGGTTGGGACAAAATATCAGACAAAATGAAAATTTAAGGGTGATTTTTGTAATTTTCAAATTTAGCTATTTTTTTTCTTCAAATAGTTTTTTCTTTTTCCTTTTGTTGTTTAATACCATTGACATCAAGGTAACTGTAACATACAATACACCGATCTACTTTTTTATTAAATGTCCTTCAAGAAGTGAAATTTGTAAAATAAAAACACTTGCAAAGGTCTTTGTAATTTTAGAAACTAGTTGGAAGTTTATGTCAACTAATGAGGTAGGTTGCTCAAGCTTTCTTACTATTTTCGTTTTTTTTTCTTCAAATTGACATATATCACCATGTTACTATTGTCATACCTCATTTCATTGTCATTAATGTATCGTATCATTTTTCAATAACATGCCTACCTCAACTTGGATTTCTTTTGAAGTACTTCTCATGGTTTTTCATTTTGATTGAAAAGTTCCCTTTACGTTTTTAACTAGGTCTCATCAAGATACTAAAGAAATACGATAAAAGAACTGGAGGGTTATTGAGTCTACCTTTCACTCAACTTGCCGTTCACCAGCCGTTCTTCACTACCGAGCCCCTTACAAGATTAGTCCGTGATTGTGAGGCAAATCTTGAGCTCCTTTTCCCTTTGGAAGCAGAAATTGTTGAATCCAACCCTGCCCACCAGAAGCAAGCAAACACATCCTCAGAAAAAAAAATGCCACTTGGTGAGGACACTACAGATATTTACAAGAGTACCCTTGCTGCAATTAAGGCCATACAAGGGTTTAAGAAGGCAAGTTCGACATATAATCCTTTGTCTTTATCTTATTTATTTGGGGACCAAGATAATGATAGTACAGGGGCAGTGACACATGAAAACTCACCTTGCGACTCTTGTAGTTTGCACAAAGGTGAGGACTCCAACAAAGATACCTGTTTGCCTAAATAAACCTTTTCTTTTGTTTTTTTTTGTGATTTGCTAAGTTTTATTTCCGTGGAATGATATTGAAAAAAAAAATAAATAACATTTTACTACGCGGAAATAAAATGTAATGCGACTTAATGATGGCTGTGTGGCTAAATATACAGTTTTCAGATGTATGTTTGACGTTGACATTTGAGCTTTATTTTATCGAATATAGTAGAGCTTTCAAATAATGATGTATTTATCTTATGATGAGGTGGGTAGGGGTGAGCAATGTTGCGGGTCGGTGGAAAATCGCACCTAGTCGCAAAAAACCGAAAACCGAACTTACGAAAAAAATAACGGAACTGCACCGCAACTTAAAAAATAACTGAACAAAAACCGAATCGAAATTTTTTTACACTAAAATAACGGAACCAAACTGCACCAAAATGTGCGGTTCGGCTTGGTTTTCGGTTTTACCCTAGTTTTTCTATACATTTTATTCGATTTGGTGCGGTTCGTGGAAAAACCACAACCGAACAAAACCGAAAACTGAACATATGAAAACCTATAACTGCACCGCAATGTAGAAAAAATAAAACTAAAATCTGCCCGAAAATTTTTTACATTAAAAAATTAAACCGAATTGTACTGAATTGCACGGTTCGGCTCGATTTTGCATACTTCTAGATGTGGGTGTTCATGAATACCATTTTGTAGCAATTCAATTGAGTCGTAGTGTTTCTTCTTGTTCTATTTTAATTTTGCGCATGTTAGATATGGCCAACTGTCGGGCCGGTTCACGACTCGGCGCAGGTCCGTGGGCTTCAAAACTTGGTCCCGGAACTTACCCGGCTTATATGTAATGGTCGGTTCACTGAATTTGCCCCAAATGACGCTTCGTTGAACAACCGGTTTTTTTTAATAAAAAATAAATAAACAATGCAACCCGTCTTCTGTCTCGGGACCGACCCGGTACCGACGGGTTTAAAAAAAGAAACCAACCTGGAACTAGCCCTGTATTACCACAGGTCCGGTTCAACGACCAGTACATACAGGTCGGTTCCGGGCTGATACCGGGTAGACCCGACGGTCCAGGCCGACCCTAGCCAGGTCTAGTGCATGTATCATGTTTTGCTGGAAGGAGGTCAATGGTTGAATTTCCAAGAAGACCTTTTTAGTATGAATGTTGCAATGGGAAAATTCATAATATAATTTGAGTAGAGTTAGGCTATGTTTGGTAGACAAATAAGGTAGCCTATAACTTATTTTGCTAGCTTATAAGTTTCCTGTATTTAACTTCGTTTGGCAGGACGAACTTTTTTAAAAAGCTCGAGCTTATCTAATAAACTTCTTTGAGTAGCTTTTCAAATAAGCTAGTTGAAATTTTTATTTCAACTAGCTTATCATCTAATTTACCATATGCTTTTATCATATAAGCTAACTTTTCAGCTATAAGTCATAAGCTATAAGTTATAAACTCGAAAGTTACAAATAAGCTATAAGCTAGCTTATCAACTATCAACTAGTTTTACCAAACATAGCCTTAATATTTTGTTGGATTTACCAATTGGTTATGTACTATTGGTTTTGGTAATATTTTATATAAAAGAGTAATAGTTGCTAGCTCCATATATTTTCATGGTTGCTCTTTGTCGCCCCAAATTACTACATGTTGCTTGAAAAAAAAAAAAAGTAAATTTACAAAAATATCGTGGTAGAAAAATAGTTACTACAAAAAAGGCATTCAAACGTCCAGGAGCTAAGTTTGGAAGCCAAACAAACGTCCACTGTGCTCGACTGTGAAAGCAAACGTATAGGAGCTAAGCTTGGAAGCCAAACAAACGTCCCAACCGTGAAGCCCGACTGTGAAGGAGGGAGTCTAATGGCAAAGGGGCAACACATTTTGAACTTTTAGAATACTAGCTTATCATACAACTAAACGTCTCAAGAGGAAGCTTAAGGCCATATAAAACGTTCAGAATCTAAGCTTTGAAGCTAAACAAACGTGCAACCGTGAAACCCGACTGTGAAGAGGAACGTTGACAACGAAAGTGTGTATTGGTCATAAACGTTCAAAAGCAAAGCTTACCAACGAGAAGGAACGTCCACAGGCAAAAGGGCAACACATTTTGAACTTTTGGAATCCAAGCTTACCATACAATCAAACATCCCAGGAGGAAGCGCATGGCAACAACAAACGTCCTTAAGGAAAACTTAATGTACCTAGAAACGTTCTACGTGAAAGCTTCCTCAAGAATTTGATTTCTTCCAAATATCAATCAAATTACTTTACTCAAAATTCACAACCTAAAATCAACCCAAGCAACAACGCTTTGAAAGGATATAGAACTGTTATTTTGTAAGATATCCGTATTTTTAATATAATTTGATAATAAAATCGTAATCATATTTAACAAAAAAATAAATAAATAGGGTTTAGTGTTTAGTTATAAAATATAATTAATATCTTATTAGTTTATAGATAATTATGATAGTATAATTGGACCTCACTTATACTATTAATCCAACAAAATGGACCTCACTTTTTAGTGAATCAAAGTAGAGGCACTATATGCACGTTCTTGTTTACATCTTACGGGTTTAGAGTACTAGTCATGGCCATGGGCCGGCCCAGCCCGCCGGTTCGACCCGAACCGACCTGGAATCGGCCCTGAACCGGCTCTTGGTCAACAGGCCCAGAATTGAACCCGTAGTTTGACTGGACCGGTTCTGGGCCTCATGTATAAAATTTTTTGGCCCGACGGGCAGGGTCCAAGCCGCCCTCGAGGCGGCCCGCCATATTTATTTTATTTTTCTATTTTTTTAATCTATGGACCGGGCTGGGCCGGCACGTGGCCCAGTATTGGACTCTTGGCAGCCCGCTAATCTGGGCCGTTGAAAGCTTTTGACGTTGGAGATCCATCTGTCAGATTTTTATTATTTAATTTTTTAAATTCGGTTCCCCGATCTAGGTTCAGTTTCACCCCGGCCTGCTGGTTCTACATAGGTTGGCCTACAGTCAGATTTTCAAATCTAACTGTTTGATCATTTGATGGTTGAGATTCGGTCAGATCCAACGGTTAAGATTTGGCCGACCCGACTGACCCACAGGGCAGACCCGACGGGTCCTGTAAATAAAAATAAGAAAAAAAACTTTTTTAGCTTTTATAAAAATTAACACACCGGGCCGATACCTTTGTCAACATCTTCCTCTCTTCTCTACTCTTTTGTAAGCTCTTGAAGTGCTAATTTTTAGCTTTTATGCTCGTTTTTTTTATGATTAATATCTTATGGCAAAGGGGCAACACATTAGATGTGTGTTATAAATATATTTTATGTCACCTTTGATCTTATATAATTTGATATTTTTTAAAATGCAAATAAAATATTGTAATAACAATTAAACTTCACTTAAAGTTCATGCTTATTAATACTTGCTCTCCAATTGATTTTTTCCTGTTTAAAAAAAAATATTTAAAATAAGGGTTTAGGATTTGGTTATGAAATATAATTAATATCCAACATAGTGAACCTCACTTGTGAATCAAAGTAGAGATACTGTATGCATGTTGTTGTTTATATCTTACGGGTTCAAAGTATTACTCATGGCCACGTGTCGGCCCAGCTCGCCGATTCGATCTGAATTGACGAGTCAGCCCTGAACCTACCCATGGTCAACAGGCCCAGATTAGCGTGCTAGTTTTGGGCCTCATTTTTGGCTCGGCGGGCCGGGTCCAGACCGACCCTCGAGATGACACGCCATATTTTTTTTTTTTTAATTTGTGGACTGGATCGGGTTGGGCCGACCTGTGGCCTGGAATTGGACGTTGGCAGCCTGCTAATCTGAGCTATTCAAAAGCTTTTGACCGTTGGAGATCCAACGTTCATTTTTTTAAAAAAAAATTCGGTTCCCCAGTTCGGTTATGGGTTCGATTTTGACCCGACCTGCCAGTTCCACAACGGTTGGCCAACTATTAGATTTTCAAATATGTCCGTTGTATCATCTTGATCGTTGAGATCAAACGGACAAGATCCAGCTAACCCGCCTGACCCACTAGGCCGATCCAAACTCGGACCCGGCGGGTCCTGCAAATTTTAAAAAAAAAAAACTTGAAAAAATTCAAAAAAGAAAAAAAATCCCAAAAAGTATCTATAAGTACCTCCCCCCCACCCAAATAAAAAAAAAATAAAAAGATTTTTCACACCTTTTTTCTAAGCCCTTGAAGTGTTAATTTTTAGTTGTTGTGCTCAATTTTTTATAATTAATATCTTATGAAAAAGGGCAACACATTAGATGTGTGTTGCATATTTTATATCACCTCTGATCGTATATAATTTGATAATTTTTAACATGTAAATAAATTATAGAAATAATAATTAAGCTTCACTTAAGAAATACTTGATTTTCAATTATTTTTTTATAATTAATTTCATGCTTAGTAATGCTTTGAAGATATTTTCAGCTCGTACCCTGAGTATATGGCAAGAAAGTAGCAATAATGCAGAGCTTAACTATAACTCTCATGTATTTGTCCGTATTCAAAATAGTCCATAAAATCTTCATATTCGTCCTGTAAATAGTTAAATTACACAATTTTATTACCACATTTCATAAGAAATAACTATTAATAATATCATAAATCATATAGGTGATAAACAAAGAAAACTATAAAAATTTAGTTGCAGAAAAACAAGCTCTTGGTGCAGATGCTTAAGCTGCATATAAGCCTTACGTTTAGACGTTTCATAGGCTTCCAAGCTTTGTGTATTTATGTTTCTTAGGTGTAGCCCCTTATAATCTGGATGTTTCACTTTACAGTCGGGTTTTCGAATTAGACGTTTTATGGGTCATGTAGCTTGACATTAAAAAGGTTACTCCTTATGTAAACTTAGCTAACGGACGTTTAGGCCATGTTCTAGCTTTTACCTTAGACGTTTACTGAACGACTAATCTACATCTATTATCACTTTATTCATTTTACCATCCTAATAAACCCATCACATTGGTTTAATGCAACATATATGAAAATGGTTTAATGATCTAAGTCCTAAAATATCTCAAACACTCAAAAATCGGAGACTCATTTGTGAGTGAAAATCAATGTAAAATAAAATTAGGGGTTAAAACATTATTTAACACGTCTGTTACAGCTACTCTTCACGCCGACGACCTCCTTCCCAGCTCCAGCGACCTCAGTTCCAGCTGCTTTTCACGCCAGCAGCGATGCGCGCAGCTCCGTCGCCGTCCCAGCTAAATCAGTTCGGAGCCTCGTTTTTCCACGTTCGCTTAAGAAGTTGACGTTGTTCGGACGTGAGATCAGCTGGAAAGACGTTGGGACAAAGATAGGGTGTTTGTCGAATCTTCTAGTGCTTAAATTGTGGGATTGTCAGTTAGGACCTAAGTGGGAAACTGTTGAGAGTCAATTCAGGAGGCTCAAATACTTGTAGATTTCAAATTGTAGTAATCTAATATTCTGGGAGGTAGAAAGAACACACTTTCCTTGCCTCGAGTGACTTTATCTTGATGGATTAGAGAAATTGGAGATCCCTCAGGAGATTGGAGATATACCGATTCTTAAGTCGATCGAGGTGGATTGTTGTAGCAACTCTGTTTTGGCTTCTGCACAGAGAATATTGAGAGAACAAAAGGAACTTGGGAATGAAGGACTTCGACTCAGACATGTATTCCTTGGTCTCTGGTTCTGATTAATTAACATTCTCTTGTACTCTTTCATTGTGTTGGTATTCACATTTGTACCTCACTGTGCAACAATATTCGAAATAAATTTTGTCTTGCAATATTCTGAATAATTATCTTGGTTCCTCTAACAAGTTATTCAAACTAGGGCTGAGCATGGAACTCGGAAATTCTGAACTATTTCAAAAATCGAACCAAAATAACTCCGAACCGAAAAAGACCATTGACCGACTTTCTCATAACTGAACCGAACCGAAAAAATAACTAGTACGGTTTTTCTAGAGATTTCACAAATATCCGTACCGAGAACTATAAAATTTGAGAATTTTTAAAATACAAATAAAATATAGTAATAACAATTAAGTTTCACTTAAATTTCATTGTTAGTAATACTTGATCTACAATTGAATTTTTCCTGTTATAAAAAAAATATTTAAAATGGTATGAAAGGTTAAAAAATATTTTTTTTAAAAAAAACTATATTATATTTTGTTTGAATTTTAAATTTTCAATATTAGTTGCACAAATTTAGTCTTAACTAAAATTTAGAGTTCCTTCTAAAGTTGATTTTAAATTAAAATCTTGAATATGAGGAAGTATTGATGAATGTTGGTTTTTTTAAAGCATATAAAATTAACTAGCTAAAATTTAGAGTTACTTATCCCCTCTTAATATAATTTCAAAACGTGCTGAGCCTAAATGGCTGCCTCGCACACTTCGGAACCTTACTTGGCAACATTACATGCTTCGGCTTTTGGTTCGGATATATTCCCTAATTGTTTAAAATAAAATACTTAATAAATAGGATTTTTACTTAATCCGATCCCCTCCAACTCCAAAATAAATAGAATTCTTATGTTAAATGAATTTAGACGTAATTCACGAGATACCAAAATGAAAAATAAATAGGATTTTTGCTTAATATTACCAAAATAAAAAATTTAGTTTTATATATTATTTTATTTATATAAATAATGTAAAAAATAACTTTTTTATATAGTTTAAATTTTTAAAAAAAAAATACTATAATTTTACAAAAATAAATTGGTCACATAAATAGGATTTTTCGCCCTCCAATAATCTTTGCCGAAATCGATGTGACGAAAACAAATCGGATTGCTAATATATTTTTGCTTAATCCGATCCCCTCCAAAATTATATATTATTAAATTAAATAAATAAAGTGTAGTTGTTCTCTACATTATTTAAATCACCATCCCCTTTCATTCTGATTCCCCTTCATCTCGATTATTCCTCTTAAAAAAATTGAATTTAAGTAGGAGAGACTTGAAAATTTTGTGTTGTGATAAGGATAGAAAAATTGTAAATAAAACTATTAATGTTCTGTACAAAGAAATATTTTAATATTTGAAATAATATCGACTTTGGTATTTTCTATTTTTACACTTTTATACAACAACATGTGTTTTTCTATTATTTTATATTTTATATTTTATTTTCAAACAACCCGTGTAGTACACGGGTGTCGTACTAGATTTCCAAATAAAATCTTTAATAGGAGGAAGTTTTGATAAATGTTGATTTTTTTAAAGCATATAAAAATTAAAATATAGCTAGGTAGTCATTCAAAAAAAAAAAAAAAAAAAAAAAAAAAAAAATCTCCGAAGATCCGAACCGAACCATACCAAACCGAACCGTTCAGATAATCCCGAATTCCGAACCAAAAAATAAAAATCTCCGAACCGAACTGTCTGGATATTTTCGTACAGTTCCGGAGATCAAATTTAGTGATCTCCGAATTTTGGTACGGTTCTGGAGATTTCTCAATCTCCGTACCGTACCGACCCATGCTCACCCCTAATTCAAATGTACTTTCTACAATTTTCACAACCAATATAGTTACCATCAGGTTTGAGAAAGAAGCTGCATCGAGTTTCTTCAACTCCTATAGGATTAGGAGCATGGCTTGAGCATGATAACATTGGGGTCATACCCAAGCAAATTCTAGCATCGGCCTTCGGCCTCCTTTGTACTGAAAAAAAAAAAAAAAAAGTAGAGTTCTATTTTTGTATGTTTCATTTCTTAGCTAATATTTAGCAACTCCGTTTTGGCTTCTGCACATAGTATATTGAGAGAACAAAGGGAGCTTGGGAATGATGGCCTTCGACTCAGAAGTGTATTTTTTGGCCTCTGGTTCTGATTAACACTATCATTATTCTCTTGTACTCTTCATTGTGCTGGTGTGAACATTTGAACCTCGCTGTGCAACAATATTCTCAATAAATTATGTCTTACATTATTCTGTATAATTTTCTTGGTTCCTCTAACTAGTTATTCAAATGTACTCTCTTACAATTTTCTCAAGCACTATAGTTACCATCAGGGTTTAAGAAAGAAACATTAAAAGTATAGTTCTATTTTGTATGTTCCATTTGTTAGCTAATATTTAGCATTACAATTATCTATATGCATAGGCTATGTTTGGTAGACCAATAAGCTAGCTTATAGTTTATTTGATTAGCTTATAAGCTCCCTGTATTTAAATAAGCTCCGTTTGGTAGGACGGACTTATTTAAAAAGCCCGAGCTTATTTGATAAGCTTCTTTTGGTAGCTTTTCAAATAAGTTCGTTGAAATTTTTATTTCAGCTAGCTTATCAGCTAATTTTACCAAACACATTTATCATATAAGCTAGCTTATCAGCTATAAGTCATAAGCTATACGCTATAAGCTCGAAAATTACTAATAAGTTATAAGCTAGCTTATCAGCTAGTTTTACCAAACATAGTCATATAATGAATGTTTCTTTATGATCTTCCACAGAAAATATTATTATAGTTCAAAATATCTTATATTTAATTATTCATATCGAGCTTATAAGTATACACTAAAATGCATATTAAACTATGAAAAGCTATGCAGATCACTAATTCTTTTTTTCTTTCAAGTACAGGAAATTTATTATTTATTTTTCATTTATTTAAATGAATAAAAATAAAGAAAAGCTGATATGGCAACATTTTGAACACAAATCACGTATCAAAAAGAGATTAAAGAAGAGGTTGGAATCAGAAATCTATATAAATATAAAAAGGCTTGGCATTTACTTGTAATAGCAACTAAAATTCCGCCTAAATAATTCGTTTTTACCTTTTATAGAAACTTTTCTAAAAAAAATTTGAAAAATAGCGGCCAATCATTTGAAATTCAAATTAAAAAAATCAATGTAATTTGAGTAGAAATATTGTATACAATTTGGTCACCATAATTATCTTCCATATTACATACTTTATTTAGTACATTAAATCAATACACAAATAAATAAAAAAAAAATTATTGATCTTCAAAATTTCCTTCCATGTATTCCTTTTTGAAGATTCACAAGTATCTCATTTGAATGATCTGGGCTCCGTTTGTTTTGAGGGATTTATTGAGGGATTTGAAATTCATAGATTTCAAATTTAGAAGTTCAAATGCTCATGCATGTTGACATGATAATGAAAGTTGGAGGATTTCAAATTCATGCGAGATGTTTTTTAGTCATTATTTTGAAGGATTTGAAATGACTTATAAAATCTAGTCATTTGAAATTCACTGTTTATCACCGTTGACGAACACGCCGTCCGCGATCATTTAAGTTCATCACCACCGCGAGTCAACACCATTGGTGCGAGCTAGACAGTTTATTTATAATATTTTCAACACATCTATTCAAGGAGTGTGCAAGTAAAAACAATTATATTTCAAAAATTTTGAAATCAAGAGATTTCAAATCCCTCAAAACAAACGGAGCCTGAATAAATGTGAAAAAATAAATTCCACAATTAACTACACGATTAATAAGTATCTCATTTGAATGATCTGAACAAATGTGCAAAAATAAATTCCACAATTAACTACACGATTAATTTAAACTAAACAAATAAAAACATGTAAATAAACTTGTGCTTTACTTATTTTCTTATTCATCAAAGGTTACTGGAAGTAACTAACTCGGTCGTTTGTTACTTATGTTTTATTGCTAATTTTGTTTTCTTTGCAAAGTTCATAAGACTACAAAAATTGCGATATAAAAATTCAAACCAATTTTGTAAAATAAATTTTCTTCATGTAATAAATTATAAATCTTTGATGTGTCATATTCACAGTTATATATTTTTTATGCAAAATAAAGTATATAACAAAAAAAAAAATTATATCTACGATTTGCTAGGATCCTAAACTTAATAAACATTAATGCACTAGAACGCGTATAGGTTAAATTATGGAAAATTTATATATATCAACATAAAATTCAATTTAACTCTATTTAATTTTCAAAAAAAGAGAGAGATATAGTCCCCGTTAATTTGGCTAGACAATCTTCTTAGATATGTAAGTCCACCATATTTTCGGCTAAATATTTTAACAGATTACTCCATGCATATCTACAATCTTAATATATATAGTTGTCAAGTGTTTATTTTATTAGGTACGGTTTACACAACGAAGTAAGTTTTTTCGTATTTTCTGTCGCACTAAATATCTCGAAACATCATGCTTTTGATCAAAACGTGAATTTTTATATGCAGCTTTAAGAAATTGAAGGAATATGCAGCATTGAGACAGAGACTTCATCAGTGAACTTAACAATTTAAAGCGCGGACAAACCATGAAACCGCAATCACAGGAAATACATGATGAAGGTATGCTTATAGACTCTTTGTCTTATACATGTTTTGAAATTTACCTTTGTGAGCCGTGTTTTTTTACGTGTTCCCTCAAATTTTGTAATGCTCGGTCTGTTTATGATTGCCTTATGCGCAAGAACAGAAATTTTATTTTAATAGTTAAAGATTGTTCTTTCTTTAATGATTGGAATAAATGGAACACAAATAAAATTATAATTCACTAACTAATAAAACAAGTCTTTTATTATGGATTATATATTAGGTATTATAGGACAATCAATAAATATTCATTTAAGTACAAAAAAATTAGAACTTTGAATTTAATAAAAGAATTTTGTTTAAAAGTTTTTACTTAAACAAACCATCTCAGAAATAATATATTCTTTTTTTTAATGCAATTTTTATTTTCGGTTTTATGTTTGTAATAAAAAAATGATTAAACTAGTCTTATGTGTGTAATAAACAATTATAAACATATCTTATTAGATATATTAAACAGTGAATTTTTTTTTGGCCATTTTGATTCGTGAAACACAAATTTTAGCCATGTTTTGGCAAAAACATCTTTTTTAGCCATTTTGACACCTAAAAAGTCTAAAATACCCTTACTATCTATTTTTTTTTTAAAAAAATCAAAAATATCATATCTCTCTAATCTCTCATCGGTTTCATTCACTCATTCATATTCCATTCACTCATTCTCTCATCTCAATAAAAAAAACATTCTCTTAACAAAAAAAAAAGTCATTCTCTCCATATTCTCAAAATTCCGACAACATTCCGGTAAAATTACTGCGACATCTCGGAAATATTAGTGTAAAGTTATGTCATTTATGTGGGCATGAGTGATTTCTTGGAACATTGAATGATTTCTAGACCAGAAATTGATTTCTGGTCTTAGAAATCATTTCTGGGTCCAGAAATCGATTTCTGGATCTTCTGGTTTCTGGTCTTAGAAATAGATTTTTGGGACCAGAAATTGATTTCTGGTATTTCTGGACTCAGAAATCAATTTCTAGGACCAGAATCGATTTATGGTCCCAGAAATCAGAAGATCCAAAAATCGATTTCTGGACCCAGAAATCGATTTATGGTCCCAGAAACCAGAAGATCCAGAAATCGATTTTTGGACCCAAAAATCGATTTATGGAGCCAGAAACCAGAAGGTCTAGAAATCTATTTCTAGGCCCAGAAATCATTTTTTGGGACCAAAAACTAGAAGATCTAGAAATCGATTTCTGGGTCCAGAAACCAGAAGTTCAAGAAATATATTTCTGGTACCAGAAATCAAATTCTGGTCCCAGAAACGTTATTTTTGGTCCTAGAAATCTGTTTTGAATCCCCAACATGGTTTATGAGATCTCAGAAACAGTAGATACATCTCAAAAACGGTTTTCGAATCGTATAAACCATTTCTGTAATTCCAAAAATCATTTCTGGTTCAAATTTTATTTGTTTTATTATGAACATTGGTTACTTAATTTTCAAATAATTCTTGGGAATTGTTTGTCAGTAAAATACTTTTGCATCTTTGTTTTACAGATGTGTGAAAAAGTTCGAATCGTGCATAGCGAATTTTGGGATGAGAATGTTTATAAAAATGGACAAGCAGAGATGAACTATTATTATTTTTATTATTATTATTATTATTATTATTATTATTATTATTATTATTATTATTATTATTATTATTATTTAATTTTAAATAAATTTTTTTTAACAAGTACCCGTGTAGTACACGAATATTGTACAAGTATATTGTAAAACGGAAGGAGTACAAAGGAAGAAGAAATAAGGAGGGAGTACAAAGGAAGAAGAAGTATGGAGAAATCGCAACTGAAAGGAGGCCGCGTCTCGGGTTCCCTTACAAAGACACAAGGAGCAAAACATATATATGTTTACAGTACATTTCATCACAAAAAAACTCTCACAACAAAGATAAAAGAAGCAAAATATAGATATGTTTAACAGTACATTTCATCACAAAAAAACTCTATCACAACGGAATACTAAGACTCGTCACAACAAAAGGACATACAGTACATTCCAGCACCAAAAAACTCTATCACAAGGGAAAACGGCTCTCGAGAGATTTGAGATAATGTGAACGAGTAAAAGCTGATTAAAAATCTCCAAATGTTACTGGACGGACAACTTTATGTTAACAGTAAAACATGAACCTAATGACCTCATACCATTGACCGTGCGACCCTCCCCACAGGCCTGCATGTCAACGCATAAAACATAAGGCCTTGTCTCAATGAACACATTCACTCATTCAAACACACACAAAAGCAACAGGGAAAAAAAAAAGAATAAAGAGGGTGACAAGAATGCCTTGTGATCATTGGGGGCATTAGGAGCAATTAGCAAACAAATATATAAAAACATATGTTAAAAAAAAAATGTTCCTTTTTTCCATCTTGTGAATCTCACCTCTCTTTGATGAGCTCAAGAACAAGAGAAGATGCACCTCCTCCACCATTGCATATCCCAGCTACACCAAACTTCCCATTGTTGTGTCTCAGTACCTAAAATATCCACTTATGCATAAGAAGTTGCATCTCAATCTCAGGTCAGTGCCAGCTAAAAAGTAGACAAAATTTTAATTGGATATACAAACATGAAGTGTTCCTCAATTATTTTCAACAGATTCACAAATTCTGAAATTATTTTCACCACCAGATCAGCTAAAAACATTAACATACAGAAGTAATTGGCCTTTTTTTTTTTTACAAAACGAATGTTAAAATTAAAATACCGACACAAACATAACTGACCACGGATATGGTGTCCCATGCGGGACTAAATCTATGAAAAGGATATCTTAAAATAACAGGAAGAACTGGAGCTTTTGACAGAAATGCACCACTCTTGAATGGAAGAAGATAGTCTCCATTGGTGGTTGTACCTTCTGTTGAGAGGAACAAAATAGGAGATCATCCAAGGGTAGAAAAGTACTTCTATCTATCGGTCAAAAAAATTCATGGCATAACAAAAATTAAGTAATGCATAAGCAATAAAGTAAACTGATTTGCCTACTGATGTTCGATTAGTTTTCATGTACAGTACAAAAAAGTGAAATGTTCTATCAATGTACGATTAACAATTTGTATAAAAATTTTTGAGAGGATAATTGTTTTTGCCCTTCAAACAGTTAACAAGTAGACTGATAGTCAGCCAGTTTAATTAGTTTTCATGTACGATGTTCGATTAGTTCTGCTCCAAAGATGATGCTTTTCCATGTGTTAGTTTTGCTACTGATGTTCGATTAGTTTTCATGTACAGTACAAAAAAGTGAACTGTTCTATCAATGTACGATTAACAATTTGTATAAAGTCTTTTGAAAGGATAATCGTTTTTGCCCTTCAAACAGTTAACAAGTAGACTGATAGTCAGCCAGTTCAATTAATGAAGTTGACAATAGTAGCAAAAATAACACCTGGGAAAAGCATCATCTTTGGAGCATACTTATCTTGATGAGCTTCTCGAATTCTTTCATTGACAACACCTGTAAACATCAATGGTCACAAAATAGACTGCCAAGATTCTTAACATTGTAGGAAAAAAAAATGAAATAATACTTGCCAAGTGATCCCTTAATTCTCCTTGTTTTCAAACTAATGCAATATATAATTACAGGGTTTCGAGGCCACAAACCGGTAAAAGAATAGCGCACATAACAATACATAGTTTTGGTTTTCAAGGTTCTGTTAATGATGGTTCCAGATATGTTTTGGTATCCATAACATGAAAATAAAAAAAGAAAGAAAGAACAAAAATCCAATTATATAGAACTCGATTTTATTTTCTTTTATATTTATCTTCCATTTCTCAAGAACGAATTTTCAGCTACAAGGCAAACCATTTCTAACATCCATCTCCCCTACTTTGGTAAAATCAGTATATTAGTGCAGCTGCTAAAATATTAAACAATGTAGCAAAAATACCTGAAACATCCTTGAAGTCTGATGATTTTGACTCTCGCTGTACATAGATACAACCAAGACATTTACTGTAAACAAAACAAATAACAGCTTAGGTCCCTTTAAGAAGACAAATACTTGAGAAATTTAATATGCATAAAAGAAAAAAGGGTACATATGTTGATATGAATGTTAGTAACCACAGGCATGACACGTTCAATCTATCAAAAAAATAAGCAACACCAAATGAAAAAAAAACAAAAAGGGAAGGACTTAAGTAAGATAGCAAATCACAAGTCCAAAAACAAACACCATTCAAACAGCTAGCAAATTACCATATACAAAACCCACAAAACACCATTCAATCTTAGGCATTAATTTTCCAAACTTACCGTCATTTGATACTAGATAGCACTTTTAGACATCAAGTTATAGTTCGACATGCCCCAAACAGTAAAACAAACGTTTCCAGAGCAGAATAACAACAAGGTTATGCCGTGTAATAAGAATGCACATTGCAGACGAAGGTTGTCAAATCTCTTTGAACAACAGCAAAACACCTTAAATCCTTATAATGTTATTGCATTTGACTACAGAAACAAATAGAAGATGCATGCTTTCTGCTTCCTGCCACTAACATTATCTATGGATTCATTTGAATTGGTAAATATACAGTTCAAATTCCAAATTACCAATCCATTATTCCAAAACCCATANAGATAATAGCAAATCACAAGTCCAAAAACAAACACCACTCAAACAGCTAGCAAATCACCATATGAAGGGACTTCTAAGAAAGGTAAGAAATCCCTAATTCAAACAAAAAAATAAAACAATTTCAAACCAAATTCCGGCGAGGTCCTGAAGAGTCCGGCGAGGTCCTGAAGACGGCGTGACGGCGAGGTCGCGTGACGGCAAGGGACTCCGTTCGATGTTGCTGGTGAGGTGTTCGATTTTCTCGTGGAGATGCAAGAGATGAATTTTTGGTGAAGATGTAGTGCAGAGGAGCGGGAGCGGGGGTGCTGAACAAAAATTTGAAGAATTTTTTGAATGAATTTTTGAATGATTTTCGGCCAACCAAATTGTGTAAATGGAATTTTGAGTTGGGGGTAATGTAGTAAAATTATATGCTAAAATGGCTAAAAAAGATATTTTTTACAAAAGGTGACCAAAATTTGTGTTTTGTAAACTTTTTTGGCTATTTAACGGTATTAACACTATATTAAATGTTGTAGCTCAGAACTGTCTGTTTTATTTATTTTCAAATTGCAGTGGAATATTCATTGGTGCCTTTTCTGAGTACTAATAATCAGCTCTCCAATCGGAATACATGAGACAATAAGAAAAAGATGTGCAAGTACATAAATAAATACGCACAAGAAGCAACAAGTTTTATGAACAGATTAGTGTTCTTTATATATTTCACATATTAAGAAAAAAAATGAAAACATAAACAATGATATTTAAGTTGATCTACGTACCAGTTTAGTTTCTTTATTTTTGTATTTCCACCTTACTGTCCTGTTTCCGTTGTGTTCTCCTTACTTTATTTTCATATCTCCACATCATTGTCATATTTTTGTTGTGTTCTTACGTAACATCATTGGACTTTATATAACCAATAATTAAAAAATTAGATTAAGTCTGTTCAAAATAATGTTCATAAGCATAAATTTAACTTAATCTGTCATATATCACAGTTATCGACCCAAAAACCTCCTCCCAGCCTCGACCCCCCCTTATTGGACCATCGGAGATCCACGAAAACCCTCCGCCGCTGCATACTGGCTTGACGGAGAACTGCTCGCTTCGATTTCTTCGTCCTCATCATCCCGACATGCATACTCAGCCGATGCCTGGAGTTCCATGAAGGAATATTTTTGTCTTAAAAATTAACTAAGCAATTAGGTTTTGCAGTGTCTAAATTCTAACAGGAGAAGAAGGTGACATTCAATGTTCATGGTCGCCGAAGAAGAAGAGGACGGGGACGAGTTTTAGGAGAAAACATTTCTTATATTTGTACAAATTTATAAATTTATGTTGGCATGGTTTATTTCGGTAGTTTATATGATATTTTAGTGCCATTTTCGGCACTTAAAACTCATAAAAAGGACGGACATAAATATCTGGCCAATTGAGGTGAAATAATATACAATAATATTCCCGCAATTATAATATACACTAAATCAAGATAAAGCCAAAATGTAATCGGGCCCAAGATAACTCAACGGGCTGAAAACATGCCAAGGAAAGTGACAAATGAGATGAATATGTAGTTGTCCTACACGTACTAACTTTTAAATGAAGTAAACGTAAACTTTAATCATTTTTTTTTTAGAAAAAACATGATTTTTTTACTCATTGTTTTAAGCATGTCAATTTAAAAAAAAAAAGAAAAGAAAAAAACAAGTTAGAAATCTAGGATTATTTATTATGAAGTTAAAATATAAATATATTCTAAATTTAACAAAAAATTATATAATTACGAATTTTGATAATATAAAATTTATATTGATAAACACGATATATTACACATTAAATTGGTTGATATCCCATCACAGTATTTGTTTGCTTTCTTTTAAAAGAATAAATGTTTTGCTTAATTTTAACAAATTAATATTTTGAAATTTTTATACTACGTAGTGTAAATAAAATTCCGTGTTGTGTAAGTTATAAGAGTATAAAATTTAGATTGCTAGAAATATCAAAATATTTTCATAAAATAAAATTTGGTGAAAATTTTAAAAAATTATCTTAATACATATTATTTGACAGATAAATTTTTAAATAAAATAATAGTTGAGTATTACGATGAATAAAAGAATGACGATTTTATTTTGGTAAGAAATGTACGGATTTAAATGGTATGAATTTCATTTTGTATGGACAAAAGTGTTTTGAATTTTTGTTAAATAAAATAAGTGGTATGGATTTTATTTAGTATGAGTATGAAAGTCGAATTTAGGTTAATTTGTTATAAAATCAAGGATATATTATTCTCAAATTTTATCATATTTCTATAATAACATGCCATAAAATATTGATGGTAATTCCGCAAATTGGTATGTATTCTTCTAGAAAATTATAAAGATATTTGAACAAATATTTGTTAATAAAATTTAAAATTTGTAAACTAATTCTATAGAATTAGTTAATAAATTTGAACGACAAGGTAACCGACAACAAATCTAGAAAATTTTGAGATTAGTAATATATAGATAATAAAATATATAAGGGGATTTATTGTGTAGTCATAATCTGGGTTCAATATTAACTTGGATATAAGTATAATAGTCACTTCTTTATAGTTTAATAAATTACTCAACAACTTAAATTTTTTTATTTGTATTGTTTATACAAAAATAAATTTATTTAAATTAATGAAATAATATAAATTTTATTATACTTATTATTCACATAGATTTTTAAATATACGATAAAATTTATCAAAATAAATTATTTTATAAAAGCACGTTATATTCAAATCGAATTTTTGAATAAAAATTTTAAAATAAAACTTATTTTAAAATGAATATATTGTAAATTATTATCATTTATTTGCACCGTACGGGTTGTGTACTAATTTTAAATAGACACGTTTTATGTAATTTTACACAATTTAAATTTCATATAACATTTTAAATAAATTAATATAGGTAAATTGTATTACATATTGATTCAATTTTTTAATTTATAAATATTATTTGATGATAATTTTTAATTTAAAAATATTAATGAATATCTCTTATCGGTGCATCGCACGGGATTCATACTAATAGACAATGGAAAAGCTGAAGTTACCATCGTAATTGTACAATTTAAATTAACTTATAGGTGAAATAGAGATAGAGATTAATCAATTGGAGAAAAATCTCGAAAATTCACTTTAAAAAATGACATCTCACTAAAACAATAAATATGCCATGTTTGAACCCAAAGACTTTCGCTCGAGTATGGATGCATGACTCATTAAAACGACCCCATGGCGATAAAAGTAATGTCAGCCAACAGTATGTTTAATTAAGGGTCCCATGGCCATAAAAGCCCCTGTATAATGGAAGCCAAAGGATGAGTTAGCCATAGCATACAGCTGAACTCAACATCTTTCAGTTCTTCTTGGCCAGATTTTGGCAGTAGAAAAACAGCAAATGGCTGCAGCTTATGCAGCTCTTCTTTCTCTCTCGCATACTATTGATCAGCTCCAAAACCATTCGACGTCCCTCGACGAAACACAAATTAAATCCATCTCCGAAAGCACCACTTTGTTGCTACACCTTCTGGAAAACTATTCGTTTTCTGGCAGCCAAGAAGCATATTGGGAGGGACGTATTGCTGATGCAGCTCACGAGGCAGAGGACATGATAGAATCCCATATTTTCGATCGAGGAATGACATGTTGTTGTTTCATGATAAGTAGTATCTTTGGATGGCTTTATAATTCAGCGACTCCCGAAGAAAGAGTGGCGGAAGACATGGATTCAATCGCGAAAGATGCCAAGGAGATGATGATGATGATGATGACAAGAGTTATGCAAAATGGTGATGATGAGGTGGACAAATATGATACTACTTATGATGGCAGTTCATCGAGATCTCTTCCTCACACAAACATCTTGGTGGGTTTTGGTGATCTTTTAGTCGAACTCAAGGACAAGCTCACGAACTCCTCCGGAAGGGGACTCAATCGTCAGGTCATCCCGATTGTCGGGATGGGAGGCTCTGGTAAGACTGCACTTGCAAGAGGTATTTACGAAGATCCACTTGTTATGCAATATTTCGATATTCGCATTTGGTTTACGATTTCTCGAAAGTGTAGCAGGCAAGAAATCCTTGTCCAGTGTCTTCTCTGTCTTAAACAAATGTCGAGCAAGGAGCATCTGCTAAGTGAAAAGAGTGAATACGAGCTAGGAGAGTTACTGTTCAAAAGCTTATCGGGTAGGAGGTACTTAGCAGTAATTGATGATTTGTGGGGTGTTGAGGAGTGGGACAGTGTGGAGTTCTTCTTTCCCGAATATCGCAATGGAAGTCGAATAGTAGTAACAACCAGGCTAACTCGTGTGGCTCTTTCCATGGCCGACAATAGTTTAGATGTCGTTAAAATGAAATTCTTGGACGACGACAACAGTTGGAAGCTGTTAAGCGGAATTGTGTTCGGGAACAAAGGCCGTCCTTCTATATTGGAGGAAACGGGAAAGAGAATTACAAAATCTTGCAGAGGACTTCCTCTATCAATAAAGGTGATCGGAGGGTTGTTGTCAAAGCACAAACAATCTCCCATGTTTTGGGAAGATGTGTTGGAAAACTTCAATGATGTCTTGAATTCTGAAGACGACAAGCGTTGTTCTAAAATACTTGGGCTGAGCTACAAGGAATTGCCCATACATCTGAAGCCTTGTTTTCTTTACATGGGTGCATTTCGGGGTGACCGGGTGATTCTTAAATCAACACTCATCAGACTGTGGGTTGCGGAAGGATTTGTCAAACCAATGTGTGGTGGTAAATCATTGGAATTTATTGCTGAAGAATACTTGAAAGAGCTTGTGGATAGAAACCTGGTCTTAGTGGAACAATTGGGTTCCACGGGGAATATAAAATATTGCGGAATCCACGACCTTTTGAGGGACTTGTGCGTAAAAGAGGCTCGGAAAAACAATTTTCTGTGCATAATAGAAGAAGCTGAGAGAGAGGTCTACTCCCCTTTCAAAATCAAACGTCGCACGGTTTTCCATTCGAGCGTTTTTGGCGATCACTATATCCGCCCCTGTATATCTTCTTCACTCCGTTCTTTGACATGCGATTTAAGAAAAGGGGCAATCGAGTTGCAACGCCTTAATTTCAAATCAGTGAGGGTCCTAAGGGTGGTGTATTCAGCCCATTTAATCCCCGAAAGGGATGATTCCATGAGAACAATTCCGGCCAACTTGTGGCTTCTTGAATTTGGCTGCGAGAAGCTTGCATTAGCCCCTTCAATTGTTCATCTCTGGAGTCTTCCAGAGAGACATGCAGTAATTGACATTTGGAAGATGCCTCAACTTAGGCATGCCATGTGTCAAGGTCTGGAACTCGCGGATATAGACTTGACTAATTTGTTAGTGGTTTTGGACAACCTAACGACGCTCAAGGGAGTACGGAATTTCACGTGTAGTAAAGAGCTGGTTCAGAGAATCCCCAATGTCAAGAAACTTGGATTACAATACTTGGGAATTGTAAGATATTGCTATCTCGACAATCTCTGCCACCTACATAAACTTGAATCCCTTGTTGTCCTCTTTACTGCTCATTTAAACAAGAAAGTCATGTCGATTGATTCTCTATGCTATATAAGACCGAGTGAATTGGGTTGGAGCCTTAACTTACCGCATTCACTCAGGAAGTTGAGTTTGTGGTGCATTGAATCTGATTGGGAAGAGATGGGAATAAAGATAGGGTCGTTGCCACATCTGCAAGTGCTCAAACTTATACATTGCCATTTGGGACCTCAGTGGGAAACAGTTGGCGGTCAGTTCCAGAAGCTCAAATTCTTACATGTTGGATGTGATGATCTGATACATTGGATAGCAGACAGCACACACTTTCCATGCCTTGAGAAACTTGTTCTTGATACATTATCCTTGTTGGTGGATATCCCTCGGGAGATTGGAGATATATTCACCCTTAAGTTGATTCAAGTGTCTAATTGTAGCAACTCGGTTTTGGATTCTGTTAAGGAAATAGAACAGGAACAAAGGGATCTCGGGAATGAAGACCTTCAACTTCTGCTTACGGACAACAACAAATACAGTCAACAATTTTCAGACGAAAGATCTGAGGTAAGGCTTGTTCACTATCATATATTTATTTGTTCCTCATTCTCTTCCAAAGCCATCTGGTTTTTAGATGAAACAAAATAGAGAGATTTAAGATTTTCTTGGTACTAATTTTGAATATGAGAATTCAAGCTGACACGTTCAGCTATATAGTCTATAATTTTCTTGGTATTCATCAATTAACTTGTAAATTCTTCGCAAAATCCTGCTACTTTTAGATTTCATAAGTATATATATATAATGACGACTCAAGACTAACTAGATAAATACACAGATGCAAGAGCTTAAACTTAAGAAGATGCAAGAGAGGTATGAAGAGAGTAGGCCGTCACTGCAAGATCAAATACTGCAAGGTCAAATACAGAGGACGCATGATCAAATACACAGGATGCATTGTGATTTGGTGCCTGGTCTGACACAAATGCAACAAATGATAAATAACTGTTCTTATTAAAATTATATTATCCCCCTATATATTAATTCAAAACGTGGCGAGCTTATGTGACATGTTCGCATGCTTTGGAATCCTATTGGGAAAAATTACATGCTTCGTTATTAGACTTGGGTAAATTTAATTTACTTCTAATCCAAAAATAGTTAGGTTCGGATTATCTATAAATATGTTGATTATTTATGATAGGGGTGGGCGCGGTCCGAGACGTTCTTGGATTTGACTTGTCCGGATACCGATCCCACTTTTATAAATCGGTCCATGAACGTTCCTGGACGAGGCACCATCCCCACCTAGGTAATACATGGGTGTTGTACTAGTTATTTATATCTAAAATGGCATTTGTGGCTTGTTCACGTACCCCTCATATATTAAAATATTGGGGCAAAATCTTTTTCACCCCGTTATATTTCTATTCTTTCTTTTACACACCAGCCCGTCAAATAACTTCTTTTACACCCCAAAAGCCACGAAATGCTATGCGATATTACACTCGCATGTCTAAATGAACCTGCGCATATCCAACCAGACGCATAATGTATGACTATGCGAAACCATTTCGCATGTTTAGGGATCGCATATCCAAATTAAACGCATAATTACAAATATGCAAAAAAATTTCGTATTTTTAAGAATCGCATATCCAAATCGAATGCAGCATAATTTACGATGATTATGCGCCTTCCGTCTTTTCGCAGGGCTATACGACCTTGTAAATTTATGACTATGCGAAACTTTTTCGCATGTAATTCGCATAATTTGTTGACTTCGCATTTTTTAGTAATTGCATATCCAAGTCAATCGCATAATTTACTAATATGCGAAAAACTTTCGCATATATCCAGTATAACGCCGGATAATTGACAAATATGCGACATTTTTTCGCTCGCTTATTTAAGAATCGCATAACCAAATCGAATAAAGCATAGTAATTTATTTGACGATTATGCGCCATTTTTTCGCAGGGCCATATCGACCTTGCAATTTTAGGACTATTCGGAATTTGTTCGCATATCTATCGCATAAGTTACGCACCTCATTAAATTGACTGCTTTTTCACAGGTGAGGATTTTGTCTCTGCATTTATCATGCAGGCAAAAAAACAGTGATCTCTAACAATTTAACGTCTACACTCTGCGCCATTCATCTACTGCATTTTTTTGTTTCTTTCGTTTTAATTCTTTTTGTTGTTCACTTATTTGAATGGCTAGCAACCGTGTTAAAGTATTCCTGCACTATGGTGGTTCGTTTTCCGGGGGTTCATATCTTGGTGGAGTGGCAGAGCTGATGAGAATAAATTACGGCCGACAAATGTATTCTGAAGTAGTTTCTCGTGCTCAAGCATTATTAAAGGCCAATCCTCTCTATTTTGAGTACATATTGTGGGCCATATTTGATGGAAGGGAACGACCTGTGAAGATGAAAATCGAATCCAGTGAAGATATCTTAGAGCTGATTGAAGAGCAAGGAAATCCCAACATTTACCTGGAGTTGGAGAAGCGAGTAAATGTAGGGATTCCGGGGACGGCGCAACAAAGCTTCACGCAAATGATGGCGTCCCAAGGTGTGTTTCCTAGTTCTTTTGGTGTTGGTAGTTCTGCATTTTCCCACGAGGCCCCATATTCATATCAAGCAGCCCCTAGTTCATTTACACATACTGGATATCCTCGGGGCGCTGATGAAGGATCATCACGATCACGGTGTCAGCAGATGTGCTCTCGGTGCGGGGTCACCGGGCATAACAGGGCAAGAACAACATCGAGACGCCCGAGGAGAGTCGTACTTGTAAAGAAACAGGTCACAAATCGTCATCTTGTCCACACGTCCAATCCATGACAATTTAGATGAAGATGGAGACGTTATGTAATGTTATGTACCTCATTGGAGTTTTTAATTGGTAAAGCAATTTAACGGAAAAAATACTTTTAACGGGAAAAATATTGTGTTGGTACTTGGTACCCTAAGTTGTGACCTGCACACACACGATTGACTAACAGAAAGTAGTGAAACTGGGTTGATTGCGCGATCCGCATAACATGTCCCATAATAATCGCACAATTGGGTTGATTGTGCGATTCCCATATCATGTTCCATATAATCGCACAACTCGGTTGATTCGCAGGTTCATTCGCCTAGTCTTCATTGATTGATTGTCTGCACCGCATATCCAAATCAAAAGTTCTTCGCATAAGTTACGCACCGCATTGATTGATTGCCTGCTCTTACACATAAAAAACTGTGACGATTTGCATGATTCCTCATATAGTTGTCGAGTTGATGTATATCTACCTAGCTTTAAATGCTATCTCTAAATATTAACCTTTCATTCTCTTTGTTGAATAATTAACCTTTCACTTCTCAAAACCCTAGCTTTCGATCGCAGCCAAAAAAAACAAAAACCAAGGAGGCGCACGTTTGCGAAAAAAAAAAAAATGAAAACGATTTCACCCTATGAAAAGATCTCCATCCGCTTCCGTGGCGTGGACTGGACAGAGGAAGAGGAAGATATTTTCTACCGATTGTTTTTCAAAAAGTGCCGTGAGAAGGCAGACATACACCAAGGCCCTATGTTCAATTCCTTGTGGGCAGAAATTTCAAAATTAATGAACCAAGTGCTGAGTTATGCATTGAAGAGGGAGTATACTATTGCCCAAGTCCGGCGAAAGATTCAGCGGCTCAGAAATTATTTCGATGAATTTTCTGCTTTTCTAAGGATTCCATGTGTCCTCTTGCGTCCTGGTTCAGGCTTTGTAGAGGTTAACCACATGTACTGGGTGCATGTGCGGGATGAGGTAAATTTCATTTGATTTTTTATTTTAGTTTGTTCAAGCATGCATTTTTGCGACGCGGCCATAATAACCTAAAAAGATTCAAATTTATTACACAGGAGACCGACGCTCCGGCATTTTTCCGTTCGGAAGGATTCCCTTGGTATAGTGAGTGTTACGAGGTTTTTATCGAGCGCAACGCAGCGGCTATCGACTTGGAGGGCGGGCCTGGTGCTTCGGTTGACGATCCAATCTGGGGAGAAGACATAGACGATGACGGTGATGATCAGATCCATCAGCCACCACCAAAGGTGGAAGTCATCGATCTCGACCCTTAGAATCCACTGGACATGTAATCAAAAGTTGTTTGGCTTATTTTGTTGGACTGACTGCTGCAATAATAAATGTTTTTTTTTCTTCTGTCAAGTATATGTGTTTAATCATGATTCATATGTTAAAAAAAATAAAGTGCGATAAATCGCATTGTGTTCCCAGCAAAATCAACGACAATATTCGAAGGGAAATTATTATTGAAAGAAATTTCGCAGAACTGTGAACAAAGTGCGATAAATCGCATTGTGTTCGCATAACGTAATGAAAAAAATAAGTACAAGTAATTAAAAAACACAATGCGAAAAAAATAAGTACAAGTAATTAGTACACAATGCGAAAACACAAGTGCGATAATTCGCATTGTGTTCGCATAACGTAATGAAAAAAATAAGCAAGTAATTAGAAAACACAATGCGAAAAAAATAAGTACAAGTAATTAGTACACAATGCGAAAACACAAGTGCGATAAATCGCATTGTGTTCGCATAACGTAATGAAAAAAATAAGCAAGTAATTAGAAAACACAATGCGAAAAAAATAAGTACAAGTAATTAGTACACAATGCGAAAACACAAGTGTGATAAATCGCATTGTGTTCGCATAACGTAATGAAAAAAATAAGCAAGTAACTAGAAAACACAATGCGAAAAAAATAAGTACAAGTAATTAGTACACAATGCGAAAACACAAGTGCGATAAATCGCATTGTGTGCGCATAACGTAATGAAAAAAATAAGTACAAGTAATTAGTACACAATGCGAAAACACAAGTGCGATAAATCGCATTTTTTAATCGCATATCCAGGCCAGATCAACCGCATCATTTAGAATATGTGAAAAACTGTCGCGTAATTAGATTATCGCATATCCAAATCGAACGCTGCATTATTTATGAGTAACGAAAATAATTTACGATTCGCATATCCAAATCTATAAGCCTAGATAACTATCAATTATGCATATTGTTTTCGCATATTTACGAATCACATATCCATATAAACCTCGCAGAATGTATCAATATGCGAACACATTTAGAATAGTGTTACGCACCGCATTGGTTGACTGCTTTTTTTCACATAATAGTTATTTTCAATTCAGTCAAAGAACAAGAATTTTCCAAAAATTACAATTTACCAACTCTGCGAATAATATGCGACGTTTGTATATCGCAATTTTGTACGTCGCAGAATAGAAAATGTACGAAAACAAACTTAATTAAGTCACAGACCAAAAACTTTCCAAAAATTAAATTTTATAAAATTAATTATTTACCAACTGGGGGACTAATAAGCGACGTTTGTATGTCGCAATTTCGCATGTCGCAGAATTGAAAATTTACAAAAATAAATTTAAAAAAATATATGTTATTCGTTATAGTACGAGTGTTATGCGCGGTTTTTATGCGGAATTGTTTCGAGTAATAATCGCATGTTCATTCGCCTATTAGTAATTTAGTCACAGACCAAAAACTTTACAGAAATTAAATTTTATAAAATTAATTATTTACCAACTGGGGGACTAATATGCGATGTTTGTATGTCGCAATTTCGCATGTCGCAGAATTGAAAATTTACAAAAACAAACTTAAAAAAATATATGTTATTCGCGGTTTTTATGCGGAATTGTTTCGAGTAATAATCGCGTGTTAATTCGCCTATTAGTAATTTAGTCACAGACCAAAAACTTTCCAGAAATTAAATTTTATAAAATTAATTATTTACCAACTGGGGAACTAATATGCGACGTTTGTATGTCGCAATTTCGCATGTCGCAGAATTGAAAATTTACAAAAACAAACTTAAAAAAATAAAAAATATATGTTATTCGTTATAGTACGAGTGTTATGCGACGTATGTATGTCGCAATTTTACATGGACTCAACTACTTTACATCGATTGAAATAGTTTACAAGTAACCTTACATCGGAACAAACGAATTACTAGATAGAGGCGGCTACGACAGCGAGTTGAAACAGCAGTTTGAAAGATCAAAAGCAATTGGATGCATGTGCCGAAGGTTTCGAAATCGGGAGGCTAGGTAAGTTCATGGGATCGATCAATCAAGTTAGCTTCGAAAAAGAACCATCACGCCTCTCACGTAAAATTTTTTGTCCAACGGCTTTCCACAATGGCATTCAATCCGCTGAAGTACACGATCTTATCGGGTTGAGCAGCATGTTCTTCATCTGTCTACGAATGGAATGTATACAAAGGTTGATAGAAATGGAGAATGAATTTATCACTTTCGATCAACATTTTAAAGCCTCAGTACTAAGATATCATAAAGAGATTGAATGGTCAATCACCTTTGTCTTTGAAGGCGTGCTCGTTTTCGCCGTCGTAGGCGCCTCAATCTAGTATACTCCAGGAAGACAAAGCACTTCGCAGGAGATTCCACGCCTTCCAAAACACATGGTCGCTTCCAAATTGTTCAGCCTACAATTTTGCAAAGCTCCATGGGCAATGACCATGTGCCTGGGCAGACATGGGATCCCCAGGGAGAGCGCATGGACTTCCTGGGGATACTAGATTGGGGAGCCTACGACGGTGAGAGAGAAAATGCCCTCAAAGATAAGAGGAGGATCAGGACCATCCCCTCTATTCTTCAACACTCGATTTTCCTCAACCAGACGTACAACAAATGTAGCTGAGATGAGACAATTGAATTTGGATCAGGACCATTTTCTCGACCATTTTCTCACAGTTGAAGTATTCTTATGTCTTATCTCGGCTACCTTTAATAGAAGACTTACGAAGATATCTATCCTCCTTGGTACGCGCGCCGTTATTAATTTACCGAAGACTGAGAGGACGCTTCGGAGCGACTATTCAAATTCGCAGAACTGCAATCAAAATGCGATGAATCGCACTTCATTCGCATAACGTAATGACAATAAATGATTTCGCATATCTGGTTAAAGAAGATATATACAGTCATATAGTCGAAGATATCTATCCTCCTTGATAAGCGCACCATTATTATGCGCCGAAGACTGGGCTGTTTCGGAGAAGAGGCGACTCTTCAAATTCGTAGAACTACGAACAAATGCGATGAATTGCATAACGTAATGACAATAAATGATTTCGCATATCTGGTTAAAGAAGAGATACTCAAGAAGATATTATTATCCTCCTAGATACGCGCGCCGTTATTTATGCGCCGAAGGCTGATGGGACGTTTTGGAGCACTCTTCAAATTCGCAGAACTGCAATCAAAATGCGATGAATCGCACTTCATTCGCATAACGTAATGACAATAAATGATTTCACATATCTGGTTAAAGAAGATATATACAGTCATATACTCGAAGATATCTATCCTCCTCGATACGCGTGCCATTATTATGCGCCAAAGACTGGGCTGTTTCAGAGAAGAGGCGACTCTTCAAATTCGTAGAACTGCGAACAAAATGCGATGAATTGCATAACGTAATGACAATAAATGATTTCGCATACTGGTTAAAGACGAGATACTCAAGAAGATATTATTATCCTCCTAGATACGCGCGCCGTTATTTATGCGCCGAAGACTGAGGGGACGTTTCGGAGCGACTTTTCCAATTTGCAGAACTGCAATCAAAATGCGATGAATCGCACTTCATTCGCATAACGTAATGACAATAAATGATTTCGCATATCTGGTTAAAGAAGATATATACAGTCATATACTTGAGATATCTATCCTCCTCAATACGCGCGCCATTATTATGCGCCAAAGACTGGGCTGTTTCGGAGAAGAGGCGACTCTTCAAATTCGTAGAACTGCGAACAAAATTCGATGAATTGCATAACGTAATGACAATAAATGATTTCGCATATCTGGTTAAAGAAGAGATACTCAAGAAGATATTATTATCCTCCTAGATACGCGCGCCGTTATTTATGCGCCGAAGACTGAGGGGACGTTTTGGAGAAGAGGCAGACTCTTCAAATTCGCAGAACTACGAACAAAATGCGATGAATCGAACTTCATTCGCATAACGTAATGACGATAAATTGCATTCTATTTCGCATATGTGCTTATAAAAAAATATACGTAAAATATAAATAATTGTTTTTAATGCGCCGACCTTTTAAGTAAAACAGCTGCCATTTAAATTGAGAGTCGAAAACACGCAACCTTTAATCGCAGAACGAAGAAAATGTGCGATTAATCGCATATCACTCGCGTACCTGAAATTAAGGAGGGAAAAAATCCCGCTCACTGAATTAAACATTTTAGAGCAGTGCCACAAGGTCGAAGAAGAATGAAATTAAGTTGCAAGTGAAGGATAAATAATAATGAAATGAAAGTGATAATAGAAGAAAGCCACTTATTAAAAAATATAACAATGTTCAAGCTCAATCTTAGATAAAATAATGTTGATTATGAGTTAAGGTAGATAGATAGATATTGTTTCATAATGTGATTATGTTTGAAAGTGATAATAGAAGAAAGCCACTTATTAAAAAATATAACAATGTTCAAGCTCAATCTTAGATAAAATAATGTTGATTAGGAGTTAAGGTAGATAGATATATATTGTTTCATAATGTGATTATGTTTGAAAGTGATAATAGAAGAAAGCCACTTATTAAAAAATATAACAACGTTCAAGCTCAATCTTAGATAAAATAATGTTGATTAGGAGTTAAGGTAGATAGATAGATATTGTTTCATAATGTGATTATGTTTGAAAGTGATAATAGAAGAAAGCCACTTATTAAAAAATATAACAATGTTCAAGCTCAATCTTAGATAAAACAATGTTGAATAGGAGTTAAGGTAGATAGATAGATATTGTTTCATAATGTGATTATGTTTGAAAGTGATAATAGAAGAAAGCCACTTATTAAAAAATATAACAATGTTTAAGCTCAATCTTAGATAAAATAATGTTGATTAGGAGTTAAGGTAGATAGATAGATATTGTTTCATAATGTGATTATGTTTGAAAGTGATAATAGAAGAAAGCCACTTAGTAAAAAATATAACAATGTTCAAGCTCAATCTTAGATAAAATAATGTTGATTAGGAGTTAAGGTAGATAGATAGATATTGTTTCATAATGTGATTATGTTTGAAAGTGATAATAGAAGAAAGCCACTTATTAAAAAATATAACAATGTTCAAGCTCAATCTTAGATAAAATAATGTTGATTAGGAATTAAGGTAGATAGATAGATATTGTTTCATAATGTGATTATGTTTGAAAGTGATAATAGAAGAAAGCCACTTATTAAAAAATATAACAATGTTCAAGCTCAATCTTAGATAAAATAATGTTGATTAGGAGTTAAGGTAGATAGATAGATATTGTTTCATATTATAATTATGTTTGAAAATGATAATAGAAGAAAGCCACTTATTAAAAAATATAACAATGTTCAAGCTCAATCTTAGATAAAATAATGTTGATTAGGAGTTAAGGTAGATAGTGTTGGGATCTGTGAGGATCTCGTTATATACAAATCACGAATTCAATAGCAAACGTAAACCTATGCGCAGCGGATCTAAAGGTTTGACATAGAGAACTTACGGCTTAAAATTTATGTAGATCTGGCTGACCACGAACGATTGACCGCAAATCACGTCTTGGGTTGCACGAACAAGATCAGATCAAAACCGGATCAAACGGATGCAAACAGATCAAAACGAGATTTTGCTGCCAGGCACCTTCCGGCGGCGCGTGCGGGCGCGTGCGGCGTCGGACTTCGGCGACGTCGGCGGCGATGGAAAGCTCTCGTCGAGACGGTCGTCTGGTTATACTGTACGTCTCAATCGGACTTCCGGTTAGTTCTGTAGGTCAAAATATATTTCGTCTCGGTTTACCTACAGATCTTCTACTGTATTACTCAATACACCCTTCTTCAACTTGTACCAGTGGAGCAACAAGAAGAAGATAAAGCTCGAATGAGATCTAGAGAGAGAGGTGTGTTTCACGTGAGATGTAAACTCTGTTCACTTCTCATGAGCTTAATGATGTATATATAGAGCTACAGTAGGAACCCTAAGGAGATTAGGAAAAGGGCTCCTTAATTAATTAGACTAACTGTGGGCCAAGCCCACTCCTCTAATTAATTAAATAATATTAATGGGCCACCAACATTATATTAATGCACTCCCTCTTCGTAGCCCAAATTACATTTGAGACTCCAATAATAATTACTCGATTTACCTCCCCACGTTTAAGATATAATGTCCATTAATTAATTCGATTACTGACAATCAAGAATTAATTAATTTATTATTATTTCACCGAAGCTAGCGCTCGTTCATCACATTCTTATAATGCCGGAATTTAATCCACCTGCAGGGTTTAGCATAACAATCCTTCATGAACTCACTCATGGGACATCATCAAACTAACGCACATGGTGACCGTAAATATCCTAACAACACATCCTATATATAATAATATTACCTAAAACAGTAGGAATATTAATCCAGCGAACTGAACCTCACCCATGTGAATCAAAGTAATATATATTATATATATCTGCCTGTTTAATATCTTACGGGTTAAGAGAACGCAGTAACCGAGGCCTAGTTCATTTGCGACGATCAGTATAAAATGAACTTCTCCTCTCTGGGATCCTGTTCAATACATAAATGTACTAGTACAACTAATCAGTCAAGACAAACTGTACAGTTGACACTACAACCGTTCGGATGGAGTGTTCATGTCCATCTAGGTTGTGAACAACTATTCTTATTCGCAAGTAACTGATAGAGTGATCTTCGGTTCGCCCGATGACGACCCACTCCATCTAAGTGCAGAACAACAGAACGTAGAACTTGTTTAATCTAACATGATTCTCATTCATAAAGGGTAAATGTGTAATATCATGCAAAACTAAGCTTTCAGTATATAACACTAACAATCTCCCACTTATACTTAAAGCTTTCGCTTTTACACTATAGTCCTATCAATCCGTTATTCTAAAAGACCTATGTCGATCCTATCGCCATGCATCCTCTGATGCAATCTTGGCAACATCAACGTCTCCTCTACCAACGATATCCCGAATCAGATGGTATTTGCGCTCTATGTGTTTGCTTGCCCTGTGGGCTCGAGGTTCTTTTGAGTTCGCTACTGCTCCACTGTTATCACAGTACACGGTGATACCACGTGGCAAACTCGGTATAACCTCTAAGTCCACTAAGAAGTTCCTGAGCCAAACTGCCTCTTTCGCTGCCTCTGAGGCTGCTATGTACTCGGCTTCCATGGTGGAGTCTGCCACGCATTTCTGCTTAGCACTCCTCCATGAAATGGCTCCACTTCCCAAGGTAAACACATAACCTGAGGTTGACTTACTTTCATCCCTATCTGACTGGAAATCAGAATCACTGTAACCCAGAGGTAACAAGCTGTCTGCACGGTAAACTAACATGTACTCCTTAGTCCTTCTCAGGTACTTGAGTATATGCTTCACCGCAGACCAATGTTCCCGTCCTGGATTACTTTGATATCTAGCTACCATGCCAACGGCGTAGCTAATATCCGGCCTTGTGCATAGCATTGCATACATGAGACTTCCTACTGCCGAAGCATAAGGAACTGTCTTCATCTCCTCTATCTCCTTAGACGTCTTAGGAGACATCTCCTTAGATAAAGGTATTCCATGTCTAAAAGGTAACATACCTTTCTTGGAATCCTGCATGCTAAATCTGGCCAAGACAGTATCTATGTATGAAGACTGGGATAAGCACAACATTCTCTTCTTACGATCTCTAATGAGCCTAATACCAAGAATGTGTCCTGCTTCACCTAAGTCCTTCATATCAAACTGCTTAGACAACCACACCTTTACGTCTGATAACTCCTTCTTACTGTTTCCAATAAGCAGTATGTCATCTACGTAAAGCACAAGAAACACCACCACGCTCCCACTGATTTTCTTGTAAACACAATGCTCATCCGGACATTGAGTGAACCCGTACGACTGGATCACCTCATCAAAACGGATGTTCCAAGATCTCGAAGCTTGCTTCAGTCCATAAATAGACCGATTAAGCTTACACACTAGATGCTCACGACCTTCAGCAATGAATCCCTCTGGTTGCTGCATATAGATGTCTTCTTGCAGGTTCCCATTAAGGAAAGCTGTCTTGACATCCATCTGCCAGACCTCATAGTCCATATGAGCGGCTACAGCCAAGAGAATCCGAATGGACTTAAGCATAGCTACTGGCGAAAAGGTCTCATCATAATCAATACCCTCGATCTGGGTATAACCTTTCGCAACAAGCCTAGCTTTAAAGGTTTGCACCTTCCCATCCAATCCTCTCTTTCTCTTATAGATCCACTTACATCCAATGGGTCGTACCCCATCGGGTAGTTCTACAAGATCCCAGACCTGATTGGAGTCCATTGACCCCATTTCAGCTTTCATTGCAACATTCCATGAATCTGCATCTTTATCTTGGAGTGCCTCATCGTAAGTTCTTGGGTCCGATTCTAGGCCTCCTGGAACTGAGTCTGACGACTCTCCAAGACCTATCCATCGGTCGGGTAAATGAGAAACCCTCCCACTGCGACGAGGCACTGTCTGCACTGGTACACTCTCAGTGTGTCGTGTTGCAGTATTATGTGATGTATCTACTTGCGCACTCGGTGGGGAACCATCGATTTCACCCCTTAACTCCTCTAAGACTAGTCTACTCGCGGGCTTATGATTCATAATATAGTCTTCTTCCAAGAATCTAGCGTTCGTCGAAACGATCACCTTCTGATCCTCAGGACTATAAAATAATCCACCTTTCGTTCCCTTGGGATAGCCTACGAAAACTCGTGCTTCCGAACGTTTCTCCAACTTGCCAGGTTCCTGCACTAACACGTGTGCAGGACTACCCCAAACTCGAAACTGCGAGAAACTGGGCTTGCGCCCTTTCCACATTTCATAAGGGGTAGTGTCAACTGACTTCGACGGAACCATGTTCAGAATATACGATGCCGTTTCCAATGCCAAACCCCAGAACGAATCTGGTAACCTCGAATAACTCATCATAGACCTAACCATCTCCATAAGAGTCCTATTTCTTCGCTCTGCAACCCCATTCTGCTGGGGTTGCCGGGTGCAGTCAGTTGGGATTCAATCCCAGCTTCCGATAAGTATGTCCTGAACTCTCTAAAAAGGTATTCGCCACCTCGATCAGAACGAAGTGACTTGATACATTTACCATGAAGCTTCTCCACAACTGCCCGATACTCCTTGAATTTCTCAAAGCATTCAGACTTGCGGTGCAACAGATAAACGTACCCATATCTCGAGTAATCATCTATGAAAGACACATAGTACTCGAAACCTCCTCTAGCCTGGATCGACATAGGACCACACAAATCAGAATGAATCAATCCTAGCACTTCTTGGCTCCTATACCCCTTTGCCGTAAACGACCTCTTGGCCATCTTACCTTCCAGACATGATTCGCAAGTTGGATAGTGCTCTTCCAATGGACCGAGATGTCCACTGGCCACTAACTTTTGAATCCTCCTAAGGTTGATGTGCCCAAGTCTAAGGTGCCACAGATATACTTGATTCATCTGCGAAGACTTCTTCCTCTTATTAGATGTAGTTATGACATTATTCAATTCATTATGTTGCACTGTGGGAGAGTTCGGTTTGAGAACATATAAATTGCCAACTAATGAACCACAACATATGAAACGATTTTCAAAACGAATAATAACCATGTCATCAAACGAAACTGAAAAACCATCCATAACGAGTTTAAAAACTGAAACAAGGTTCTTTCTAAAGCTAGGAACATAAAGGCAATTTCTCAAAACCAAACTACTACTATCAAACGATAAAGTAACGTCTCCCACTGCAACAGCCGCCACTTTCGTAGCATTGCCCATGTAGACGGTGATCTCTCCCTCCCTAAGTCGCTTGGTTTCCTGGAACCCCTGCAAAGATTGCAGACATGATCAGTGGCTCCAGTATCTACACACCAGGTTCTGGTAGATACAACCGCTAAACATGTTTCTACGACATTAACGAGAGAGTTACCTTTCTTGAGGAGAGGGCAATCGACCTTCCAGTGTCCTGACTTATTGCACTTGTGGCATCTTCCTTTCGGTTTCTTTGCCACAGCCTGAGGAGTCGGTCGTGGGTAAACCGGAGCATCTTGTGCCTTCGCCTTTCCTGCAGACTTCTTTCTCTTCCTGCCCTTGTGAGGCCTGGAAGGTCCAGTCTACTCGCGACTAGCACCTGAGGTGCTTGAGTGAATAAGGCCTCCGCCGACTGTAGCTCTGCAAGCAGTTCTGGAAGAGCCATATGCATCTTGTGCATGTTGTAGTTCAACCGTAACTGATCAAAGCTTTTCGGCAGAGATTGGAGCATAATATCAACCTGGGTTTCCCCGTCAATATAACCTCCCATAACCTCAAGCTCATTGAGCTTCCCCATAACCCTGAGACCGTGCTCCCTTACGGGTGTGCCCTCGGCCATGCGCGTAGTCATCAGAGCACTCAAAGCCTCTTGCCTAGCAGCCCTAGACTGATGTCCGAACAGATCCCTGAGATTGAGAAGTATATCTGCTGCAGTGTCCTTAGACTGATGCTGATGTTGAAGAACATTCGACATAGAAGCCAGAATGTAACACTTCGCCATCTCATCAGCCTTCTTCCACCGAGCATACTCCTCTTTCTCCTGCTCAGGAGCATCAGCCGCCGGCACCGCCGGGCAAGCATCAGTGATAGCAAACTTATAACCCTCAGCAGTCAACACTATGTCTAAGTTCCTCTTCCAATCAATGTAATTAGGACCAGTAAGCTGATTTTCTTTTAGAATGACAGACAACGGATTGAACGACATGATGAATATCCTGAGAATAATGCAAATAAATTTTACAGATTAAACACTTTTGAATTTAACTGTTAATATTGATATCCTCGAAACAACATTAACTTAAATCCACCGACATCTATTACACCTTGTGAGAATGCATGCTACGAGGGTCGCCCTACAAACTCGCATTTTGTAAGAGAAGGGCTTTTCTAAGGCCCATTAATTTCCATAAGTCAAAACCAAATTCATGACGAACGAAATTAATAGTCGGTCTCCATTTGGCCATGCAATAGAATTCAGGGACCCCGAGGGGGGTTAATAAATTTAATCGCATTCTAAGTGAATCCCATTTCTCGGTCCTAAGGTCGTCAAATTTGATTATACGTCATCCGAGGGGAAGCCCGTACGCTCTCATAAGATTTCTTCTAACCGTCTACTTTTAGAAATTTGTCCTGGTAATTTCCTACAATTAATTTTAGCAATGTCACCCGAGGGGGAGCCCATTACCGCAATTAATTGATTTACCGACAAATTAGAAATGGAGGCCTTAGGAATTTTACAATTAACTTTAATTTAAAATCCCTTCTCAAACTTAGTATAATTTAATGAGGATTTTTAACTATTTATACAATTCCAAATTAATCTATGTTAATGCAATAATTAATTAACATGCATATTAATTCATGCAATTCTAAATTAATCTATGCCAATGCAATAATTAATTAACATGTTCAATAAATAATGCAATTCTAAATTAATCCATGCCAGAACATAATTAATTACATGCATAATTTTTTGACAAAATTCTAAATTAATCTTATGCATTACATAATTAATTAACATGCATAATTAGTCTCACAATACTAAATTAATTCCATGCAAAAACATAATTAATTAACATGCATAAATAATAATTTAATGGCATAATAAATTTAAATAAATGAATAAATAAATCCACTATTATGGCCATTAAATATTGAGCCTCCTTAAACAAGGAACTGTGACAGTCCTTTCCCTGTTCAACTGGAACTCCTTTAAGCAGTAGAATCCTGGTTGATCTTGTACTGCTTGATCATCAAGGCAAAAACGAACCACCAGCTGCCGCCACCAGTCCGCCGCCGCCGGCCACCAGTCGCCTCCTGCCGGTTCGCCGGAAAAAGCCATTTTTTTTTTATTCTTCGAGGCTCGTTGATCTCTTGTGATCTCCCGGTTATCAACACACGATCACAACACAAAAAATATAATTTACAAAATTACATAATTCGATCCTAGATCCAACGAATGGATGTACATGTTTTCTAAACAAATAATTAAATCTATCCGGTCAACCCCCGGGCGAATAATTATTACAAACATTCATCCATAAATTCCTCGACATGCCCGAGGCTTTAAAAACAAATTTAAAACCATACATCACATTCAACAACATTCATCAAACACATAATCGGCCATAATAGTGGATTAACTATTTTCCTGCAAAACCGAGTTATGCAAATATAATCCAGTATATGGTTGCGTTTGAACACATCTTGTCAAATAAAGCCGTAAAAATTCGAACATTGTACAAAACGAATTAACCAAGTTCTCTGATACCACTTGTTGGGATCTGTGAGGATCTCGTTATGTACAAATCACGAATTCAATAGCGAACGTAAACCTATGCGCAGCGGATCTAAAGGTTTGACGTAGAGAACTTACGGCTTAAAATTTATGTAGATCTGGCTGACCACGAATGGTTGACCGCAATTGATTGACCGCAAATCACGTCTTGGGTTGCACGAACAAGATCAGATCAAAACTGGATCAAACGGATGCAAACAGATCAAAACGAGATTTTGCTGCCAGGCACCTTCCGGCGGCGCGTGAGGGCGCGTGCGGCGTTGGACTCCGGCGACGTCGGCGGCGATGGAAAGCTCTCGTCGAGACGGTCGTCTGGGAATACTGTACGTCTCAATCGGACTTCCGGTTAGTTCTGTATGTCAAAATATATTTCGTCTCGGTTTACCTACAGATCTTCTACTGTATTACTCAATACACCCTTCTTCAACTTGTACCAGTGGAGCAACAAGAAGAAGATAAAGCCCGAATGAGATCTAAAGAGAGAGGCGTGTTTCACGTGAGATGTGAACTCTGTTTACTTCTCATGAGCTTGATGATGTATATATAGAGCTACAATAGGGACCCTAAGGAGATTAGGAAAAGGGCTTCTTAATTAATTAGACTAATTGTGGGCCAAGCCCACTCCTCTAATTAATTAAATAATATTAATGGGCCACCAACATTATATTATTGCACTCCCTCTTCCTAGCCCAAATTACATTTGAGACTCCAATAATAATTACTCGATTTACCTCCCCACGTTTAAGATATAATGTCCATTAATTAATTCGATTACTGACAATCAAGAATTAATTAATTTATTATTATTTCACCGAAGCTAGCGCTCGTTCATCACATTCTTATTATGCCGGAATTTAATCCACCTGCAGGGTTTAGCATAACAATCCTTCATGAACTCACTCCGGGGACATCATCAAGCTAACGCACATGGTGACTGTAAATATCCTAACAGCACATCCTATATATAATAATATTACCCAAAGCAGTAGGAATATTAATCCAGCGAACTGAACCTCACCCATGTGAATCAAAGTAATATATATTATATATATCTGCCTGTTTAATATCTTACGGGTTAAGAGAATGCAGTAATTAACCGAGGCCTAGTTCATTTACGACGATCAGTATAAAATGAACTTCTCCTCTCTGGGATCCTGTTCAATACATAAATGTACTAGTGCAACTAATCAGTCAAGACAAACTGTACAGTTGACACTACAACCGTTCGGATGGAGTGTTCATGTCCATCTAGGTTGTGAACAACTATTCTTATTCGCAAGTAACTGATAGAGTGATCTTCGGTTCGCCCGATGACGACTCACTCCATCTAAGTGCAGAACAACAGAACGTAGAACTTGTTTAATCTAACATGATTCTCATTCATAAAGGGTAAATGTGTAATATCATGGAAAACTAAGCTTTCAGTATATAACACTAACAGATAGATAGATATTGTTTCATAATGGGATTATGTTTGAAAGTGATAATAGAAGAAAGCCACTTATTAAAGAAATATAACAATGGCCATTTTATACATTATTATGAACTGTAATTTATAAAATAGACTATTATATCATAAGATATAAAATCAAGTATTGGTTTAGGGTTTAGGGTTTAGGGTTTAGGGACCTTTTAGGGATATGCGAATGGGGTATGCGATTTCGCATACCCCCTCGCACTTCTACTCGAAAGTTTATTTTTTATTCGCATACCCCCACGCACTTCTACTCGAAAGTTTATTTTTTATTTCTTTCATCTTTCAGTTATTCGAGGGGGTATGCGAATTGCCGCATATTGCTCGTATACCCCCTCCATGAGATTATACTCGATTTTTTTTTTAAATTCTCTATTCTACGACATACAAAATTGCGACATACAAACGTCGCATATTATTCGCCGAGTTGGTGCATAATAAATTGTTTTGAAATTTTGAAACCGCTGACAGTTAGAACGTTACGGCCGATTTTCGAGGCGTCTTTTCCGCTTTTCGAAACGTCGTTTCCTCCGTCTACATAAAGCGTGTAATCTTCGATTCTTATCATACCCCTTCTCTTTCATCCCCTCCAGCCCCCATAACTCTTTGGTAATGGCCCTCCGTTTTTTCCTTCTCTTGTATACGAGAACCAGTTCGCCGGAGATAAACCAGAATTATAAAAATTATTTCTTTCGACCTGTGAGGCAATTCTTTAAGATTTCTTTCTCTGAATTGAGAACTCCTAACCTTCCGAATTCGTCGGAGGAAAAAATTCAACGAGCGAAAATTCCGCTATCCAACTTTATTAACGTGCCCCCCGGAGGAAACATATATACCGAGACAGCGACGATGAACATCAAACCTCCGGGCCCGGGTATTGCCGGATCAACTGTGGGAAGGTTGAACCTCTGGCATAACAACCGGCTCTCTGTCAGATGCAATGCTGGCCTCAATCCTCTCGAGGATGTGGTCGGCCAGGTCTTCATGACAGAAGAAGGTGGTTGGTCGGCGGGTCTCTCTCTCCTGAACCCGCCTGAGCCTATCGTTTGATAGCGGGTCGTCGCACTCGTGGTGGTCGGGACCGAGCTCATGCTGGAGTTTTACCTGGAACTCCACAAACAAGCTCGTCTTTCGATTTTTTATTTATTTATTTTACCTTGAACGGGCTCTCGTTGAAGAGACTGAAAAAGCTGTAGTTGTTATGCTCGTCCTTCGATTTTTTATTTATTTTTTTTACCTTGAACTTGAAAAGACTGAAAAAGCTGTAGTTGTTAGGCTCGTCCTTCGATTTTTTATTTATTTTTTACCTTGAAACGGCTGGGGTTGAAGCGACTGTAAAATCAGTAGTTTAGGGATTTCTGTTTGATCTTTTATTCTGCAAAATACAAACGTCGCATATTATTCGACTAGTTGTTGCATAATATTTTTTGTAGAATTTAATTTTTGGAAAACTCTGAATTGTTTATTTTCGACACACATAATTGCGACAAACAAACGTCGCATATCATTCGCCGAGTTGATGCATAATAATTTTTTTTTTAGAATTTAATTTTTTGAAAATTCTTTAGACGAATGAACCTGATACTATTAGTCGAAAATATTCCGCACAACAAACAAACGCATAACACTCGTATAATCGGAGAATATTTTTTTTTTTAAATTTGTTTTTGGAAATTTTCTATTCCTCGACATACAAACCTCGCATATTATTCGCCTAGTTGGTGCATAATAAGTTTATTTTGTGGAATTTAATTTTTGAAAAATTCTAAACAGTTTAGGCTAATGAACCTGCGACAATTAGTCGAACCAATTTCGCATACAAGCCGCATAACGTTCGTAGTATAATCGAAGAATTTATTTAAACTAAAATTGTTTTTGGAAATTTTCTATTCTGCGACACACATAATTGCGCAAACAAACGCCGCATAATTCATTCGCAGGTCAACCGCAGGATATTCGCAGACCCTTTTTTCTGTAAAACAACTATTATTAAACAATTATTAAAATATTTCATGTTCGAAATGGTCTGATAAATGCGATTCTTTATGCGACTGTCTCGCGACGGATATGCGTTTGTTCGCAAGTCTACCGCAGGGTATTAAACTGCGAAACCATTATATTTATATGTTTATTAAAAAATTAAAAATGCATCGGAATTGCGAAAGTATGGCGCTTGTTACGCGAATATTACTCGACTTCTGCTTGTTCGCATATTTTGTCGTATAGTTTATTATTTAAAACAAAAAAAAGGAAAGTGAAACGTCTCATATATGCTACAAACACAGTTGCACCTCTCCAGAGAAGAAATCAAAAAAGAAAGAGGGGCGAAAAATTGGGATTCCATCTTGCGACATTAATTCGCATATTTGGAAGCAAAATAACTGTTAGAAATTTAAAAAGATAAAAAGAACCAAAAGTTATGAACGACGTCGACATCATGGACTTGTTAAAAGATGATGAAGAACTGGCGAATCTAGCTATTCAAGTGGCGGCCGACCAAGCGGGTGGCTTAATGGCTATTGCGGCCGGCGACTCAACGGCTGTCGTAACGGGTATGGCGGGCGGAAACTCAGCGACTGAAGGCACGGGTTCGGAGGCCATCTCTTCTGGAGAGGTAACTTCCATTTGTTGCAGTTATTTAATTTAAGTTATTTAATTTCATGGTTAAGAAATAGTTGTTTTTATTTGATAATGTATAAGTAATTTGATTTGAATAATTAACAACAACAACAACAACAATGCGATTGTTTAGGATTGGTCGTACAAGAGAAAGGAACTGATCGGTAAATATAAAGGGCCGAAGATCAACGTTTACAGCCGGCAGTCGATATGTTCTGATATCAATAAAGAGTTGGCCAACGTTGAAGGGGCCTTGACTGCTTTCCAGGGCTCGGTCTTTGGTCTGTTCCTCCAGTTTGATGATAATGCTAATGTCTCTGCAAAGGCAATGCATGGGGTTCATTCGCGCGAGGTGACTCGTGTAGGTCAGAACCCGAACGAGATGTGGTTCCGTATTGGTAGCCATTTTACCCGATTCTCCGCCCATGAGTATGCTGTGGTGACCGGGCTTGCTTTTGGATCGTCTGCGTTTGACCCGAACTCAGCGCCTCCTCCTCCTTCATCGTCAATTTTCATTGAGAAATATAAAGGCAAGCGGATTACTATGCAGAAGTTGCGTGGTGACTTCATGGCGGGGCAGTTCCGTACCTCTCGGGATGTGATAGTGAGAGTGGCGAAGATGCTAATGCTGATGTACTTTATCATTCCTCATGACGACACGAAGCCTCGATATGTTGATAGCTGCTGGTGGGCTTTGCTTGAGGAAGACCAGATGTGGGAGAAATTCCCATGGGAGAGTTACTCATTTCAGTACCTGTTGGAGTACTTGAGGTCGCCCAAGTACACTAATATGAAATATCATATCTACGGATTTCACTGGGCGTTTCTAGTATGGTGCTACGAGGCAATCCCTGAATTAGGTCGTGCATGTGGAACACGTACCTCGGAGAGACGTCCACCACGGCTGGTTCACTGGAAACTGAGGAGGGTCACTCTTCTTGATACTTTTTTTGACAAACAGGTATTATTTGATCCTAAACATTTTTTATTGGAATCGTTAGCATGTGATATCCGAAATTCTTTTTTAAGTCTTAACTATTTCTGATGATTTCTTTATATTTATTTTTATGTTCTATTTTTTAAAATTTAGTTGGAGGTGTATGAGACGCTGGAGATGTATGAGGAGGAGAATAGCGTGTTGGACCTCTCAACTTTGAATGTTGAGGGGCCTCGATTTTTGCGACGGGGTAACCCGGCCAGTTGCCGTATGCAAGTCTCGGCACCGCCGTCCACGTTGGCTCTGCAATCTCAAATTGCGGCCGACACTGTGCACCAGAGGAAGCGGGCCCGTGCTGAGGGTGAAGATAGTCCGATGCACCGGGAGGAGGTGAGGCCAACAGATGGGTCGACCTTTATTGAGGATATTCGGGCGTGCATACGGGCTGAAATGGCTAATGTTATAGCCAGAATATCCTTTGAGGTGTCGGCAATCATTCTACGGGAGGTGCCGACTATTATTCGACAGGAGTTGGCCAATCTGTCGCACCCCCATCTGAGACAGCCTCCTCCCGAGTTCGAGCTAGCCGTCAACTCGACGAGACAGCGTTCCTCCCACTCCCCAAAGAGACAACGTTCCCCCATCCCCCTCACAATTCTCTCACCGAGACAGCCGTCGATCCCACCTCCACCTCCGAGGCAACCACCGCCAGCCCCTCCACCTCCAAGACAGTCGTCCCCAATCCCGTCCCCGAGACACCGGTGCTGCAGTCCACTTCTTCTCCACTTCTTGGACGTGCTGTTGTAAGTCCATATCGTCCCGACGAGAACAGACGGTATGCCAAAGATGAGCGCGCGTTTGAACAGTTCCTCAAATCCACGAACCCAAAAATGTAAGTACATCCAAAAGATCTTTTATTGTTTATATTTTTTAAAAAAAATAACTTTTTATTATATTATTTTATAGGAGGAATGTCGGCATTAAATATGAGGTGGGTCAGCACTGGTTTAAGCAGTTGATTGATCCGGCTACAATGATGGAGGAGGATTTATGTATATGTTTGTCTTGTAATAATATCTTAACGTATAAAAATGAATTCATGGATGATGTTTGCTTTGATTATAAAACAGCACGTGAATGCATACTTGGGGATTATGCAAAGCAATCCACTATTTTTGGGGTTCCAGCCACCGGACAACATGTTGGGCAGTTATACCATCGTGCCGACTACGTTTTTTGTGAGATTATTTTAATCCTTTCTCTTTTCCTTGTCATTCCATTTTTATTAATAATTATATTAATTAAATTATTATTTATTTTTTTGTTATATTTTATATTGTGGATTCTGGGGCAATTGGAGAAGGAGGTCCAAGCTAAAAAGGAGCTAGCGGACTCGGACAACCTCCAATCTTTGATTCGCTATGCGAATGAGGGGGTCAGCGATTGGGGGAATCCGTCTACTTGGAGGGATATTACATCTGTAAGTTTTCAATGATTTCGAATCAATTAATATTGCAATCTTTCCTAAAAAATTAGTGAATTTCTCACAACTCAATGCAACAGATTATTGGAGTTGCGAATTTGTCGGAGCACTACGTAGCTTTCCAGATCCTTTTACTCGAGGGGACGATACGTGTGTATGACCCGCTACGGCATACGTATCAAAAGAAGGCGGACAAGCACATTGGCGAATCCCGCGTCAAAGCATTCAAAAAAGTCCAAAATCTAATTCCACTGATTGCGACGTATGCGGGAGTAGAGAGGGTGAGCAAAAAGTTCGATTTGAAAATCATGAACCTCAAAAATACTATCTTGCAACATGATAAAATTTCTTGTGGTGTATGCGTTGTGGAGATGGTACGAGCTTTGCTAATGGGGAGCAAGCCCTTAGACAAGTCTAACCAGCAGTGGGCTACGGACATGAGGCGCAAAATTGCTCAACAAATTTTTCAGTTTAGTACAGAACCAGAAACAATTATGTAACAATTATTACTGCGTCACTTCTGTAATTACTCATGTAATACATTTTTTTTTTTGTTTTTTGTATTTTATTATATTTTTGTTGTTTGTTGTATGTATGTGGCATTTCTCATACCTGAAAGAAAATAATTAAACTAAATTAAACGATGAAAGATGAAAGAAATAAAAAATAAACTTTCGAGTAGAAGTGCGAAGGGGTATGCGAGCAATATGCGGCAATTCGCATACCCCTGTCATAACTGAAATAACTGAAAGGTGAAAGAAATAAAAAAGAAATAAAAAATAAACTTTCGGGTAGAAGTGCAAAATGGCGTATGCGAGCAATATGCGGCATTTCGCATACCCATCTCATAACTGAAATAACTGAACGGAGAAAGAAATAAAAAAGAAATAAAAATTAATTTTCGAGTAGAAGTGCGAAGGGGATATGCGAGAAATATGCGGCAATACGCATACCCCCTCGCATAATTGAAATAACTGAAAGAAATAAAAAATAACTTTCGAGTAGTAGAAGTGCGAGCAATATGCGGAAATTCGCATACCCTATCGCATAACTGGAAGATGAAAGAAATAATAAAAAATATTCTACGAAAAAACCTTATAATGCACCAACTATGCGAATAATATTCGACTTTCGTATCTCACAGAATAATCTTTTCGACTAATAGTCGCAGATTCATTCGCCTAACAAGAATAATTATTTAATGGGCGACGGACCGCGATTGACCGAATCGTACATCGAATTACCGCATACTCGTCGCAAGGGGGTATGCGAGCAATATGCTGCAATTCGCATACCCCATCTCATAACTGAAAGGTGAAAGAAATAAAAAAGAAATAAAAAATAAACTTTCGAGTAGAAGTGCGAAATGGGGTATGCGAGCAATATGCGGCTTTTCGCATACCCATCTCATAACTGAAATAACTGAAAGGTGAAAGAAATAAAAAAGAAATAAAAATTAAACTTTCGAGTAGAAGTGTGAAGGGGATATGCGAGAAATATTCGGCATTACGCATACCCCCTCGCATAATTGAAATAACTGAAAGAAATAAAAAATAACTTTCGAGTAGTAGAAGTGCGAGCAATATGCATTCGCATACCCCATCGCATAACTGAAAGATGAAAGAAATAATAAAAAATATTCTACGAAAAAACCTTATAATGCACGAACTCTGCGAATAATATTCGACGTTCGTATCTCGCAGAATAATCTTTTCGACCAATAGTCGCAAATTCATTCGCCTAACAAGAATAATTATTTAATGGGCGACGGACCGCGATTGACCGAATCGTACATCGAATTTCCGCATACTCGTCGCAGAACAGTCGCATACTTTAACTCATAATGTTCTCGCACATGCTCATACCGGTCGTCTATCTATCGCATAGTTCATCGCATATGTCTTCGTACTTTTTGGGGTGAAAAACTTAGCTTTTTATTGGGTGGTGTGAAAAACTTAGGAGGACTTCAACACGGGGTGAAAATAGCTATTTTCACTAAAATATTTTCTTCAATTCATATTATGTAATAGACTGTATATTGAGTATCCCGTGCGATGCACGTCGGGCTTGTTTCCTAAAACTCTTTTTTAAAAATTTATTTCAATAATATATTAGCTTGCTAACCTTTTATATTAATAAATAATATTTTAACATCTATATTTATTGTTTGATATAGAAAAATAAAAATTTTGCTTATTTTTGTTCATCATAATACTCAACTAATATTTTTTTTTAAATATTGTCATATAGTGTTATTATTATTGTTATTATTATTATTATTATTGTTATTATTATTATTAGGGAAAATTACATTTTGCCTACCGAACTATCCGCGTTTTTACACTTTGCCACTCAACTTTTTCCGGTGACATTTTACCCCTTGAACTTCACATTTTCTTGCACTTAACGACTTCCGGCCACCGGAGATGCAAAATCAAGGGCAAAGTGTAAAAATGCGAATAGTTCAGTAGGCAAAATGTACTCGTGAAGACTAATTTGAGGTGTCTCCTAAGGTGTAAATGACGATTTTGCCCTTGATTTTGCATCTCCGGTGCCGGAAGTCGTTAAGTGCAAGAATATGTGAAGTTCAAGGGGTAAAGTTTCACCGAAAAAAGTTAAGTGGGCAAAGTGTAAAAACGCGGATAGTTCGGTAGGCAAAGTGTAATTTTCCCTTATTATTATTATAAAAGTAGTGTTCTGTATACATAATATATCTATATAATGATAAATATTGTGTCATATATGCATTCTATTCATTTTTAGAATTTATTCCATATCATAATAATTAAAAAATCACACACACACACACACACATATATATATATATATACCTATATATAAATACAGAGTTAGGATCAGATGAGAATGGTTGATAGTGAAAGAAATAAGAATAAATCTGTACCATTATATGAAAATGGTTGGTAGTGAAAGAAATAAGAATAAATATGTACCATCAGATCCATCAATGATTATAATTAGGTCAAATTCAGTAAATAATGGTCAAACAGTTAGTGGCAAGATCATAAATAAATGTACATGTAATGGTCAATTGTATATTTCTTACCACCAAGTAAGGGCATTTTGGTCACTTCATAATCATCCACCACACACTCACCATGGGCCCCACCAGTCCCAACAACCTCCCTCTCTCACACAGTAACACACATTGACGTTTCACACACACACATAGTACCAGAATTCTCGAACACACACACACACAATCACATCATCTGCCGGTGGCTTACCGGCCACCACATTCCTACCGCCCGTCGCCACTTTCAGCCGATTGGTGTTGCCGGAAACCGCCGCATCGTCGCCGTCTTCTGCCGGTTGTTGTCGACGGCCACTGAGCGCATCTTGCCGGCGGTCAAATCCGGCGCCGACAGCGCGAATTCCACCGCCACCGACCAGTCAACGGCGAAATAGATGAATCAGGCGGCGGTTCTCTCCATAATATCTCCCCCGACGTCAATGGCCTGCGATTCGCCGGACAAATCTGGCCTTCTTCACGTTCAGGAGCGCGCGGCCACCGGAGCTCCTCAACTCCCTTTCCTTCCCGTGCGCCTCTTCAGATGGAATTCGTATCCGCCGACGGCGGCGGTTCTCTCCATAACATCTCCTGGCCTGCGATTCGCCGGACAAATCTGGCCTCCTTCACGTTCAGGAGCGCGCGGCCACCGGAGCTCCTCAGCTCCCATTCCTTTCCCGCGCGCCACTTCGGGCGGAATTCGTCTCCGCCGGCGGTAGCGGTGATTCAGCGACGTGGAGATTTCACCGGTATTGATGTTGGGGGATTTGGGTCTGGTGGTAATTTAAGATCAGAGTTTAGGTTTTTAATTTGGGCCTACTTTTGATAATTTGATAAGTCCAAGGGACTTAAGGGCAATTTCTGAATTTTTTTATATATATTACAATTTAATTTATTAATTAAATATGTAATTTATTAAAAATTTAATAATTCAACATTATTGTTCAAATCATTGCACACTACTGCTCAGTTCGTTGCACAACAATGATAAATAAGACGCACAATACATGTGTATTGTATAAAATTTAAAAAAATTATAAAATTTATCAACGCGTTGTATAATACACAATATTGCTCATCGTTTGGTCGGGTGAACTCTCCGACAGGTCGGTTAACCTAGTTACCAAAATAACTGAAGTAAATTATAATTTATTACAAAAACATATTTTGTATTTTAATATTATTGTTTAATAATTTATATTTATAGTTTTCTCAAAAGAAATATTATATTTATATAAGTATATAAATTAATATATATATATATATATNGGTTCGGTTATTTCAATTATTTTAAAAATAAAGTCGTAATCAAAATTTCGATAAATATGTCATTTTTTCAATAATTGAATTGCACAAAATTTTGTATAGACACGTGCTTTAAAAGTAAAAAACAAAAAATAAAAATAAAATAAAATTGAAGTATAAAATTTCGAATTGAAAAAATTGAAGGTTTAATTGGTTGTTGGCATAAATAACCAACATAACCGGCATAAATTATATTATTTATTATAAAAAAATGATTATATTTTTAATATTTTTATTCTATAATTTATATTACTTGTCGATTAAAACATTAGTATGTATGTAAACAAAATATAATGTGCAACGTAATTGTTATTAAGGTGCAACTCGTCCAATACTATGGTGCACGGTGTCGGCCTGTAGGTATTATACGTACAGACCGAACCAATTGAATTTTTGTTCCAAATCAATTTGAAAATGAACATAATCATTTGGTTTGGTTAACCGAAATGTCTTAAATAACCGAAATAATTTGTAATCTATATTAAAAATTATATTCAATATGATAATAAATTTATTTAGTATTTATTGATGTTAAAGTATTATGTATATCTGTTTTTTATATTTATGTTGTGTGGTATTTTGGCCGGAGCTGCTGAAGTTAAATGTAGAGCGTGGCGATAAAGTGCAACGTGAGATTTATAAAGTGTAATGTGTTGTTTTATAAATTGCAACGTGTTAATATATAAAGTGCACATATAAATATATGATCATATATAAATTAAATGTTTTTGAAACCATATTTAATAGATATAAATTAAGTGTTTTTATTGATTATCTTGTATTACTTTTGGTTGAATATACATAGCATATATGTATAAAAAATATTAAAAACACACTTATTATATATTTTATATAATTTACAAATTTGGCCCTTAGATTGAAAAATAATGAAAATTCATGAAATCACAATCAAGTTCCTACAATCTATCTAATTCTAAAAGAAAAGCCCCAAATCTAAATAGATCTCTCCCCCTGCCTGATCGTGAATTGGGTTGCTTGTACAGGGTCGGCGACAATTGGTGGCGCATCCGCGGATCAAGGCATCAATAAACTCCACTCTATCAACTCAGCTAATTAACAAGCACATAGAAACTAATAGGGAAAGACATAAAGAAATTGAAAGTACACAGGTAGAGAATACACTGGGTCGGACAATTGCCGGGCTCCCTGCAGTCGGACAATCGTCGGCTTTTTTGGGTCGTTGTGTGTGTGTGTGTGTGTGTGTTTCTGCTGTGCGTGCGGTCGAAATTTTCAGCTCCGATGGAGATTGTCGAGCACCGACCGGGAATGTTGAGCAATCAGACACGTGCAACGGAGATGTTGAGCGCCGTTCGGACATGAAATTTCCGATCGCAACTCCAGTTTTTCAGGACGACGACGTCGTCTTCCGTTCTTGCGGCGGCGACGAGCGGTTTTTAGTGGTTGCAGCGGTTTTGTGTGTGGTGGTCGGATTTAAGAGTGCCGAGCAAGGTGTGTGTGTACGGATATTGTTTTCTGTCTCTGTGTGTGTGTGATGGGCGGAGACGGGTGGAGGCGGCGGAGCTGTTCCGGCGAGCGGGTGTGTGATACGCAGCGTGTGGTGTATGTGCCATGTGTGAGAGATGCTGGGGTGGGGGTAGGTGATAGTGGGGAAGATATGTGAGTTGGGGTTTGACCCACGTGGGTAGGGTTTCACATGTGTTAATGTGGAGTGGGGTCCACTTTGTTGATGTGGTGATTAAGATTACTACATTATCCTTAATGATGGTATAATTTTGACTTTTTTTTTACCCATTGGATCATCCGATCTAATGACTACCATTTATTCTCATTTCTTTTCATTGAGAACCATTCTCATGTGAACCCAACCTTATATATATATATGATTTACAGACATTAATAAATATGTTAACTCAAAATATTGCGTTTAATTTATTTTAAATCAGTTAACCATTTACGATTGTTAATGTAACAAAAATAATAGAAATATTTATTGTAGTTCGATAAATTTCGACAACCAATTGCGTGTATTTATTGAAAAATTAACTTATTTTCACACGATTGTGTAGTCAAAATTTTTCAATACTTTATCTGACAAAATTATTTAAATAGTCCATATAAATTAGATGATTTGCAAACTGTAAGAAGGTATGACAAAGTTAACAAAATTTCACACGATTGTGTAGTATGGATTTTTCAAAAATTATATGTATTAATCCTAAAAAACATGAGTATAGATAGTATTACCGGTGAATTTTATGATGAAATTTCCCTAATTAAAGTTGTTGATGTCAAAAATTGGACGATCAACACGTCAAATATGAGTCGAATTTCTTGAATGAAAAATAAAAATTAGATGACAAAAATGGGGGTTTTCTCTTATTTTCAAATTCACCAAACCCATGAACATGTTGGTATATATGTCCTGGAGACAATCTTTTTGAGTACATATATACATGATCACATTAATAATTATATTAGATTATAATCATGGTATTGCAAAATTAATTAAATAATTGTTTGATTGTTTGCAATTTATTAATTAATTGCTCCTTTGAGTTAATATTGTCATTAATAGAGTGAGATGTTAATTGATAAAGTATAACTCTCAAATCGCCTCAATCGATGATCATTAAAAAAGGGATATTAATGATACGCGATAGTTTGACATGTGGTCTGCATCACATTCTTAGAGAATATAGTATGTATCATTACTATGAATAATTGTTACTCGTGATGGACACAAGGATACTTTTGAGAGTATTGGCATACCCTACCGATAAACCATTTGTTTATGTGTCTATGGGAGTATCGGCGTGTGGAATGGTGTAATAGTCCTTTGACTTGAGGTCAATACGCAATTCATGAATATAGTGATTTATTTAGACCTAGTCCAACGCTTTTACCCTTATGGGTAAATACGGGCTTGTGTTGGGTTAGTCACGATATACATGGAATTGGTAGTGGAGCCAAGATAGGATTTATTCCTCGAATATGGTTACGAGAGAACACTCGCCATACTGGGTTGATAAAGTCATTGGCCAATGCACCTGAATATATTTGAAATGGTGTTCAAATATAATTAATTAAAATCAACCAATCATGAGATCAGGTAAAATGATTAAGCTGTTTGGATAGGCACACGTTCAAGTCCTAAGCTTAATCGAGTGGTTCATGAATGAAAGGACCGTATCACTATTGAATTCTACACTAAAGGTTTGTTTGCTTTGTCCATGAAAATGTACTTCATATTTTTAGTTCGTCTTCAACGCAGTCTAGGAGTTTCGTAAGGATGATAAATTAGATTTATGTCAATATATGAAGGCATATAGGGTCACACAATATGCAATCAATTTCTGGTTAAGAGTGAATCGAGAGTGTTAAATATTCAATTAGATGGGAATATTTATTTATAAGTAATGAGATTATTTTCTATTTGATGGAAAATAGTTAATTAAGTTAAATTGGATTTATACTTAATTGAATTATTAATTGGATTAAGTCCAATTGCCTATTGGGCCATAGGATCTCCCACGGCCCATATAATTAAGTTTTACCTAATTATAAATAGGTCATTTATCTCCTCATAGTTTTATTAGATTAGATCAGATAAGAGAAGAAGAGATACATCGTGAAAAAAACTCTCTTGCTTTCTGACTGAGGAATCCTAACGTCTTCACCGGAAAGGATTCATTGCGTTGGATCGTGCACCGGGATCTGGATTGCGTGGATACCATAGTTGAAGATGGGTTATCACGGAAGGTATGAATCCTTTTTAGCCTTCGAGTCTGAAGCTAGACGGCACAAAGACACGTAGCTTCCCTTCTTCCTTATCCTTAAGGAATTGGATTGTTCGAAATCGCTTCTGTGTGGTTCATTCTAAGTAGCTAACGGAAAAGGCATAATAAGCAAGCTAGCAGCTTCGGTACACAAGCCTGCTAGCAAGCATTCGAAGATGTTTTCGTTAATTATTCACGCGATCTAGGATCATATCGAATAGCTGTAACCAGATCTTCGTTGTTGGTAAGAATATTTTCAAATTTTGCTGCGCGTGCGATTGATTTGTACGTAAAAAATCAAACAGTGGTATCAGAGCTCCGGGTTGGTGCTCATAGCTATTTGATTTAAATTGGATTTAATTATGGATCAAAATCATGTTTTAGTTCAATTACAATTAAAATTGTTTTAATTATGATAAAACTAAAATCAATAAATCAATTTGGAATTGAATTTTGGTTCTGTTCGAACTAAAAACCTATGTTGATACCCAATTTAGCCTTGACTAATAAAAATGCTACACGTGGATATGTATTAAATAAATATAAATATATCAGGTTATCTGAGCTGATTATTTAAATATCGACCGAGTTCCCAAGTACCCAGATGATCTACGTTCGAGCCGAGCAGAATTCATATCATCCGCTGACTCGAATATCGAGAAGGTCCGTTTCCAACAGACACAATAATTGCCAATAACGTATACGTCAATCGAAGCCGTCAAGTTTCACGATCGGGCCCCACAGTGTCATCTCACATGAAATACTAATGTTCCCTATTTACCTATTTTTTAATAGGCCCACTTGTAAGCCCACTTGTAGGAAAATGTGGATATATATGTATAGGGAAAGGAGAGAACGGGGGGAGGAGGGATTGACTACTCATTCATCATCTTTCAACAGCAATAATACAAAAGAGTTCTTGATTTTCTATCTTCAATATACATCGAACACCGATTATTCACGAAATAGGGGTGTTCATTTTAGTTGATCAAATCCGTTTATCAACATTTTGGCGCTAGAAGGAGGGCCCCGTAATTTATTCGGGGTCAATTTTCGCCGGAAGACTGCCGCGTCTCTGCCACAACAACACCTCTCTAAGCTAAGCAAGATTATTAAGATTATTCATACTTTTACTCTTATCTTTCTACATTCATTTTTTTGTTCTTCATTGTCTTCTCCCTGTATATTATGTGTGATCCGAAAATGAAAAAACAAGCAGAGGAGAATCAATTTTGTGTTTATCTCATATTTTTTAGGGATAAAAAGAAAAAAAAAATCTCAGATTCTAGATCCGACCCTCTGTCCCTTCTTAAAGAAAAAAACGAAAAGAAAAACTTTATGCGGGAGAAATTGAAAATTCCACAAAGCAAGTACAAGGAAATTATTTGGGGCTATGTGTACTTTTGTCATAATTGTACTCAGATCTGCAAAAATAAAACAAAAAAGAAATGGGTCTTCACCATCCATTCTCTGAAACAAAAACCAAAACATCGTTCTCCATTATTAATTCATATTGTGTAAAAGATCCACAGCGCCGCTTGTGGAGGCGAATTGCCCCGCCGCCGCTCACTGTTCAAGCTCCGCATCACTAGCTTGCATCTCCGCGCCTCAGTCACCGGGGCCCGACCTCACCTTCCACGGATAAGCCCCGAACTAAGCAGCCCTCAAGGAGAGTTTTTCTTTTTTTATCGACTTTGACAACAGGGTTGGCTCCTCGGGCTTTTATTTAGCACCGGGCCGAACTCTCCAATACCAAGCTCGAATCTCAACGCAGCCCGGGCCTCCAAAATCATAGTTGGAGCCAGCTTTGCCAACTCTGACTTCACTGCGGCCGACAACGCCACCGGCCGACCTCACAACTTACTAAATAGCCGAGCTGCATAACCTGGACGGGACCGACATCATCATCTCCAATCTCAGACCATGATGTCGAGACCGACCCTGCCATCTCCTACTTCCTGAACCGAGTCTCTTCACCTACTTCACTTCTCGGTCTTCGGGTCTTCGGGACCAAACCTACACAGCCTAGTCCCCCGACTTCACCGTCGTACCCGCCGGGGCTAATCTCATCGCATCTCGGACATCCAAACAGCAGCTCGATCCTGCGTGGCCACCTCCTGCATTCAAATTTGCAATCGGGCCACCGGGGCCCGACCCAGCTGCTGCCAACCACAGGCCAGGGGCCGCATCTCGAAGCCACGCCGACCAAGTCACCGGACCACCAACTTGAACCTCCACCTCGAACGGGGACGACCTCTCTATTATCGAACTCGAGTTTCAAAAGAGCTCGGGCCTAGCTGTCCATCGCATGCCACCGAGGCCGACCTTGTAGCCACCGACTTCGTCGAGCCCCAAAAAAAAATAACTTCACCTGGGGCCCGACCTCAACGTCGCCGAGTCTCCATCCCAGTCGGTCCTACAAGTCGTCACGGGCCGACATCGTCGCAACTCAGGTCCAACCTCATCAGAAACCATCGGTGCCCGACCTCACCATAGATCGTGGGCCCGACCTCACAGATGGGTCGACTTCGGCATCCCCAACCTTTAAATCGCAGTCAACCCGACCTCACAAGTGCCGAGACCGACCTCAGCTACCGTGCCCGACCTCCCAACGTGGCCAATATCTCCTATGTCGGGCTCGAACCTCCACGCGACGGGTGAACTGGCTTCGGCCACTCCGACCTCCGCTACCGGAGCCTTCCACAACCGACCTCGCCTAGTCGGGACATCGACATCCTCAACTTCAGTCATCGGAGTCAAGTTCTTCACGGTCGGGCCGATTTCAGATCCCCACAATGCAGTCGGACCCGCCGTTGCCGACTTTACCGACTTAATTCCAGCCGACTTCATCATCCCGACCACAACGTCGCCGAGCCTCCATTTCAGTCGGTCCTCCAAGTCGTCACCCAAGGCACACCTTCCGATCAGTCGTCATGGGCTGACATCATCGCAACTCGGGCCCGACCTCACCAGAGACCCATCGGGGCCCGACCTCATCATAGGTCGTGGGCCCGACCTCGCCATAGATCGTGGGCCCGACCTCACCATGACGTCCCCACCAAGCCGACACGATGTGAATCGAACACAAATCGGATCCCACGGCACCACCCAAGCCGAGTTCGGGTATCTACGTAAGGGCTGAGCTCGGACCTAAAAAACGACCCGATTGATATGGGATCCCCAAATCGCGAATGGAATCCCCGAATTTCACCGTCGCCGCCCATCTCTATGAAAAGGCCGACCTCCAAATCAACCCGATCGATGAGTGGGCTTCAAATTCACCGCTGAAAATCTAAATTGCTGAAGTCGACTCACCCCTCAAATACCAAATCAAGCCGCTTCACCTTAGCCCCCGACTAGGTCGAACCGACGGACAGCGGACAAGGGCCGATTTCAGGCCGCCGAGAGTTACTCCCGAAAAATGTGTCTTCTTCGTTCTTTATTCTGCGGGTGATGGGAGTGGGAAACTAATTTGGGTCCAACGAGCCCATGAATTTTCTTTTCTAAGTGCGAAAGCCTCATGGCAAATAAGTGATTACGTTTTTAGAAAATGTAAAAGTAGTGGGTCCCAAAAATGTAAAGACAGTTATGAATCTGATTGTAAAAAATGTACAGGCAGGCCCTAAAATGTGTTACAATAAAGGGACCCTAAAAAATCTTGTAATAGATAGGCTTTGGAGCACCGAGTCTGACAATGGATCAAAATCCCGAAATAGTGGAGCTCGGCAAGGACCTAACTAAAGGAGGAATCGACCCCTCCAGGCGATGATCTTCTTAGGCTAACACCTCACCTCGGCCCAAGGTAACCCTACTATCAATTTCATTATAAATACATATATATATATATATATGTATATACATAAAAAATAAATATGTGTACGTATATATCCATAAAAAATACATATATATGTATNAAAAAAAAAAAAAGGGCCACTCATGCCAACAAGTCGGCTACCACTCGTCCGCCGACGGAACCCCAAATTGCAACCAGGCCGACCACTCCGTTCGTTCGATTTGATCCACCTGGCCAACGTCAAACCACCGACCTTGTAATTGACGGGTCGACTCATTGGCTGACCTCATAACGGTCGACCACCCAATTGCTTGACGGACAACCAACCTCAAGGGTTACCGAGCCCCATAATCACGACCGAGCTTGAAATTGCAGCCTAATCATGGACGACGTAACTGATCACCATAAAAAATCGGTCGACCTCCATAGACAGGCCGATTTCACCACCCGATTGACCTCAATAAAGCCCAGACTTACAACCGGGGCCCGACCTCGTGGCTAGAGAAGCAGAATCCGAGCTCATGAATCGCTAAGTCGACTAGAGCGCCCAAGTCACCGTGCTGACACCCTCATTCGGCCAATTCCTGAGCCATTTGACAGACTTCTTTCTGGCCCGATTTATTATTATCCCACCGAAGAGTCCCAGTTCACTCACTTTACACTGGTTGATCATTCGCTCACCGACGTGACCCACTCTCCTGAATCGAGTTATTATTCGTTCGCAGATAAGCCCGGTTCCACTGGACCGGTTCGCTATTCGCTTGCCTCCGACCTCAATTACCTACGCCGGGGCCGAAATCACTTATCAATGACGGGGCCTAGATCATTTCAATGCCAGAGCCGAAGTCACTTATCTATGCTGGGAGCTAGAACAACTTATTCATTCACGTCGCGACCAGTCATCTATTTACGACGTCTATATTTTCTCGCCGTAGAGCCTTGATTCCGACTGAGCAGACGTCTATATCTTCTCATCGTAGAGCTTCGACTCCGGCTGAGCCGACGTCTATATTTTCTCGCCGTAGAGCTTCGACTCCGGCTGAGACGACGTCTATATTTTCTCGCCGAGCTTCGACTCCAGCTGGGACAACGTTTATATTCTCTCGCCGTAGAGCTGCGACTCCGGCTGAGCTGACGTCTATATTTTCTCGTCGAAGAGCTTTGCTCTGACTGAGCTGACGTCTATATTTTCCTTGCCGTGGAGCTTCCGCTCCAGCTGAGATGACATGCCCAATCATTACACCAAATCCTGAAGGGAGGGGACAGGGGGTCGCCCTGTCTAAGGCCTCTAGATGAGGGAAAGAAATCGGTGGGGCTGCCATTGACCAGGACCGAGAACGTGCAGTGCTCCACGCACGCCTCGACAAAATTGATCCAACGGTCAAGAAATCCCATCCTAGCCAGGGCCTCCCTAAGAAACGGCCACTCTACCCTATCATACGCCTTAGCCATATCTAGCTTCAGCGCGATATTCGGAGCCCGCTTCCAATCCGCACGGGAGATGTCGTGGATCATCTCCTAGGCCAAAAGGATGTTACCACTAATGACCCGATCCTTGACGAATCCACTCTGGTTCGGAGAGATGAGAGAGGGGAGAAGAGGGGAAAGACGGCCGTTAAGGATCTTCCAAATGAGCTTGTTGGTCACGTTACACAGGCTGATGGGCCTGTAATCGGACCAAGAGCTCGAGGTTGGTCTTTTAGGGATCAAGACGATAGAGGTAGACGTGAAGGAATCCGGCATCCGGTGGCCGGCGAAAAAATCCAACATTGCCTCCTCGACGTCAGTCTCGACTACATCCCAGCAAACCTGATAAAAGAGGGAGGAGAAACCATCCGGGCCAGAAACACTGTTGGAATCAATCCCGAATACAGCATCCCTAACCTCCTCCCTACTCGGGAGCTCACAGAGGCCAATGAGATCGACCGAGGGAGGGATGGTGGGGAAAAGAGAAGCGGTCGGGGCCACAAGGGACCCTCTGTCCGAGGTGAAGAGGGTCTGGAAGTGAGCAACAGCCGACTCCCGAAGCTGAGCCTCCTGGGTCAAGGATGACCCATCGGCCTCGATACTATGGATGTACGACTTAGCACGCTTCTGCCTAATGTAGCCCTGGAAGAACCTAGTATTCCGCTCGCCCTCGGCCACCCAGCGAACGGCCGCCTTTTGCCCAAAAGTCCTCCTCCATAAGGAGCCAGAGCTGGTACTCGGCGTGGCAGCGGTGCATGGCAGTCCTATTCTTCGGAGTGGGGTCCAGGTCATAGGTCCGCTCAGCCGTCGCGTGCGCACTCTGAGCCGCAGCAAGGCGCTGATGGAGGTTTCCTAAAACATCCCAGTTCCACTGTCTCAACCGACGCCGCAGTCTGTCGAGCTTCGCCTCGAGATTGCGCATCCCGAAGAGCCCAGTCGGCTGAAGCCAGGAATCCCTGACAGTGTCGTGGAAGGAGTGGTGGCGAACCCACATGTTCTGAAACCTAAATGAAGAGCGGCGGGGGGTGCTCAAAAATCGGCACCGGATGAGAAGGGGTGAATGGTCAGACCCGAATCAAGTAAGGTGTGTGACGGTGGTAACCGCAAACACCTTCGCCCACGCCTCAGAAACCAAGGCACGGTCTAACCTCTCTTTGAGTCCGTCCCTCACCCACGTGAAGGGCTCACCATCACATCCAGCGTCAATTAACTCACAGTCCGCCACCGCCTGAGCAAAATCCCACATCTCCCGTGACCTGTCCGAGCGTCCACCCACACGCTCATCGGGATGCAGAAAGATGTTGAAATCGCCACTAACCATCCATGGCAATCCCTCCATACTCTCGGCAATCTCACGCAGGGTGTCCCAAAGATCATAGCGCCCGACCCTAGTACACTTGACATAAACCAATGTGTGAAAGATGGGCTCCGGGAGGTGGGCAGCGGAAAGCTCAACGTGAAGCACCTGATCGGTGTCACGGAGGACCCGACAAGTGTAATCACGCGAGTGAAAGAACCAGATCTTATGCGAAGTATTACCCAAGCCTGAGTGAAATCCAAGGCGGCGCGAGTAGAAGTCTTAAAAAGGGGTGCGAATCATCGGCTCAATAAAAGCCAACAAAATCGAGTCTGTGGTCATGAATGAGAGAATGGAGGTGAGAGAGAGTAGCCCTATTCGCCAGGCCACGGCCATTCCAAGTAATGGATGTGATAGACATATCAACGGTCGCAAGAGCCACCGGACATAGTCCGCCTGTGGCGAGGCTGGGTCGGGCCACCAAAAGAATGAAAGGGGGGGAAGGATCCGATAGCAGGGGAGACAGTCCATCGCGTCGTGCGCTGCGTGGCTCTGGTCCTCGTAGACTGCCTGCCTCAGTAGGAACTCGTGGCCTGCGTGTCGTCTGGCTGGGCAGTCTGACCAAGAGCGGCACTAGCAGGTTGCCCCATCTCTGGGGCTGTCTCCTGTCTGTCAAAGTGCACGAAGGCACTAGATGCGAAGCTCTCGCACGAGACGTCATGCTGGGCGCGGTTAAGACCGCATGCCTGCTCGGGGATGGGAGAAAGAGAGGATCCAGCCGACAGAGCAGTCCTGTGTTCGCCGCCAGAGGGAGGGGGGGCTGGCTATGTGCTCAACCGAGCTCCTGATCTCAGCAGAGAGAGGAGTGGCCAACTCATCCCCTTTCAGGGGATCGGGGCCGGCATTGGCCCTCAAATCCAGAGAGCGGTCCGAACTAGATGCACGCAAGGTCAAAGGAGCATCGTCGCATGCACTGTTATCTGATAAATGGATGGAATCGCCCCTGGGCGAGGCATCCGGCTGGTCCATATCATCGACAAGGAGGTCATCCTCGTCAAAAAGCGTGAGGTCAGTGATCCTAGGTGGGCCACTGGTGGAAGGCGCAGCCTCATTCTCTGCCTGTGGGGAGAGAACCGCAAAGTACGAGTGGTTGGCCTTGAAGGCCGACTAGAGGGTCTGTCTAGGAAGAAAGCCCGTGGACTTGGGCTTTGGCCTAACTATGGCCAACTGCTTATGCTGGTAGGGTGAGCATCCTTCCCAGTTTGGGCAGTGGCGTCAATCACAGCCTTGCCCTTATCCTTAGACCCCTTCGGGGTCTCGGGCGCACGGAGAGGGCTTTTGCCCTTTTCCTTGGGGTTCCTCCTTCCAGTGGAGGGCACAGGCTGAGCCGCACGATGGCGCTGCGAGAGCGTGGGCCGTGGCTTATTGCCATTGGTGTAGCAATCCACCGCAATATGACCCACATGGCTGCACAAGGTGCAGAACGCGGGGATCTTCTCATAGATCACCCGCTAAACAAGGGACTCCGATCCCTGTTCAATTTCAATCTCATGGACGAGCTCAGCTCTCAGATCTATCTCGACGCAAAATCGCGCCACGTTAGCCCTCGTCTGAAGGGCCGTCGGGGCGTCGATACGAATCGGCTGCCCAATACACTTAGCAAGTGTAGTAATGGCAGCACGATCGTAAAGATGGGGAGGGAGGCCGGGAAGGTTAGTTGTGTAGCTGCTAGGTTAGTTGTCTTTTGTTGCTAGGTTAGTTGTCTTTTGTTGCTAGGTTAGTTCTTTCTTACTGCTAGGTTAGTTGTCTGATGCTGCTAGGTTTTTTTTTTTTTTTAAACAAACAACGCCCCGGAAGGGCGGGGGATTGGGCAGGATCCCCAACCTGTACATAGATCAAGACCCGAAAACTGGGGCCCAAAGTGTCAACATAGTCTCACAATCCAACCAGAAACGGAAACAGAAAATGAAAATAGAACAAGGTTTGTCATCGGGCTAATAGGTTCCCGGAATAAATGGATGGTCTAAGAAGAACAAAACCAAAAACCTAATCTACTGGAATCTAAACGATGGATATCCCAGCTGATCCATCCGAACTAGCGTCCGAAGGCGGAGTGGAGTAGTGTAGGTCTGATACGTGTGCGTGTCTGGTATGGTAGCGCCAAGACTGGCAAGGTAATCAGCAGGTTTGTTCCCCTCACAGAAGATGTGTATGATCCTGTAATGGGCAGACCGAAGTAGATCTCTAATGCGCATGAGTGGGTGTTGAATCTGCCACGAGCCCTGATGACCCGAGGCCAGGAGGGTGACGACAGCCGCAGCGTCCAACTCAATCCAGATATGACTAGAGAGGTCGGCAGCAATCTGAAGGCCAATCTGTAAGGCCTGAATCTTTGCATCGTAGCTCGAGGATGCCTGAAGGGATGTGTGGAATGCGGTGATAAGAACTCCACTGTGGTCCCGGAACAAGCCTCCTCCTCCGGCAGTACCGCTATGGCGATCGAATGATCCATCGGTGTTCAGCTTGACCCAAGGAGGGTCAGGTCGAAGCCAAACAACAGCTCTGGGCCGAGGGGGCCGAACAGGCGGAGGGGGAGCCACCCTATAGCGGTGCGGTGGCGTGCAGCCTGTCCAGTCACGTGCAGAAAGCCTGCCCAATGCTGTGAGGAGCGAAACGTGTCCTTCCACCTGCAAAACAATGTGAGAAAGCAAGAAAGTAATATCCCTATGCTTCGCACTATTCCTTTCCGTCCAGGTGAACCAAAGGATCAGACAAGGAATGAGGAAGCTCACGTGTCTAAACTGTGTGCTATGTGAGAAAAAACTCAGGAGCTCAAAAAAGCTATCTGTGGAGGGTAGGGATATATGAGTCCAAGTAGCAAAATGCTCCCACACTCTCCTCACAATCTCACTCTCTAGAAAAAGGTGGGTAAAGGTCTCGGTCTCATGACGTCCGGTCTCAGAACAACACACACATCGGGAGGGAAAGGAAATCCCCCTCGCATGTAACACAGTGTCCACAGGTATCCGGCGCAAGAGGAGGCGCCAAAAGAAAACAGATAGGTTAGTTGTCTGATGCTGCTAGGTTAGTTGTCTTTTGTTGCTAGGTTATTTCTTTCTTGCTGCTAGGTTAGTTGTCTTTTGTTGCTAGGTTAGTTGTCTATTGTTGCTAGGTTAGTTGTATTTTGTTGCTAGGTTAGTTGTCTGTTGTTGCTAGGTTAGTTGTGTTATTTGTAGCTGCTAGGTTAGTTATGTTTTGTTGATAGGTTAGTTGTCTTAAGTTGTTAGGTTATTTTTTTCTTGTTGCTAGGTTAGTTATCTGTAGCTGCTAGGTTTTTTTTTTTTGGGAACAAACAACGCCCCCGAGGGGCGGGGGATTGGGCTGGATCCCCAACCTGTGCATAGATCAAGACCCCAAAACAGAGCCCAACAGATCAAGAGTCTACAATGTACAGAGTCTCAAAAGCAAAACAACAACAAAACAACAAAGAAATAATAATACAAAGTCTGTCTTCGGGCTAACAGGTGCCCGTAAATAGAATTCTAATCTACTGAAAGCAATAAACCTAATCTACTGAAAGCGGAACGATGGATATCCAAGCTGGTCCATCCGTACTAGCGTGCGAAGGCGGAGTGGAGCAGTGTCCGTCTGAAATGTATGTGTGTCTGGTATGGTGGCGCCAAGGCTGGCAAGGTAGTCAGTAGGTCTGTTCCCCTCACGGAAAATGTGCGTGATCCTGTGGTAGACAGACCGGAGTAGAGCTCTAATACGCATAACCGAGTGCTGAATCTGCCACGAGCCCTAGTGGCCCAAAGTCAGGAGGGTGGCGACAGCCGCGGCGTCTATCTCGATCCAAATATGGCTAGAGAGGTGGACACCAATCTGAAGGCCGATCTGTAATGCCTGAATCTCTGCGTCGTAGCTCGAGGAGGCCTGAAGGGGCGCGTGGAAGGCGGTGATGAGGGTGCCGCTGTGGTCCCGAATCAAGCCTCCTCCTCCGACAACTCCAGTATGACGATCAAGCGAGCCATCAGTGTTCAGCTTGACCCACGGAGAGTCAGGTCGAAGCCAAACAACAGCTCTGGCCCGAGGAGGCCGAACAGGCGGTGGGGGGCCGCCATGTAACAGTGTGGTGGCTTGCAGCCTGTCCAGTCTCGGGCCGTGAGCCTGCCCAATGCTATGAGAAGTGAAATGTATCTCTCTACCTGCAAAACAATGTGAGAAAACAAAAAGGTAATATCCCTATGCTTCGCACTATTCCTCGCTGTCCAAGTGAACCAAAGGATCAGACAAGGAATGAGGAAGCCCACGTGTCTAAGGTGTGTGCTCTGTGAGAAAAAACTCAGGAGCTCAAAGAAACTGTCTGTGGTGGGTAGAGATATATGGGTCCAAGTGGCAAAATGCTCTCACACTCTCCTCACAGTCTCACTCTCAAGAAAAAGGTGGGTAAAGGTCTCGGTCTCATGGCATGCAGTCTGAGAACAACACACACACCAAGAGGGGAAGGAGATCCCCCTCGCGTGTAACACAGTATCCACGGGTATCCGGCGCAAGAGGAGGCGCCAAAGGAACACCGAAATGGTAGGAGTGAAAAGGTCGCTCCAAATGGCCCCGAAAAGAAGATTAGGTCAATCTCTCAGCCTGATCTGCTCCCAAGCTGAGGTAGTAGAAAACACACCCGATGATGTAAGTCTCCACCTCATGCCATCCGAACCGTCCCCCGAGATGGGGATCTGCTGGATCTGATCTAAAAAATGCTCGCTAAAACCCACCCCAGAGCCCAACTCCCTATCTAGCTTCCCCCTATCCCACGACCCGTCCGTCCAAAGGTTGCTCACAAGCAGGGAGGGGGAATGTGACACATGCCTATCCCTAGACAACGGCCTATCACCTACTCACCAATCATCCCAGAAACTAACCTCGCCTTCTCTCAAAACCCAGAAGATGTGATCCTGGGCACGCCTACCGACCCTAGTGAGGCGCCGCCACTGTCTGCTATCATGATCAACTGTCGTCACCCAACAAGGGTGGTTGGCACGTCTAGGGCAGTACTTGCCGCGAAGGTACTGAGCCCAAAGCGACTTTCCCTCCCTGAAGCGCCACCACAGCTTGTAGGAGAAAGCTGTAACAATGTCCCTGAGGCGGCGGATGCCAAGGCCACCCTCGGAGAGGGGGCGGCAGATAGAGTCCCAACTCACCCAGTGGGTACGTCTCCCCCTCCCAGAACCATCCTTGTAACCCCAGAAATAACGGGCCATAATCTGGTCAATCTCGTCAAGAGTAGACCTAGGGGGGTCGAGGACCATAAACAAGTGAATCGGAAGAGAGCTAATAGTGCTCTTGATCAGCGCAAGCTGACCACCGAAAGAAAGATGTCTATGCGACCAACCAGAGATCCTGTCGATCATCCTCTGCCTGACGTCCGCAAAGAGCGTTGTGGTGAGGTTGCCCTTATATAAAGGGACGCCAAGGTAGGTAATGGGAAGGTCGCCATGCGCAAAGCCAGTAATGTCGTGGACCCGCTGAGCCCACATGTCTGCGCTAGAAGAGGAGAGGTTGAAGGTTCTCTTCTGCACGCTGACCAGCTGACCGGTGATCGAGCCATAGTGCTCTAGAAGGCGCATAAGCTCGACCAGTCCATCATCATCCGCCCGGGTGAAAATGATTATGTCATCCGCATAAGAGAGGTGAGAGATGGGAGGACCATAGCCACGGGTGCTATAGGTCATATGAGGAGAGTCGCGGATGAAGCCGTCAAGGCAGCGAGAGAGGTAGTCCGCCGCAAGAACGAAAAGGGAAGGGGAAAGGGGGTCGCCCTGTCTAAGGCCTCTAGAGGAGGGAAAGAAGTCGGTGGGGCTGCCATTAACCAGGACCGAGAACGTGCAGAGCTCCACACACGCCTCCACAAAACTGATCCAACGCTCAGGAAATCCCATCCTAGCCAGTGACTCCCTAAGAAACGGCCACTCAACCCTATCATACGCCATAGCCATGTCTAGCTTCAGCGCGATATTTGGAGCTCGCTTCCAGTCCGCACGGGAGATGTCGTGGATCATCTCCTGGGCGAGAAGGATGTTATCACTAATGACCCGATCCTTGACGAAGCCACTCTGGTTCGGAGGGATGAGGGAGGGGAGAAAGGGTGAAAGGTGGTTGTTAAGAATCTTCGAAATGAGCTTGTTGGTCACGTTACATAGGCTAATGGGCCTGTAATCGGACCAAGAGCTCGGGTTGGGTCTTTTGGGGATCAAGACGACAGAGGTAGACGTGAAGGAATCCGGCATCCGGTGACCGGAGAAAAAATCCAACATTGCCTCCTCGACGTCAGTCTCGACTAAATCCCAGCGTGCCTGGTAGAAGAGAGAGCCATCCGGACCAGAAACGCTGTTAGGATCAATCCCGAAGACAGCATCCCTAACCTTCTCCCTACTCGAGAGCTCACAGAGTCCAATGAGATCGACCGAAGGAGGAATGGTGGGAAAAAAGAAGCGGTCGGGGCCACGAGGGACCTTCTGTCAGAGGTGAAGAGGGTCTGGAAGTGAACAACAGTCGACTCCCGAATCTGAGCCTCCTGGGTGGGGGATGATCTATCAGCCTCGATACTATGGATGTACGACTTAGCCCGCTTCTGCCTAACATAGCGCTGGAAGAACCTAGTATTCTGCTCGCCCTCGGCCACCCAGCGAACGGCCGCCTTCTGCTTCCAGAAGTCCTCCTCCATAAGGAGTCGGAGCTGGTACTCGGCGTGGCAGCGGTGCATCGCAGTCCTATTCTCCGGGGTGGGGTCCAGGTCACCCGCTCAGCCGTCGCGTGCGCACTCTGAGCCGCAGAAAGGCGCTGATGAAGGTTTCCAAAAACATCCCAGTTCCACTATCTCAACCGACACCGCAGTCTTCTGAGCTTCGCCTAGAGATTGCGCATCCCGAAGAGCCAAGTCGGCTAAAGCCAGGAATCCCTGACAGTGTCGTGGAAGGAGTGGTGGCGAACCCACATGTTCTGGAACCTAAAGGAAGAGCGGCGGGGAGTGCTCGAAAATCGACACCGTATGAGAAAGGGTGAATGGTCAGATCCAAATCGAGTAAGGAGTGTGACGGTCGTAACCGCAAACACCTTTGCCCACGCCTCAGAAACCAAGGCACGGTCGAGCCTCTCTTTGAGTTCGTCCCTCACCCACGTGAAGAGCTCACCATCACATCCAGCGTCAATTAACCTACAGTCTGCCACCGCCTGAGCAATATCCCACATCTCCCGTGACCGGTCCGAACGGCCACCCACACGCTCATCGGGATGCAGAAAGATGTTGAAATCGCCACTAACCATCCATGGCAATCCCTCCATACTCTCGGCAATCTCACGCAGGGTGTCCCAAAGATCATATCGCCCGACCCTAGTACACTTGGCATAAACCAAAGTGTGAAAGATGGGCTCTGGGAGGTGGGCAGCAGAAAGCTCTACGTGAAGCACTTGCTCGGTGTCACGAAGGACCCGACAAGTGTAGTCACGCGAGTGAAAGAACCAGATCTTATGCGAAATGTTACCCACGCCCGAGTGAAATCTAAGGCGACGCGAGTAGTAGTCAAAAGAAGGGGTGCGAATTATCGGCTCAATAAAGCCGACAAAATCGAGTCTGTGATCACGAATGAGAGAATAAAGATGAGTGAGAGTAGCCCTATTCGCCAGGCCACGGTCATTCCAAGTTATGGATGTGATAGACATATCAACGGTCGCAAGAGCCACCGGACATAGTCCGCCTGTGGCGAGGCTGAGTCGGGACACCTAAAGAAGGAATGTGGCGAAAGGATCGAATAGCAGGGGAGACAGTCCGTCGTGTCGTGCACTGCGTGGCTCTGATCCTCGTGGACTGCCGGCCTCGGTAGCTGCTAGGTTAGTTGTGTTTTGTTGCTAGGTTAGTTGTCTGATGCTGCTAGGTTAGTTGTATTTTGTTGCTAGGTTATTTCTTTCTTGCTGCTAGTTTAGTTGTCTTTTGTTGCTAGGTTATTTATTTCTTACTGCTAGGTTAGTTGTCAACGGGTCAACACCGGAAGTCAACGATTTTCGCCGAAAGTCAACAAGTCAACGCTGGAGTCAACAAATAATTATTTTATTATTTAATTAATGTATATTTTAATTGAGTTTGATCTAGACAAAATGAGTGGGTAAGATTAAGTCTCACGTACTCATTTTAAAGAGTGGTCTCATTGGATCCGTCCTATATATATATATATATATATATATGCTGGCCTTTTTTCTTCCCTGGCAATAACCCACGTTTGTAGGAAAAAGCAATTACTCTCGATTTTAAAATCTTATTTCTTCTAAGTGTGGAATATCTTATAAGACTTATACTACTATGAAAATGAGGTGCTCTATTACATACCTGAATCATTTCTAATTATAGGAAATTTAAAGGTGTATCAGGTCTTAATAATTCATATGACGTAAACAAGGTCATTAATGCATGATTAGGTGGCAACTCATGGCATTAGCTTTTATCGTATTTGTCCACGGCACCTCTTCAATATTTGCATGACTTTGACTTTTCTCACTATTTCTCGGTTTAGCTATGCGAAAAGATAATATAATGAAGTATAGATGATCAACACCTCCCATCTGATTCTTATACTTATATCAGTCGAGTTAAGAGTTAAGAGTTGGATAATATATTAAGACTTCTTATGGTGAATACACATGTCCACCACATTAATATGCTCGGCATTTTATATACTAATACAGACATGAGGTGGATTTTATTTAAATCCACTAAGGACATTTTTCCTTTAGTTTATCTTAAATGTCAACTTAAGAGGTTTAGTCGTTCATTAGGTGTCAATAGGAAAATTATCCAATCTTGCTAATTGACTTGCTCCCAAACTAGTTGAATTATCTATTGGACTTCGATAATAAAATCCATACTTGGATTTGGCGCAATTGCACATAACTCGCGCACATTCTATGGCCGAAAATATAACTTGATTTAGGACTTAAATACACTAATCTTTGATTTAAAAATATAATCACATAAAATTCTCAATCTAATGAATTGATCTTGACTTAAAATAACTAAAAAAATCTTAAGAAAATACTATAAGGCTCGACATTGATCGAGTTAATTTAACTCGATTTCCGCTCGGAACTAAACATCGACGATTTCTCGAAATATTCTCGACTTTGATTAACTCGTCGACTTGCTATAATTAATCCGACTAATAAATAATTATTAATGCCTGTTTATAAAATAAACATTTTAAAATTAATTACCGAAATTGATTCGGTTACTGAATAAAATTAAACCGAATAGATTTTCGACTTAAAGTCGAACTTATAACTGAATAGCTTACTAACTGAGCTCGGAACTAGGAACGAGCATTATTAATAAAAGTAAATTAGTTCAAACTCGAAACTAAACAATCACTTTTATTAATAACTAAATGGGGTGTTACACTTTAGCTCTAGACGCATTGCTCATTAGTGAATATCATATTGCACTATAGCGACAAAACCCAACTGAATTAATTTTTTGTGTTCGAATTTTATGTCGAATCGATTATATGTATTTACTTTTAAAATTTTAGTTATTTCAGATCGATATCAATTTTATTGTTTTACTTATTTAATTTTTGTTTAATAACCAAAATAACCAAACCGATAGGACTATATAAAAATATTATTTTCTATAAAAAAAATATTAATTTTTTCGATCAAAATAAATAAAATGTGAGATAAAAATATTAATGTGCAATTTTAATTATCATATGGTGCAATTAACATAACATTAATGTGTAAGTGTTTATTTTTTCATAAATTATAAATTTGACTCATGGATTGAATTGTAATATATTGAAGTTTATAAAATTGCAATTAAGTACTTTAAATATATCAAATTTTAAAAAACATTCCACAACCTCTAAAAATGCAAAATTGATGTATGTGGTCTGCCTTCTGCCGGCGATGGCACGGCGGGGATGTGGCGGCGGCCAAGGGCAAGCTCGACGGGGTGGTGGTTCTCGCCGCCGGCGACCTGCAACTTCTCCGGTGGGGAGGTGACATGGCGGAGATGCAGTGGGTCGACGAGGCGAGGAAGCTGTGGCCAGATGGCGGAGGTGATGCGAATGGCGGTGACCTGCGATTGGAAGATGATGGCGGACGGCAGATGGCGGTGCCGATGCAAGAATGTTGTGGCCGGACTCGACGGACGGATGGCAGTAGCGGTCTGACGACGACGGCGACATGATCGGCAGTTGCGGTGGCGGTGGCGTGCCGGAATCGGTGTGGCAGGCCGTGACCTGTGAGCTTCCGGCGCCAACAGTGTCGGGGAGAGAGAAGTGAAGATAGAACGGGGAGAGGAGAGAGAAGAGATCTGATGCACTTAATATGGGTGGGGCCCACTGGTTTCATGATGGGTCAAAGTTACATATTTTCCCTAAATGGTTATATTTTATCCAATGATGTTCAGTTATTTACAACTATGCCACCGCGATTTTAACTATTTTTATTTAATTTGACTTTATCATGACCATTACTGTTGTAGATCCAATGCTCTAAATTCATTCTTATTTTTTTTCATTGTGAGTCATTCTCATATGATCCCTTACCTAAATATATATATATATGTGTGTGTGTGTGTGTGTGTGTGTGTGTGATTCTAATTTACAGGCTCTGCACTTCTAGGTTAACCTTATTCTTTACATTCTCTCTACTTTTTCTTCAAACATGACCTATTTTCTAATTGTATTGATACTTATTTTTAATTGAAGCATACAGTACATAATACCTACATGACCAACATGAAAGGGGATGCAAACAGTAGATATGATGCAAAAGAGCGTGGCCATCTAAAAGCAAGGAGTAGCACAAAGACAAAGAAACAACCTTCTACACATGGAGAAAACAAATCCCCGAGAACCGTATCTTATCGAATTCAAGTAGATGAAAATTCTAATCCAAGTAATTCGTTTAACCCAATTTTATCTTTACTTTTTTTAATTTGATTCTTTTGATTAATGTATACATTGTTTATTCTTTCTATGTTCTCTTTTTGTAAAAAAAGATAAATATAAACAAATATTTCACTTATTTTGATGCGTGGACAGGAAATTTTACTCCAATTTTGCTGTAATTTCTAATTTATGAAAATGGCATAAAATATGTATTTAATGATGTCTACATATGTTGCAGTAAACCGTGTGTATACTCTTTGTTTACCTATGTCTTTCTATTGCATTATGTCAATACATCTTCTTATTCCCATCTTTTTTTGGCTTGCACCATGTTCCTCATGTTCATGCGTATACAAAACATTATGGTTAGTTATTGTAAATAACATCAATCACAACAATTTAAATCTGATTATGCAATTAAAAAAAATTTCATGTAATTATAATAATATATAGATAACAATGTCAATTACCTCTTTTGAACAACATATGTGTATGATCACCGTGAATACTCATCAACGATTGTAATAACATTTCATTCGATTGTTGCAAACATGACATTCTTCTTCACATATAAGGCAGCAGGTAAGAAAAGAATTATTCAGATTGAACAGGTAATATCAAAAAAATAGTAATCTGATTAAATAGACTATGAGAATTAACACGAATTGTTGAAATTTTTTTTAAGGAACGACATACATTCGTTTTTAAGAAAGCAAAAGAAATTAATTTGATTTTTCATACAAAATCAATATACACCACTATAACTGAACAAGATTCGATTTTTCTAAAAAAAAAAAAAGATTCNAATATTTGTGTATGGTGTTTTGATCATCGATCGAAAATGATAGCTTTTAATTCCAAAAAACCCAGTCGAATTTTTCAGAAAATGATAAGGCAGAAAATGAGAACGGCAGAGAGAGAGATGCGATAAGAGAGAGAATCAGAGGAGCTGAAAAATTACGAGAACCCAAATTTTTTGGACAACTATACCATTTATAGTTCCCGATAATTAATCACAGCCCTTAGATCTTTGTTGACTAACTGAGACCGTTCGATTATAAGGGATATTGATTTTGGGCTGGTTTTATTATTTGTGAGGCAGGCCCGAATAACATTTTTATTTGAAGACCTATTTTAAACATAATTGGGCTTACAATTAGGCTCATCAGTGAAAAAATGGGCCATTTCGTCCTTCAGTTAGATCTAATGAGGCACAGATACATGAACCGATTAGGATTTATTTCTTTAAAAAAAAAACAAGTGGACAAAAAAAAGGGGTGGACAAACCTAAAAACCACGTATTATCGAAATACGTATTTCTAATAAATTTTATTAGAAAAACGTATTTCGATAATACGTTTTATAATTAATTTTGTAAAATTAAAAATAAAATTATTTTCCGTTTAAATGTCGAATTCAATTAAAATTAGTAATTGTAAAACGTATTTTGAAAATACACTTATGCAAACCCTAAAATTGAATTTAGGGTTTGACAAAACGTATTTTCTAAATACAGTTTGTTTTTAAAATTAAAAAATATCTATTTAAAACGTATTATAGAAATATGTTTATAAATTTAAATTCACGAAAAAAAAATTGTAGAACGTATTCTCAAAATACGTTTTACAATTAAATAAAAATAAAACGTATTCTGAGAATACGTTTTACAATCAAATATAAAAAAAAAATCTCTTCTTGTCCATTTCATTTACGCGAAAGAAATTGAGAGAGCACAGACAGAGAGTGAGAACAGAGAAAGAAGAGGAGAAAAAACCTTTGGAAAAAAAAAAACGCGATCCGATCCCCACCCCGGCGTGAACCGGATTTGCCTTCGACACAAGCCTCATTTCCGGTTAATTCATTCGCACAAGGTATATTGGCTTATCTCAACTTTTTACATTGTTTGGAGTTGTTTGGAGATTGCGAATTGTTATAGTATGTTTGAATGTGGTGGTGTTTGAAGATTGAGAATTGTTAATTGTTTTTTATCGATTATGTGTGTATGTTGAATTGGAGATTGGAATTTTATTGTAAATTGTCAATTGTGTATTGTCTGGTTGTTGTTGGACTTAGGGTTTTCGAAATTAGGGTTAGAATTAGGGCTTTCAATTTATCCGAAATATAGATGAGTTTTATGTTGTTGATTATGGGTATTATGGTTTTAGAGGATTATTTGATTGTGAATTTGTTTTATTTAAAGATCGTCCGGATGGTTCATTTCTTATTCCGGAGAGGATATCATATCAACAATTGATAGAAATGATTAATGAAAATTGTTGGTTTGGAGAAGGTTGGACAATGAAGAAGATTACTTTGATAGTTATCCAACCTGGTGGTTCGTTGAATTTCTTAAGACTCAATAACGAGAATGTTCTTCAGTATATTTATTACCTTCCTCCTATGTCCATGGTGTATTTGCATTTATCGTTGGAGGAAATTACACCAGTTACACAGGTTGAGGATGTGTGGGGATGTTACGGGGGAGTGGTGGATGTTGAGGGTACGTCAACTTCGCATCTACGTAATTTTGGAGAAGGGACAAGCTCAACAATGCAATGGGAAAATGAGAACTGGGAAGAAGAAGAAGGCGATGAAGATTTCATTCCTGGTGAAGATAATTTCACAGATGAGACCTCTGAAAGCGAATCAGACAGATCGATAAATGAGGAGAGTGAACCGGAATTGATTGAAGAGGAAGACCCTCTTCCTAGTGGTGGTCGCCACATTTATCGTGAGATGGGTGAATGGGAGCCATCGAAGATAGATGAGAACGAGTATGCTCTTCCATTTTGGAATGGCGACATTGAGACCATACGTTTGGGTACAGTTTTTAGGAGCAAGGAAGAAGCACAATCGGGTATCTTGGCTTGGAAGGTTGATAGGCTGAGGGCGGTTCGGACAATAGATTCTAATCAAAAGTCATACAAAGTGGTCTGCAGATTTAATGAAGATGAACCTTGTGTGTGGAAGGCTCGGGTGACTAAGAAACGGGTTCATGAAATGTGGGAATTAACTGAATGGACTGACAGACACACTTGTATGCAACAGGTCGAGGGAATTGACCACAGAAACGTAACCGCCCGTATGATTTCAAATCATGTAATTAACAAGATTGAAAAGAAAATGGAGGACTACAACGTTAGACTGATCAAGGCCGATGTGAAATAGTGATGGAAAGTCGATGTCAGCTACAAGAAGGCGTGGCACGGAAGGAGAAAAGTCATCGAGCGTGTGTATGGCTGTTGGGAATCGAACTTCGCAGAACTCCCTCGGTAAGCAAAAATTAATTACAAATACATATGTCGTTTGTCTGTCACTATGTTTATCTATTTATGAAACCGTTTTGTAATTAGCAGGTTTTTTGCCGCGCTTCAAAGAGCGAATCCCACCATAGTTGTACAGTGGGAATGGCAGAGTGGGGGAAATAGTGCATCAGTATCAAGACAGACAATTCAAATTTCTATTCTGGGCATTTGGTCCCGCCATTCAGACCTTCCAACGATGCCCGCTGGTTATTAGCATCGATGGCACACATTTGCGCGGATCGTACAAGGGAAAATTGCTTGTGGCTATAGCACAGACAATGAATAAGCGGCTATTGCCAATCGCCTATGCGATTGTTGATGAAGAAAGCAAGGATAGCTGGTCATTTTTCCTTACAAATATGCAGCAATATGTTGTGTTCGACCGACAGATCTGTGTTCTCTCCGACAGGGACAACGGCATACTCAGTGCCATTGACTCGTTGGTTGGTTGGCAAGAACCCGCTGCATATCACCGGATTTGCCTTCGACACCTTCGAAGCAACGTGGTCACTAACTTTAAGAATAGGAAAGTGCGTGATTGGTATTGAGATTTGGGTTCGCAGTTGTCGGAGCGAAAGTTTAGAGCAACAGAACAGCGACTGTTGGAAATTAATCCCCAGGCACACAAATACTTTTTCGATATGCCTTTGAACAAGTGGACCCTGTATGGAGATGAAGGAAGACATAGATGGGGCACATTGATGACCAATATGTCGGAGAGCAACAACAACGTCTTGAAAGGCGTTAGGTTCCTGCCGTGCAGAGCTTTGGTACAGGCCACATTGGAAAAAACTCTAGATTTGTTCGAACAGGAACAAAAGAAGGCCACGAGATGCATGAGTCCCATTGCTACTCAACACTATAACGCCTATTTAGAATTGGAGCGTACAACCGCAACCCATACTGTGAAATGTGTGAACACCGAAATGTCCAGGTACAAGGTGAGAACCGGTCTACGGGCTAGTGGGAGAGGGCAAAACAGGTATATGGTTTTTTTTTCTTTTCCATTCAAATATTTGGATGTTTATATATCTAAATCATTGTTTGTGTTAACAGCTATAAGGTTAATTACCCCCGCAAACGTTGTAGTTGTCTGAAGTGGAAGACACACAGAAAATCGTGCTCTCATGCAATAGCTGTAGTTCGAAAAATCGGGACTGATCCAAAGTCGTTGTACGATAATGCATTTTGGACGGAGACCTGGGTAGCTCAATTTACTAATTGGGGTTTTGCTCCAATTGGTACTGCGGATACATGGACGCTGGTGGGATGGAATTTGATACCACATTGGGAGAGGATGATCTTGAAGCCTGGACCCGGTCGCAAGCAAACGAGACGCTATCGCATGCAAATGGATCGTCGGGCGCGCCGCAGGAATGATAGGGACAGTGTTCAAGATGTGGTAATCCCGATCATGTTGTCGATGAGTGTCCGTCCTCACATCCTCCTACCGATAGGTCTAAACTTCGTGATGAGTGGGGGAACTAGATTTGTTAGTGTTTATTCGGATTTGTTTGGAGGGTTCATTTGGATTTGGTTGGATTGTTATTTCGTTTTGTTTAGATGGTTTATTTTATTTGAATTTGTTTGGATGATTTTATTGGAATTGTTTGGATGGTTTTTACGGTAGATTAGTTGATTTGTTACTGTAATTTTTGTTTAGTTGGTTATTTTGAATATCTAAAACAGGTATTTTTTGGTTAAAGAATGGAAAAATCAGTTTTTTTTTTTAAACTTACAGTTTAAATGGTATTTTAATAATATATTTTTTACATATTCACATAATACGTTTTAAAATTAATTACANTATATAGTATATAACATATAGTTTATATGTTTTAGTTTATACTTTATATGTTATAGTTTATAGTTTTATGTTATAGTGTATAGTTTATAGTAATATGTTATAGTTTATATTATATAGTATATAACATATAGTTTATATGTTTTAGTTTATACTTTATATGTTATAGTTTATAGTTTGTATGTTATAGTTTATAGTTATATGTTATAGTTTATAGTTTATATTATATAGTATATAACATATAGTTTATATGTTTTAGTTTATACTTTATATGTTATAGTTTATAGTTTGTATGTTATAGTTTATAGTTATATGTTATAGTTTATAGTTTATATTATATAGTATATAACATATAGTTTATATGTTTTAGTTTATACTTTATATGTTATAGTTTATAGTTTGTATGTTATAGTTTATAGTTATATGTTATAGTTTATAGTTTATATTATATAGTATATAACATATAGTTTATATGTTTTAGTTTATACTTTATATGTTATAGTTTATAGTTTGTATGTTATAGTTTATAGTTATATGTTATAGTTTATAGTTTATATTATATAGTATATAACATATAGTTTATATGTTTTAGTTTATACTTTATATGTTATAGTTTATAGTTTGTATGTTATAGTTTATAGAAATATGTCATAGTTTATTGTTTATAGTAATAAGTTATAGTTTATATTATAAAGTATATAACATATAGTTTATAGTTTGTGTTGTACCACAAATACTTGAACCGTTGAACCGCTCCTCTCCGAACCGGGTTGCGTCTCCCTGATCGTCGGTACCTGCAAAACATGCCAGGGGTGGTCCCAGCGCGAACACTCCGACGCTCAAGTCAGTGGTCGTCCAAAGAAAAAACGGCAGAGTAACAATATAACGTGTATCTGTGTGTTGTGTAAAATGAATGAACATGTTCCCTTTTATAGGTGAGGTCATGTACGGGTCGAAGAGTTCTTATCGATCTAGAAGTTTTCCTCGTGTGTATCTCTAATCTGGGTCAGACATATCCAAAACTTAGAGTCCTCATCACCACAACTTCTTTGTGACTTGACCACGAAGCCACCTCCAGGCTCTGGTCCCCTCGGCACTGAACCCTCTGGCCGAGCCGTCCAGGTGTCGAGGTTCTTAGGTGATCACCTTATATATTCCGCCTAGGTGACCAACCTTAGGTATTCCACCTAACCCACGCCGAGCTAACCTTCGCCTAGTTGGTTGAACCACGCCTAGCTGGTTAAATCATGCCTAGCTGACTGGACTACGCCTAGCTCTCATCCACCAGAGGCACCATGGACGCCCATGCCGAGCTCCCTCACCCATGAAGCGACCACGCCTAACTGCCACTAAGTTCGGCCTATGACCGGTCACTTATGAACCGCTACTGACGACCACATCATCTAGCCCCCTCATTTCTTGGACTTGCTGCTACAGCTTGGCCGAAGAAATGAAGAAACTATTCATGTCATGGCGAATAATCGCACCCTTACTATATGCCAGTTGCTTAAAACACACGCGCCGACCACCCCACGACGCCGACCACCGCGACGACGACCACGGTGGTGTGCCGACGACCTCCGACACATGACGACCTCCTGCGGTGCCCACCTGGTGGCGACCTACCGAGGTGACGACCACGCCGTTGTGATGACCTCCACAACGCTGAGGTCCACGAGCCATCCTGCCAAGATGCCGACCACCTGCAGCGGCGACCTCCCGCGTGACGACCTCCCGCTGGTGAAGACCTCCCGTGGTGCCCACCAGGTGACGACCTGCTGAGGCGACGACCAAGCCGGGGTGACGCCCACGCCATGGTGACGACCTCCGCGACACTGAGGTCTATGCGCCGACCTGCCAAGATGCCGACCACCCGCCGCGCACGACGACCTTCCCGTGCGCCGACCTACCCCGCATGACGACCACACCGAGGTGACGACCTACCATGCGTGACGACCACACCGAGGTGACGACCTACCATGCGTGACGACCACACCGAGGAGACGACCTCCCGTGTGACGACCTGCTAGTGACGATCTGCCCCTATGCCAAGCCGACCACCATGTAGAGCTGGGGTACGCTCACCGATGCCGAGCCCATCACACATGGTGGTGCTTTCCCTTTTCCTTAGACAAGTTGAGCTTGTCGTAAGGAATGGAAAAATTAAATGCACCATAAGAAGCACTGCGCCTACCTCACCCAAACCCTCTCATCACCACGCGAGCTCGCGCGCCAAACATCTTACACCCCGCCGAACCGCTGAGGTGCCGACGTCGAGCTGCTCACGCTCGATGCCGAACTGCACGTGAATGTCGACCACACCGAGGTGACGACCTGCCGAGGTGCCAACATGCTCGTCCCACGATGTCGACCTATCGAGACCATTACGCCGACCAACACGCTGAGATGCCGACCTGCCAACCACCGAGGTGTGCCAACCACCGGGCTGCGCCGTCCTGCCGCCGACCGCGATGCGACCACCCCTTGAGATGCCGACCTGCTGTGCGTGACGACCTGCCGCATTGCCTATCTGTTGTACTGCCGACCCGCTACCCACGACGAAATTCCCGTGCGTCGACCTACCACGCGTGACGACCACGCCGAAGTGACGACCTACCAGGCGTGACGACCACGCGGAGGTGACGACCACGCTGGGGTGACGACCTGCCACGCGCGACGACCTACCACGCGTGACGACCACGCCGAGGTGACGACCACGCTGGGGTACGACCACGCCGGGGTGACGACCTACCATGCATGAAGACCACGCCGAGGTGACGACCCAAGGCTTCACCGTCTCCGTGGATGAGGGCCAGCTACGGAGAGGCCTCCCTAACCCCATGGGGTGGAACAGCGATGAGTCTCTCCCAGTGACCCATCCTTGATGGGAGCCATCCCTAGAGACCGCTACGAAGGCTGCTACAAATGAGGCGGAGAAGATCCCCGAGTAGGAGGGCGTCGCGCCCCCTCCCCAGATTTCATGTGATTTCCTTTTGTTTGAAGTCGAGAGGTCGAACTTTGTTATTTTTGCATGTAATTTCAAACCCATTTAGTCGTATGCCTTCATATGTTCCATGCACTATGTTCTAATGCAACGCTTTACATTTTATCGCGTACTTGTTTCAATTGCTCGTACTTATATAATTCATTACTACACAAGTAACCATACTCCTTTTCTCGTGACGAGCTTCATTCACCAAGTCTTGTAAACACTTAGCATCGTGACAACGGGCTTTTGCACCTAGCACAATTATTGCTAAGTCCTTTAAGACTCGCGTGCCTTCCTTCACGCGATGGCCTCATCAACCATAGAGGTCGTCGGCCAGCTCCGCGAGCTTAGGTAGGACTAACAGTCTTTCGCTCTACATAGGTCGTCGCCTAGCTCCGCGAGCTTAGACAAGACTAACAGGCTTTCGCCCTACAGAGGTCGTCGCTTAGCTCCGTGAGCTTAGACGAGACTAACAGGCTTTCACCCTATAGAGGTCGTCGCTTAGCTTCGCGAGCTTAGGCGAGACTAACAGGCTTTCGCTCTTCAGAGGTCGTCGTCTAACTCCGCGAGCTTAGACGAGACTAACAGGCTTTCGCCATACAGAGGTAGTCACCTGGCTCCGCGAGCTTAGGCGAGAATAACAGGCTTTCGCCCTACAGAGGTCATCGCCTAACTCCGCGAGCTTAGGCGAGACTAACAGGCTTTCGCCCTACAGAGGTCGTCGCCTAGATCCGCGAGTTTAGGCGAGAATAACAGGCTTTCGCCCTACAGAGGTCATCGCCTAGCTCCGCGAGCTTAGACGAGACTAACAGGCTTTCGCCCTACAGAGGTCGTCGCCTGGCTCCGTGAGCTTAGGCGAGACTAACAGGCTTTCGCCCTACAGAGGTCGTCGCCTGGCTCCGCAAGCTTAGGCGAGACTAACAGGCTTTCGCCCTACAGAGGTCGTCGCCTAGCTCCGCGAGCTTAGGCGAGACTAACAGGCTTTCGCCCTACAGAGGTCGTCGCCTGGCTCCGCGAGCTTAGGTGAGACTAACAAGCTTTCGCCCTACAGAGGTCGTCGCCTAGCTCCGCAAGCTTAGGCGAGACTAACAGGCTTTCGCCCTACAGAGGTCGTCGCCTAGCTCCGCAAGCTTAGGCGAGAATAACAGGCTTTCGCCTACAGAGGTCGTCGCCTTGCTCCGCGAGCTTAGGCGAGACTAACAGGCTTTCGCCCTACAGAGGTCGTCGCCTAGCTCCACGAGCTTAGGCGAGACTAACAGGCTTTCTCCCTATAGAGGTCGTCATCTAGCTCCGCGAGCTTAGGCGAAAATTACAGGCTTTCGCCCTACAGAGGTCATCGTCTAGCTCCGCGAGCTTAGACGAGACTAACAGGCTTTCTCCCTACAGAGGTTGTCGCCGGGCTCCGCGAGCTTAGGCGAGACTAACAGGCTTTCGCCCTACAGAGGTCGTCGCCTAGCTCCGCGAGCTTAGGCGAGACTAACAGGCTTTCTCCCTATAGAGGTCGTCATCTAGCTCCGCAAGCTTAGTCGAGAATAACAGGCTTTCGCCCTACAGAGGTCATCGCCTAGCTCCACGAGCTTAGACGAGACTAACAGGCTTTCTCCCTACAGAGGTTGTCGTCTGGCCCCGCGAGCTTAGGCGAGACTAACAGGCTTTCGCCCTACAGAGGTCGTCGCCTAGCTCCGCGAGCTTAGGCGAGACTAACAGGCTTTCGCCCTACAGAGGTCGTCGCGCAGCTCCGCGAGCTTAGGCGAGACCTCACAAGCCGGTGCCCTAACGCATACCATACCAAACAAGAGTTAAGTTGAAAAAACTTCAAATGCAACTTTATTACTTGTCTTGCTAAAACATAATGAAATAACGACTGAAAGCTATTAAAAGTGACATGTCTCCAGCTACGCATAATATTTCTTCAAATGTGGTATGTTCCACGATTGCGGTAGTAGCCGCCCCTTGACATCGCGAAGTTCATAGGCGCCCCCCGCGAACACCCTCTCGACAATATAAGGGCCCTCCCAGTTCGATTCCAACTTCCCAACATGCTTCAGGGCATCCGCCTGACGCCAAACCAGATCCCCTACTTGGAATCGTCGAGCTCGAACTGACTTCTCATGGGCCGCCCTCATTCGCTGTTTGTAAGCCGTCGTCCTTAATCCAGCCTGATTACGCAACTCGTCGACCAGGTCCAATGCCTCCCTTCGGAGCTCATCCCTAGCTCTTGTTTCTTCTCCCAGTGGGAGCACTCAGGCAGGTCGTCCTTCCTCCTCTTATGATGTGCCTCGGCCGTCTTCAATGTGACCTCATAACACCGCCGAGATTGCAACTGGTCTCCAGTCACCTCTCCAACTTCATTTCCTACGGGGAACTTAATCTTCATGCAATAAGTGGAAACAGCTGCCTGAAATGAATTCAAGCTAGGCCGCCCCAATATGATGTTATAGGCCGAGCTAGCATCCACGACCAAGAAGTAAACCATCTTCACCTTCCTCAGAGGCGACCTTCCCAATGCCACAGTCAAGCTAACTTTGCCAACAGAGCGGACCTCACTGCCGCTGAAGCCATAGAGAGCAGTGTGGACTGGCTCGACCTTCACGTCTAACTCCACTTGCTGCAAACATTTCAGGAAAATAATGTCCACCGAGCTTCCTGTATCTATAAGCACCCTCTGCACATCATAACTGGCCACCTCTGCGGTGATGACCAAAGCGTCATTATGTGGGACGACAAGCCCCTTCACATCATCAGCTCCAAACTTCAGAGTAGCCGAGTTCCTCTGTACCTGCACCTCGGCCACCTCATTGGAAACACCCTTCCCCCGGTAGGTCCTCTTCCTCTCCCTGTGTGAATCTCCATCCGTAGGACATCCCGCAATCATGTGTATTATACCCTTCTTAACTGGTCTGTCGGGCTGCTCATCAGTCCTCCTCCGCTTGTTACCCGACTCACGCCCTTCCCGACGATCTTCCAGGCGCTCTTTATCCTTGATCATGAACTCCTTTAAGTGACCGGCCCTAATGAGCCGTTCAATTTCATCCTTCAACTCTCGGCAGATATTGGTCGAGTGGCCATAATTGCGGTGGTACCGACTATACCTATTCTTTGATGCGGGAAATTTCTGTAGTGGGGGCAGAGGCTTTGGTTGTGCGAGCAGCTTGTCTTGTCATTTCCATCATCTCCAGGATCTCCTGATGTGGTGGTGCGTTAAGTAGTTTGTAGTGCTCGTACCTCGCCCCAGCAACTCGTCGATCACCCTGTCAAGGCCTCCCCTCTACCTGCTTAGCCTTTGTCTTGTCATTTCGGATGAAGTTCGCCTCTGATTCTTCCATATTCACATATTTGCTGCACCCCTCAAGTAGCTCGTCGAAGGACCTCGCTGGCCTCTTTGCCAATGAATCCCTATATTTCCCATGCCTCAATCCCCGCGTAAGACCTCTCGCTTTGATCTCTTCTGAGGCATAGGGGACCTCCACGCACTCCTTAGTGTACCGCGCTACATATTGCCGCAAGGTTTCCCCTTCCTTCTGCTGCATATTAATCAACGAGAGGTACGTATTCTCATGCTTCTTGGCGCTCGCGAACTGATTCAGAAACAAAGAGCTAAAATTCTCAAAGCTATCGATAGATCCTGCTGGCAACTGGTGGAACCAATCTTGCGCAGCCCCTTCTAAGGTCGTCAAAAAGGCTCGGCAACTCCCAGCATCACTACATGTCCAGCATGGTTATTTTGTCAAACGACCTCAAATGCCTAGCTGGATCTGTCGATCCATCATAGGACAAACTCAACTCTCGGAAGTTACTAGGAAAATCCCCTCCCAGGACATCCTCTGTGAAAGGCTGTCCCCGTGAAACTATAGGTCTCTTACCTTGTACCCGAGCTTGGAGTTCCCGCATCTGAGCCGTCAACCTCTCGAAAGTTAATCCATCTGGCTGTGTCGTTGCAGCCGGGCGGAAGGTCACCGACCTGGTATCATTATCCTCAGCTCTCTTCTGACGTTGGTGCTGCGGCTGAAGCGCAGGAGGCTGTTGTGGCGGAGGTAGCCGAAACGATTCGTTAGGAGCTCTCCTATCCACTTCTTGAGCTCGACCTATCGCCTCCACGATGATCCTATCCAACTCCGACCTAGTCATCTGGATAACTGGACCCCCTCGTGGTGCTGAGGAGACATTGTTACCTGGAAGGTTTTGTCCACCAGCCACGACCACCTGCCCGTTAGCTAGGGAGCCCTTCTAACCACCGGCACCCCCGGATCCCAAAACGCCCTGGTTCACTTCCCCATTATCACTCTTCTTCCTCTTTAATGAGAAACAACAGCCTTTAATACTCCGGTAGAAGACTGAGTTTCCCACAGACGGCGCCAATTTGTACCACAAATACTTGAACCGTTGAACCGCTCCTCTCTGAACCGGGTTGCGTCTCCCTGATCGTCGGTACCTGCAAAACACGCCGGGGGTGGTCCCGGCGCGAACACTCCGACGCTCAAGTCAGTGGTCGTCCAAAGAAAAAACGGCAGAGTAACAATATAACGTGTATCTGTGTGTTGTGTAAAATGAATGAACATGTTCCCTTTTATAGGTGAGGTCATGTACGGGTCGAAGAGTTCTTATCGATCTAGAAGTTTTCCTCGTGTGTATCTCTAATCTGGTCAGACATATCCAAAACTTAGAGTCCTCATCACCACAACTTCTTTGTGACTTGACCACGAAGCCACCTCCAGGCTCTGGTCCCCTCGGCGACGAACCCTCTGGCCGAGCCGCCCAGGTGTTGAGGTTCCTAGGTGATCACCTTATATATTCCGCCTAGGTGACCGGCCTAAGGTATTCCACCTAACCCACGCCGAGCTAACCTCCGCCTAGCTGGTTGAACCACGCCTAGCTGGTTAAATCATGCCTAGCTGACTGGACTACGCCTAGCTCCCATCCACCAGAGGCACCATGGACGCCCATGCCGAGCTCCATCACCCATGAAGCGACCACGCCTAACTGCCACTAAGTTCGGCCTATGACCGGTCCCTTATGAACCGCTACTGACGACCACATCAGTTTGTATGTTATAGTTTATAGTAATATGTTATAGATTATGGTTTATAGTAATATGTTATAGTTTATATTATATAGTATATAACATATAATTGTTTTAGTTTATACTTTACATGTTATAGTTTATAGTAATATGTTATAGTTTATAGTTTATGTAATATGTTATAGTTTATATTATAATACATATATTCATATTTATATAAATTATAATATATATGTATATACTATATATTAAAAATACTGTATACTATAAAAAATCTTGACATTGAAGGATAAGAATAAAATTTGCGCAAAAATTAACGCGATAGCCTAGCGGCCTAATGTTAAGGAGGTGTGCCCAGAGATAACGGACTCGCCCACCCGGGTTCGAGTCCCGAATCTGGGGTCCTCCTACCATTTTTTTAATATGTAAAACGTATTATGAGAATACGTTTTATATAATATTAATTGTAAAACGTATTCCCGAAATACGTTCTACAATTGATTACATGTAAAATGTATTCCGTGAATGCGTTTTACATATAAATATAAAAAAAAAAATCCTTCTCTTCTTCTCCTTACACGAACAGAATCAGTTGCANGTCGCCGCCTCGCCCACTTCCTTTGTATAAGGTACATTCCTTTTATTAGGGCTAAATTTATTTGTGAATTTGTGAATTTATTTGTGATTTGTGAATTTATTTGTGAATTAGGGCTTCGAATTATTTCAAATTAGGGCTAAATTTATTTGTGAATTTGTGAATTTATTTGTGAAGCACAATCGGGTATCTTGGCTTGGAACGTTGATAGGCTGAGGGCGGTTCGGACAATAGATTCTATTCAAAAGTCATACAAAGTGGTCTGCAGATCTAATGAAGATGAACCTTGTGTGTGGAAGGCTCGGGTGACTAAGAAACGAGTTCATGAAATGTGGGAATTAACTGAATGGACTGACAGACACACTTGTATGCAACGGGTCGAGAGAAATGACCATAGAAACGTAATCGCCCGTATGATTTCAAATCTTGTAATTAACAAGATTGAAAAGAAAATGGAGGACTACAACGTTAGACTGATCCAGGCCGATGTGAAACAGTGCTGGAAAGTCGATGTCAGCTACAAGAAGGCGTGGCGCGGAAGGAGAAAAGCCATCGAGCATGTGTGTGGCTGCTTGGAATCGAACTTCGCAGAACTCCCTCGGTAAGCAAAAATTAATTACAAATACATGTGTCGTTTGTCTGTCACTATGTTTATCTATTTATGAAACCGTTTTGTAATTTGCAGGTTTTTTGCCGCGCTTCAAAGAGCGAATCCCACCACAGTTGTACAGTGGGAATGGTAGGGTGGGGAAATGGCGCATCAGTATCAAGACAGACAATTCAAATTTGTACTCTGGGCGTTTGGTCCCGCCATTCAGACCTTCCAACGATGCCTGTCGGTCATTAGCATCGATGGCCCACATTTGCGCGGATCGTACAAGGGAAAATTGCTTGTGGCTATAGCACAGACAGCGAATAAGCGGCTATTGTCAATCGCCTATGCGATTGTTGATGAAGAAAGCAAGGATAGCTGGTCATTTTTCCTTACAAATGTGCGGCAATATGTTGTGTTCGACCGACAGATCTGTGTTCTCTCCGACAGGGACAACGGCATACTCACTGCCATTGACTCGTTGGTTGGTTGGCAAGAACCCACTGCATATCACCGGATTTGCCTTCGACACCTTCGAAGCAACGTAGTCACTAACTTTAGGAATAGGAAAGTGCGTGATTGGTATTGGGATTTGGGTTCGTAGTTGTCGGAGCAAAATTTTCGAGCGACAGAACAGCGACTGTTGGAATTTAATCCCCAGGCACACAAGTACCTTTTCGATATTCCTTTGAATAAGTGGACCCTGTATGGAAATGAAGGAAGACATAGATGGGGCACATTGACGACCAATATGTCGGAGAGCTACAACAATGTCTTGAAAGGCGTTAGGTTCCTGCCGTGCAGAGCTTTGGTACAGGCCACATTGGAAAAAACTCTAGATTTGTTCGAACAGAACAAAAGAAGGCAACGAGATGCATGAGTCCCATTGCTACTCAGCACTATAACGCCTATTTGGAATTGGAGCGTACAGCCGCAACCCATACTGTGAAATGTGTGAACGCCAAAATGTCTAGGTACAAGGTGAGAACCGGTCTACGGGCTAGTGGGAGAGGGCAAAACAGGTATATGGTTTTTTTTTTCTTTTCCATTCAAATATTTGGATGTTTATATATATAAATCATTGTTTGTGTTAACAGCTATAAGGTTAATTACCCCCGAAAACTTTGTAGTTGTCTGAAGTGGCAGACACACAGAAAATCGTGCTCTCATGCAATAGCTGTAGCTCGTAAAATTGGGACTGATCCAAAGTCGTTGTACGATAATGCATTTTGGACGGAGACTTGGGTAGCTCAATTACTAATTGGGGTTTTGCTCCAATTGATACTGCGGATACATGGGCGCTGGTGGGATGGAATTTGATACCACATTGGGAGAGGATGATCTTGAAGCCTGGACCCGGTCGCAAGCAAACGAGACGATATCGCATGCAAATGGATCGTCGGGCGCGCCGCAGGAATGATAGGGGACAGTGTTCAAGATGTGGTAATCCCGATCATGTTGTCGTTGAGTGTCCGTCCTCACATCCTCCCACTGATAGGTCTAGACTTCGTAATGAGTGGGGGAACTAGATTTGTTAGTGTTTATTCGGATTTGTTTGGAGGGTTCATTTGGATTTGGTTGGATTGTTATTTTGTTTTGTTTGGATGGTTTATTTTATTTGAATTTGTTTGGATGGTATTTACGGTAGATTAGTTGATTTGTTACTGTAATTTTTGTTTAGTTGGTTGTTTTGAATATTTAAAACAGGTATTTTTTGGTTAAAGAATGGAAAAATCAG